>CM051032.1:22421888-22834388 GCA_027627225.1 Congeria kusceri | reverse complement strand
TCTGAAATTGTCAAATATACAAAACTAATTAACAGACCAGAACATGTAATAACAACGACAGGCTTTTAAAACTAAGCCGTGACAGATCTCATATAGTTGTAGGATGATGATGATGCTGAAGTTTTGAGAAAAAGAATTGAACTTAATTCAAGACAGCATACCTACACACTCACCCAACCTTGTCAATAGAGATTATTACCTTCTGCCAGTTACAACGCCGGGGGCTCCTAAATCATCTATGTAAGAAGTGCGCACAATGCGATGCCTTACGGTGGGTCTATTGTGGTAGAACTAACAAGCCTAATGGAGCTATTTTCTGGCGAATAATCACTCAAAGGCTTTTTCAGATAAGCACTAACTATGATTAATGTACTAGAGCGGGTTATTTATTACATTCAGATAGGGTTAGGGCATACGCGATCTTTGTCGTCATGCTGTTGCATAGTATCTGATATTCAATCTGCTGCATTATGGGCTTTCAAACGGACAAAAATAACTGATGCAACTGATGCAACTCATAATCGTATTCTGTTTATGATGGAGGACATCATTTTCTGATCAGAATAGCATTTTTGTACGTGTTATTAGTTTTAAACATTAACATTTAACAGGATTGTACGGCGAATATTTGCCTGGTGCATGTAATATAAATGTGCATTTGGGCGTTTCCAGAAAGACCTTTTTTCCGACTTTCTTGGGTGAAAGCATCAGATATGTACTGGGAATTCTCGCGTTAAATATTATCGTTTTACAAGTATTTAATTGGCAGTAGTGACTTAAATTAATCAAGTTCAAACTAATCAATCTGCTGTTGAATATACAATAAGAAATATGTTAAACAAATCCTGATTGTTCCAACCAATGCTAAAACGTTTTAGAAAGATTTATAAGAAGGCGTAAAACATCCAGATTTTGCATCGGTGAACTGGGAATCGCCAAAATGTAGGACCCACGAGAATAGTAGACAATTGTTTGTCTCCTAGAAAATTACTACTTCATTTCACAGTGACAATGCAGCGGGTCTATTCTGTGGATACCATTGCTCCCCACAACAGCGCTCAGTTCGCCGAGGGTCGCGATACAGGGTCGTGATTGGATTTCGTTTCCGTGGCAACAGCAAGAGTGACAACAATAAACAAACAATCGGGGCAACTGAACAACTGACCAATATCAATAATGTTTCAGGGACATGCGATCTGCGTCAATTAAGTGGTGAGACATATTCCGGCAAGAGTCCAAACAGATTTTCCTGACGGGAGCACACATGGTTGCTTGCTTTTTTTAACTCTGAAATAAAAGAGTTTTTGTTGTTGTTATTGTACATGATGATGCTGATGTTTTTATTTTTAAACTATTAATATGTCTCTTAGTTTGTTTGCCTTTGAAATCAAACTCATATTTTATGTTTTCAGCAAAGCTGTGATCCCATAGATTAACATTTCATACAGATATTGCAAAATAGCAAAAGCATGATTTCCGTAACCCAAACAAGGTCAATAAATGTCGGTACCGAACTCACAAAATTATCGATTAGCATTTTTAAATACAAGCCCATTGTTTCCGCTTCATATTCAACGACGGGTTTCGCACGTCCGCGGACTGCGACATAACTATCTACTCAGCTGAAAACCTCACGTCGATAATCCTGCATCGCACATAGCGTGCGTAGGTCCACTAAACCAAGTGCAAATGTGTACATTTGTCGAATATAATCACTTTTTCCAGGCCCGAGCTAAGTCGAATTTTGCATGTAGTTGGTGAATTGAGAAAAGCCTGGCTGTATGATCCAAACACTGACTTCGTCGCTTCGATGTCGAGCAGCAAATCAATGTCCTTTTATATTGATAAAAAAAATACTAGTTTATGGCGTTTTGACAGAAGACAGCGTGATCTTTACTGACGGATACACTTGTATTTCAGAACACATTTGTAACAACCAATACCTGATGAAAGAGGACGACGCATGTTACACACCAACTACTTTTGCTGGACATGTATAAGAGTATGAACCGCCCACGCAAAAATGTTTTCAACATGTTATAACAACCAACCATGCGCAAGCCGAAGACGTCAAATACGGTGGCTGGACACATATAAGTGTAAGAACCGTCCAGGTAAAATGTTTTCACCATTTTATGACAATCAACCATTGGATGCCCAAACGCCAGGTAAACATGTTTTTGCCATTTTACGGCAATCAACAACGCGACGCCCGTGCGCCAGAGCACCGCATGTCAGCCGCAGGTTTACTCTTCTGTTTCTAATTCTGCAACTCTAATTGAGGTATTGATTCCTCTCGGGGTCGCCGTGTTTGTATGCATATCACCTGCAGCTTCTGCTTCCAATATCAGGCACATCAATGTGCCAGTGTAAGAGGTTTTATGGGACTTATGACAACATGCAGTTTCCAGCCTTGTCAAGAAACGTATTTCTGTCATAAAATGTCGCCTGCGAACGCGTGTAAACAAAGATGCATTAGCCACAGAGTGCAATGAAAAATGACAGTGACGTCTGCTGGAAAATGTTTGCTTTTTTACAGTTTTAGTTGTTTACAGACCCAAATGTGCCGCAATTTGAAAGCCTAACGGTCTAAAACTATGATGTGTGGGGTTTATTTCGATGTTAATGAGGTCCTTCCGCGCCAATGATGCTTTATGTGAGGACCCGGGGTGTGTACCAGCACCCCTGCCAAATTGACTTTTAGCCTCATCGAAAGTTGGGTCGAATTTGTTATCATAGCAGCATGTATCTGTTACTGAAATATTTTAAACTTTGGTGTGAATTTGTGCTGTGTGTGGGGGGGGGAGGGGGGGGAGCCTGAGTACCCGGAGGAAACCCACCTGTCCGGTACGGTGACCACCAGCCAAACTCTCTTGCGCCAAGAGGGGGGCGAACCCGGGCAGCTTAAATGAGATGTGAGTTGTTGTGTTTAACAGCAGTGCTAGTACCATCGACATTCAGTTTATTTTTCTAACACAAAATTAAAGAAGCTAGTGTACAAACTACTGCGCTAGCCGGCCAGCCGACTAGAACTATGATCGCCACAACTTTATTATTTATAATAAAAAAAACATCATTTGCCTACGCGAAAGTAAGAAGTACTCTTTGAAGCAATGGTTGACAGGAAAGCTAGTACCGGTATAATAACATTATGTTGCAGTTTGACTCACGACGAATTACTTATAATCAGAAGGGAGCAAAACGGTGTGTGGCTCAATATAATGGTCGTAGGTTAATCAACAGGAATGATACCATATTTTTTTTTTTTTTTTTTCCACATAAGATTTGTATAAAGCCTTCCTTAGATTTGTAGAACGTCTTCCATGTATTCATTAATTCGGTAAAAGCAGGTAAAAATTTCAGTAACATACCTTACATTTTGCATAAAGGAATTATGCGATAGATCTTAGCGATAAAATTCTAAATAAATTGCTTTTACTATCTTGTGGGAAAATGCCTTTCAACGAAAATAATTAAATTGCTGCTCGTTACTATATGTACACGAATGTACATGCATATTTTTTTGTTACCAACTAGAAAACTGACTGTGCGGAACATTTTCACACTAACTTCGATGCTTTGTGTATATTTACTGACTTTAAGAATGCCCATGCGTCATGCGAAAAAGTGAACAAGAGCGATTAAATCGATATTTGAAATTGAAATTCGTAGAACAACGTCCGTTCGTTTTTCCTGGCATAAAGAAAACATTAACCATTTTCCAGCGAATTAGTATGTGTATGAAAATGTACTCATTAGTGAGAAAATATGAATAAATCTTTCATCTGAAATAAAATCGCAGATTGATGCAGCTTTAAGTCGATTACCGTTGAACCGCAAGTAACAAGTACATTGGTGCAGCTAAACAAGCATATAGGAAATGGAACCGGGTTCTCATTGAAAACCGCGCTACGTTTCAAAACAAGCGCGCCGGAAACCTGGTGCGAATACTCTTTGATGTCTGAAAACAACAAAACGTCTATCAGACGATGAATATAGTCTCTAAACCCGTAATGAATAGCCTCTAAACTAAAACATGTAAAAATATGAAAATGGAAACGCCGTTATAGAATAACCAGATCACGCGAAAATCATATCATAGATTTTTAACGAACTACTCATAGTATAGAAAAAAGACAAAGTTTCATTACTTTATAACGCAATCGAGTTCGTCTGTCGCAATCAATAACCTCTCATTCTACAGATCAGAGCCAAGACAAAAGCAGCGATCTCTGAAGCTTAAATTGGTAGGAAACAATGAACGCTGAGAAACGTGTTGATTCTTCAAATGAATTCGACAAACAGGCAGACATAGACGCTTGACAGGATATCATTTCATCTGTCGTGATTTGCGATACCCAAATTAATACGAGATAGATATGCACATACACTGTGTTGCTTTCCATGATTCGAAAGGTTTTGCTGCACTGCATGCAAATTAAAGAGAATCTGTCTACGCAATTGGCATCAAGGGGCAGGGGACATCAGAAACAAATATGAAATTAAGATATTTATATTGACACATTACATAATAAAGGTAACATTAAGGTATATACTACTGCCTAAAGGATTTACGCACTCCCCCCCAAAAAAGTGTATAATCTAGATCTTGTTTGTTTGGCCATTTTCTTGTCTAGATTTTAACGCCAGAATTTGAATTATGTATTGCATTCTTGTATATTATTTATACTTGTTTTTAATTGTACATCTATGTGTATAATATATTTTTTATTATATAGTGAGATCACTTTTTATCGGGCCTATATACAGTTTCTTTAAACTACACAAACCGTCTCCGGTAACTAAAATGTTACACATAAACGAACATCACAACTAATACCGATCAACGTATGCCAATGCTTGCATATGCAAACCAATTAAAAATAGATAAAACATATCGCGAAAAGTCGAATAAAACAACAGAGGGAACACTGTTGGTGAAACGGAGGAGAAACGTCACATACGAAATGGCGAACCTCTGTAATGCTTTCTACATATGTATACCACTGATATATAAATTTTGTGGATAAATCCACCTGACAACAGACGGTTCTAAGGCCAGGCTACTAATACATTCCTCGTGTCGCAAATTACTCGCATAATTGTTTCGCTCATCAACAGAGAGTGACTGTGTGGTATAAAACATAAACACATTGCGCTTAATTACACATCTCATCCCTTGTTGCCGCCAATACACACAAGGGTTGATAAAATGTTCTACGTTTTGCTTTACCTCGTCGCCGTCGTCGTCATCGTTTATGTCTAAACAACTTAAGTATTTTGATAGAACTTTGCAAAATTTAGCATTTTGTTAGATACGTTTAGTTCTACGTCGCCGTCGTCGTCGTTTATGCATAAAAAAACTAGGTGCAAGTATTGTATTAGTACTGTGCAAAAATTACATATTGTCATAAACGAACAACTAAATCATTCAAGAGGAGTATGCATAAATTGTTTGCAGCTGAAAAAAATGTAGGTTTTCAAGCGGTTGATTTGTAAATTTTTATAATACAACAATACACCTGATCCTCACTGTTAACATTAAAGATGTGGCCAAAATCTAAGAAAAGGTACAGCAAGTGCCTGATACTCTTATAAGAAACAATAACTCTATGAGAGAGACGAATTTAATGAAATAAAACCGACAACATACTTTATTAAGTCTTAAAAATGACAGACTATGGAACTTATTTGTCATAAATACACTTGTAATGTGTTTGAAATAACGTCTGACTAAAGATGTTTTGGACTGTTATGCATATGTGGTAGTAATAATGCGAATAAAATATAACTACAGCGCGCGTACCTCAGTAAATGACTATTTGCTTTGACCGTTTTATGATATAGTAGACTGTAACCTAATTGGCAAAATAACGTCTAACTTATGGCACACTGAAAGTTTATGTGAACGTGGTAGTAATAATACGAATAAATTTCTTACTATCACGCATACTTAAGAAAATAACAAGTTGCTTTGCCTGTTTTATGATAATAATAGAATGTAACCTGCTCCTGCATATCTTTACGACACTCGCTTCCATGCAAAGAAAAATCTACAGAGGAAATTTGCTGTCTTATTATCGTCACTGGGAAAGACAATCCAGTCATGTTTGACAGGACTTTGAGAAGTCACGAAACGGGCGGTGTATAAAATGTCTAGTGAAATACGTGTTTTTTCCGTAAGTCGTTTCAATTTTACTTTATGATACTTTTTTTAATGTAAGTACTCATTGTCCGCATAAATATATTGGAACAGAGAATAAATCATGCAATGTCACATTATGAAACAAGAAGAATAAAATTCGTTGAACATTTTGTCTGGCGTGTTAAATAAATAAACGGTATAACGTAAATATAACTTGCATAACTCAACAGTTACGTACAACAGTAAATTTCAAATAGATATTGTGTACTATTCTCTCAACAGTTTTACGCTTAGCTAACTTAAAATACAACATGCCACTTTCTGATTTTTTTCTAAATGAGACAATGAGCACAATTAACCGTTGTTAACTCTGTAATAAACAACGCGATTAAAATGGTATCATATCGTGTTCCATTACAATTTACATAACAACTAATTTTGTAATTCAAATACAACACTAACGCAATTTCCTTAAGAGATGACTCACATATTTAAATTAACTGAAAGTGAACTCTCACTTCCAAGGTATGGTTAATAAATAACGATATTAATTGACGGACATATTGAATACTTCTCCGATTCCAGTGTAATCGGAAATGAATATGGAAATGAATATACCTGTAGAAAAGGGCGACAGAAAGCGCTGCTACTTCCATGCAAAAACATTTAAGGAAATTAGCAATTTTACAATGCTTTGTCAGAGCATTCATTCCGGTATTTAATTCCAGATTTAATCGCGGCTTCTCTTTTAAATGTCATTGTAGACGTAATCATTGCCTATGATTTTCTTTCAAACGTCTCTCTAACTAACAAGCCCCTGTTACAGCTGACAGAAAGCTATTGATTTTGTATGAAGTTTCCCTTAATCGTGTTCACTGTGTCGCAGGGAGGCCATGCATCTCAGATTGTGTCCTTTCATAAATTGTTTATTTGTTGTTTTGTTGTTGTTTCTGTGCAATTTTGCGGTTGTGGCTGTTGTTGATGATGTTTTGTCGTTGTGGTGTTGTCGTTTTTGTTGATGGTGCATAGTAGAGTTCCTGGTGCTGATGTTGTTGTTGTTGCAGTTGTTATCGTTGTTTTTGGTGGTGCTATTGGGTGCCCTGTTGTTGTTGTTATCCTTGTTTTTGGTTTGGTGGTGCTATTGGGTGGTGCTGTTGTTGTTATCGTTGTTCTTAGTGGTGTTATTGTGTGGTGCTGTTTTTGTTTTCGTTGTGTTTTTTGGTGGTGCTATTGTGTGGTGCTGTTTTTGTTTTCTTTGTGTTTTTTGGTGGTGCTATTGTCTGGTGCTGTTGTTGTTATCGTTGCTTTTGGTGGTGCTATTGGGTGGAGCTGTTGTTGTTATCGTTGTTTTTGGTTGTGCTATTGTGTGGTGCTGTTGTTGTTATCGTTGCTTTTGGTGGTGCTATTGGATGGAGCTGTTGTTGTTATCGTTGTTTTTGGTTGTGCTATTGTGTGGTGCTGTTGTTGTTATCGTTGTTTTTGGTGGTGCTATTGTGTGGTGCTGTTGTTGTTATCGTTGTTTTGGTGCTAGTGTGTGGTGCTGTTGTTGTTATCCTTGCTTTTGGTGGTGCTATTGGGTGATGCTGTTGTTGTTATTTTTGTTTTTGGTGGTGCTATTGGGTAGCGATGTTGTTGTTATCGTTGTTTTTGGTGGTGCTATTGGTTGGTCCTGTTGGGTGGTTCTGTAGTTGTTATTGTTATTTTTGGTGGTGCTGTTGTTGTTATCATTGTTTTTGGTGGTGCAGTTGTTGTTATCCTTGCTTTTCGTGGTGCTGTTGGTGGTAGTATTGTTGATTTCTCAGTAACATACGTGTATGTTATTAAAATGCAACGCTACATTCGGGTAATTCAGGTATCAATGTAGAAACTAATAGTAATATCTAATATAATTTAAAACAATGGTATAACAATGGGTGAATGTTCTTTGCAGTTGTTGTTTTTTAACATCTTTTTTGCGCACATTAAAAATCCAAGTTTACAAAAAAAACTTAACAACCTACAAAATAAAAGTGTCTACTGAAAGAACATCGCTTAAATAAAAGTATAAATATTGCAATAAATGTCTCGCTAATGAAGTAACAAACTATACATTATGGTACACAAGTATGCACTCTTACGAAACATAAAAGAAATGGCTGTATATGCAGCATTCGTGCCAAAATCAAATGTCTTTTCAAGACTACTTCTTTACAAATACTTTCATCTCAATTTGTGACGTGAAATTGCCTATTACATCAAGATTGCTGCCGGAATACAGACGGTAAGATATTTTATCCATGCACATCCCCGACAAAATTACAACAGTGGCAAAGCTAAATTATATTCGTCCAAAACTTTGGCAAAGTATTGATGGTGAGTTAACCATCATTAAAATGTACTGTTACTGCTCACTATGTGTTTTAAAACTTCCAATATTTCATGACAATTCGTGACAATTTGTGTAACTATAACTAGCCACGTATTGGGTTGAAAAAAAACCGTGTCGTGTTGTGGGAAACCCGGGCTTAATGCACGTGCGTAAAGTGTCGTCCCGGATTAGCCAGGCTAATCCAGGACGGCACTTTCCGCTTTTATAATATTTTCTGTTTCAAGGAAGTATCTTCTAAACATAAATCCACTGAAGGCGGAAAGTGTCGTCCCGGATTAGTCTGTGCGGACTGCACAGGCTAATCCGAGACGGCACTTCACGCACACATGAAATAAGCCCACGACACGTTGTTCTACTGAGTATATGGCTCTTGCTTAGACAATTACATCGACATATGACATGAAACATTGTCATATTTAAACATGTTTAATATTATTTTTATAATGTGGCATGTTACGTTAATGTTGATTTGTCATTTTCCCCATTGTAATACGATCCAATCCGTTCAGAATGTAGACACATCGGCAATATGAATGTAGACGCCCCATACAGGGTATATACATGTTGCAATTAAAGCGACTGCACCTCAGTACGCTGGAAATCAAACCATTGACAGGTAATAAGCTTTTTTTAACTACTATGTTTAAATGGTGATATATGATATGTCTATAATGACCGAATTAAATGAAAACATGCAACAGGTTTATTTTCGAATGGTGATTTTGCTCTTGTTCAATGATGTTTGCACTGGAACCTCACACGGGAAGGAGGGCGTATTACTAGCTAGCGATTACATGCAACCCCATACTCGATACTGTATTACTAGTGATAACACGATTATTTATGATTCTCTGATATCTCCAAGATTTTCTAATATAATAATAAAGGGCACCATTGTTTTAAAAATAATCATACACGCCATCTTTAACTCCCGGTAAGATTTATAACACAAGCCATACTTGTTGACGTGGTTTATGATCTGTCTGTTTCAGAGTTCTTGAATATTCGTTACGTATTTTCGCGAATCGGCGATAAAAGTTTATTGCCAATTTTCTTAGAAATGCGCCATCTCCCGTCGATTATACCCAATGTTGAACCAACAAAGCCGTAAAGTGTCTACAGATTTACGACTATCGTAAACCGTGTTTAAAATTGGCCCCCACTCGAGCAACACGTGGTGCAGTGAAGCTCTTACAGATTTCTTACAGCACTCAGGGTATACGTTTCATTGTCTAACATAAAATTCTGTATGCAGATGCTAAGAATCGGCCGACTTCTGAGCTATGGAAAGGTTTTCAAAACGAAGTCACACACCCTACCAACCAGTTTATACGCAATCCTACGTCACAAAAATTACATTCGAGATTTGTTGGCAAAGTTAATTTCCAAGCAGTAAGTTCTCACGAGGCGGGTATAAAGGATTAAACATTGGTATGGTATTAAAGAAGTTTTGCGCATTAATTACAATTATAAATGTTTATGACATTGTTTTCCCATCCCCGTCTACAAATCCCATGTCTATGTGGTGAACATTATCACCAGCGTTTGCAAGAAACGAATCCCCCTTTTTCCTTTACAAAAGATGAAGTTTTCATAAGCTTGAAGAGAAATTTTATGATCGACGGGTGTATACGTATTTATGACTGCTGTTGTTGCGTTAACGGAATACAAACTGAAATAAAACTCTGGCAATATGGCGATCAAGTGTTCCGATTGTACAACAACATCCAGCATCCATTATTCATGATGTAATTACAATTTAAAACCGATGAGATAATAAAAAACTTTAAACGTCATCAGTTGATATTTCGAGACACAATTAACGGTACCGCCTGATATTCAAATATTTGATGAAGTCGAAGATTTTATGCCCCACCGCGGGGCCACAAACGTCTATACGTGTTGAGGAATGCATGTTTGAAATCAGTCATTAATTTTATTAAATCGCTTCAAAGGGTTCACAAATTGCTGTAAAGGCCATCATCTTTGTGGCGTATTCCTTTTCACGCTAGAATTTTAACTTGTTTGGTTTAAATAAATGTTACGCTAGGGTTATTGAAATTCATAGTTAATAAACATTGGTCTTTTTACAGACACACAAAAATAATTGTAAGAAAATACTATTATTTACAAGGCTGGTGATGTGTATTGAAATAATCATAATCGCTTAATGGATCATATTTACGGCATCAAGTTAATAACGTAATACATACAATAAAACTGTTTCAGGTTTTACATCACCGGTTTTCGGGAAGAACAAAGTTCCGTCATGGTTTGGACAAAAAGAGAACAAAAAAATCATTATCGCTAGTATGGCATTTGTCGAATTCATCAATCTAAATTCGCATTGCGTTATTGGTAACTCTACTAAAATGAAATTAAGCTGCAAAAGCTGTTTCCATGGCCCGTATTGATAAAATTCCATATAGTTTATTTCATAAAACCATGCAATTCCTTTTGGCTCTGTATGCTTCATATTATAAAAGTCTATTGACATGAACATGCTAGTAAATATTGGACATATGGTTCTTATTTTACCCCTTTGAGGACATAATTATTGTGTTTCCGATTGTAAATTTAATTTGGAATTTGAACTTAAGGACAACTAAAGTTAATCCGTTTAATTGGGAGCTTTGTGAATACCAACCCAGATCTGCAGGCAATGTTGCAGTTTTGGCGATACATGTGTTGATTTCCACGCAACGCACTCCACAAACATGCTAAAGCCAAAAGAATGAATGGAAAAAATGTCGCAAATAAACCCAACCTTCCAGAGAGCTATAAATGGCAATCAATTCTCAGGAAAGGCATGTCTTACGTGGAATTTTGATAATTCTCTTTCTCATCATCACGCAACGGCTCTAAGGACATCATTCTTCGTTTCGAAGAGGGAATCTAGCCCGGGGCTAGCTTTTTCGTGAATTATTTAATTTCCTAGACTCAATAAATCTGCTGCAAAGAAATTAAACGAAACTAATTAGGGGAGAATTGCTCACTTTCTTCGAATTTCTGTAAAACAGCTCGCCTCGGGGTAACACTGTTACAAGAAAATCGGAAAATTCAATTATAGTTAAAATGTTGGATGGGTTTATGCCATCCACCCGACGCTTTTCACATGTCGTTATGGTCAATGCAACGTTTTGTTACGCAGTAATTTTTGAAAATGCATAATCTGCGAATGATTCTCTGACTACAGTCAACCTAGTTTTAACGCCACCACGACCGCAGTAACCCAAGTCCTATGAGCAACGCATGGTGCACACCGAACACCATACGTTGATGGTACATGTACAATTACAGCGATTAACGTTCTTCCATTTCACTGGCTGTGGTGTGATTGTGTTAACTACATGTTATCACCTAAACTACACGGGTTTGATTCCCGTTTCCGGACATGTGGGTTTCATTAGTAATTACTATATCCAACAACAGTACGTCATTTTCCACAAGCATTCCTTTCAAACAACACAATCGCTGGACAGGACATACACAGTTCACAATAATTTATGACGTGCATGAAGTACACCTATTAGATGCAAAGTCAGTGAAATAAAGAGAGACCTGAATCTTGATCCAAGTTGATTTTTTTCGACCATTCAATGTTTCCGCCTATGTCAATCAACCTCTTTCCGCCCCCGTCATTGACACGTGGACAACCGGTCGCTGTCTACCCCCAAAGGTTCCTGATTCCTTGAAATATTCCTACATTTTCATTAGATTTAAGTCTTCTTTTTAAAATGTTAAAAGCCTTAGTGTCAAGTCGCATAAAACAGCCATCAGTCATTCGCTTCTCAGAATTTCGTGCATGAGATAATGTCAGATAGGAATATTTACGAATTTTAGCGGAAATCATTTGACATAAATGGAGTTAACAGAGCAGAAAATATGATATCCTGATCAATACAACAGCAATACGCGGAGAGTTTCTTCGAACGCTGCCGGGAGAGCTAATTGGCTACTATAAGAAGCTATATGGAATCAAACGCGTGAAAAATGTTTGATTTTGTTGTCATGGGAACAGATTTGCGCGGACCTCAAATAGAATTTTCATGTTTTCTGACTAATCCCATCAGAAATTATATTTCCGACCGTGAGATTTTTTCCGATTCGGTGATCCTTAAAATTGATCTCAATAGATTTGATCCATATTCGGACAAAAAAATCCCGACGGTTATAATTCAATAATATTTGGATTGCACGGCCGATAATTGCACAAGGGCAAAAGAGATACTCGAGTGGGAGTTATGCAACACGTGTCGTTGACAAATAATTGAGCGAAGACCCGTCGTGCACAGATGTTCTTGACACGTGCAACTCGTGGATAATTATTGAAATTATAATATTGTGCGGAATAATATATGGCATTATTTCGCGTGAATTAATAACAATACAGATTTAAAAAATAATGAACTAAGTTAACCACAGTCGCAAAGTAGTCACGTTATATGGACCTTTATTTGCTATATTTCAAATTGCTTTGACACTTTAAAAAACAACAAGTATATTAAATGCAAAAAATATTTTTCAGATGTGTCAACAACTTAAAAGCTTTCTGAGTGTTATTTACTACCACAACTTTATGGTCACTGTGCAGATATAAAGAAGACTGGAATACTGTTCTGCGAATACATTTATCGAGCCATGGGGATATCACTACATTAATAAAGGTGTATACATTAATTGAATACAATTAAACGTATGAAGAACAAAGTCAACGCAAAATGTATATATTGGGTGCATATTTCCATAGCAACCAGTTTCTCTAACATTTGACATCGCGTAGTAAATAAATTGCCCAGTGAAAGACCAGCTTCTGCCTCCCCAGTTCGTTTTCCAGCATTGATTGCTTTCCCCTAGGGAGCTATCACGTGACTGCTGACCATCCCAAAAATGACCATTACTGCGTCGTTAATACGGTAGCGGTCATTTGTTAGCTTGCAGAGAAATCCGTGAATGGTTGGTTTAGTATTCATGACAAAGCCATTTCATTAGTTTATCGACAGCCATCCATATGTTCCGCAATATTCCGACACGCGTTTAATGAATTGCATGCCACGATCTCTGATGTATGCATTTTGATTTATTCATTTCCACAGTCATGGTGGTCCGCTCTTTACACAATGAAATTCATCTTCAATGTCATTAACGTATCACGGTGTGCTGGCAATACTCTTGTAAAGCAGAATTTCAAAAATACATCATAAGCATAAGTGGGTGTGGAACATGCAATTCACCCTGTATGTAATTAGCTGAACACAGTGGGCATGCAGGCATTTCTTGTTAAGTACAATTTCAGAAATGCTGCATACTTATAGGCTAGGTTAGAATCAATTAAGGTATTTGTAAATTGTTCAGATGGTTTTGGGGGATTTTGTTTGTGTGTGGTTACTGTTTTTCTGGAAAAATAACCGACTGGAAATGAATATGCAAGGGAGTAGCAACCATTGTAAGAGCCGGGTAGAGAAGAAGAAAATTTTACAGTTTCTTTCAAGTGAAATAGTTATATGCACATACAACTGTAGCTAGTTTGACTGAACATTCAAGTTAATGGTTATATATTAATTCACGTCTTTATTTCAAATAAACGTTAAAAGCAAAACTTTCACTGGAAAAGCATTAATACGATATTTGTTAATATGAACTAAATGTTTAAATACATTGATAGAGGTTTAAAGCTCATATAATAAAACACTATTGATGTTTTAATTGACATTAAACGGCATTTACCGTTCCTTTGAGAACTATCAATAAGACTTCTTGACAGATATCAGAGTGTTATATCAATTGTTATATTTAAATAAGATTACGTGTATTTGCGTTTTAGCTTACTACATGCCATTTTGTCGCTAGTGGGTGTTTAATTTAGTAATTAAATATATTGTTACAGGCGATAATATCTGAAATCGCTCGCTGCGTCATCTGTTGACAGGTAAAGTTGCGCAAATGCCCGGGGGGGGTGGGGAAAAGAACGCGACACAACACGACCTCCAATAAATATCCAGGGGTGCGAAAATTAAAGGTCCTCAATCTGCCAGAAAGTTTTCACTGACACTTATTAACAATGCAATCTACAAGATCTCGTGAATCGCGAATGACAGCAAGTGATAAAATCCAATAAAATGTGCAAACCAATTAATGACCAAAGTGAAGAATTTCGATTCGGGCACTGCATTACCCTAACGAAAGCTGCGATACATGTTTGGCAGGTTCATACATGCGTGTTAACGGCGACCCATCGCCCTGTTCTTGTTACTGACGACACGATTAAATTTCCCTGTGTGCACGTAATTCAATTAGATGCGCATATTATTGCAACGACGATGGCCAAGAAGTGGACATTAATTTGCATTTGATTGATACCGATATCGTTTGATGACTTATGAACTTTGCAAAAAATACTTAAATAGCGGAATTTGACCTGACCCGAGATGTTTTAATACATGTACAATATATCATCGTGGAGAATGTTTGAAGTTTGCATGTAGATAATAAAGGAGAAAATGCTAGCATTTGCTAAATTTGAGTCGCGCAATTTGTTGGTCTGAAAATGAACGGAGATTTGGAGCAGGTTGCATACTCTTATATCGTTATGCTGCGCCAACTACAGGTCTGGAACAAGAACTGACCAGTCGTAGACAGCAGTAATCCCTAGAATGGCCACTGTACGTTTTGGCTAAATCCAGTGGCATTGTTATTCAAGACCATAATGTCATTTAGAGCATAAAGCATGGTGTTCTTGCGTGTTTCAACGTATTAGAAATACTGTTTAATGTAATATTAAGACAGAACCAACATACTAGTACAATTTAGACACACCCCAAAAAGACGAGCTTTGGTCGCACACAATGACTGGTCAGTTTTAGGTATTTCACCACTGGTCAGTTTGAAGAAAAGGTCGAGAAGCGCATTGCTGGCCATGACAATGCCCGCTCTGTAGGAGGTCCTCATCACGTTGTAAAGAAGCAACGGTAACAAAAGACCAACTCTTGATCCTCCCTTGGTGGGTCCTGGGCAGTGGTGACGCGTAGCCAGTTGGTGTGGGGGCTTGTGAACACGTGATGGAGAAATTACTTTTATTTTCAATGCCGAACAATTTAAACATAGTTTTATGGCTTTTTGTATAATTTACCGTTGAAGATTGGTAGTTACCTGACACATAATACGTCTAGATTTCTTTTACATAAAAGCAAGACTTTAAATTCCACCTTTATATTTTATTGTTTAATCTCATCCAACATAAGTTCTAGTACAGTTTATCATTTCCAGCAGATATGCTGCAAATCCCTGAACATATAACTTATTAATATTCAAATATTCAAAGATTCTCAGCGCACAAGATGTTCCAGAATTTTACATTAAATTAAGACAATCATCTTCGGGCAACAAAAAACTCCTTCCTAGCTTGCCAAGAATGGAGACGGTTTAAAAGGCTTTTAAGGACGGAAGAGTTCAAAAGGCAGCGCTAAGAAAGTGACAAAACAGTGAATAATTCAAATTCATACCGTTTTTCACCAGATTCTAATCAATCTTTATTCGGTATTAAGCCGAAGACGTTCGAAGAAAGCCACTCACAGATTTTAAAAGCGGTTCATGATTTCCAAAACTGCGCGTGAAATCGCATTTTCCTGGAGTCATTCCACTAGGGAACTGGGCTGCGTTAAAAGTTGGAGATAACAGGAGAAAGGGGTAGCATGTATAACTGCAGAACATTATTTTGTTTGTGTGTTTGTTTGTTTATTTGGATTTGCGCCGTTTTTAACAGTATTTCAGTCATATCACGGCGGTCAGTTAACCTACTCACACTTTTCCTGGACAAGCTTAGCCGATCTAAGCGGTTTACCAGTACTAAGTGCAGATACTTATGCCAGTAACTGACAAGGCGCCAAATATTTATATACCATGCACATGCATACTTATGCTGGTGGGAAACTGAAAATCCGTACCAGTTCTTTGATTTTATTTAACAAATTGGTAATGCCAATGTTTTCTTATATAAATGTTTCTAAAAGTACTGGCTCTACCCAGTAAACGGACTCGACAGTGTCTCTCAGTAAACCTCAGGCTTTCGACCCAATCGAACCAAAAAACATTGGTTTAAATCAAATGCTTCAAATTAAGGTTTTTAACATACTATATTAATGTGCCATTCGAATGATCGTCAACATTTAACAGAGGGAGCAGGGTGCAGACTCTTTTTCGCTCTGAATCTTCAAGTTCCTTCTTATCATACAATAGCCGTTCTTTACTTCGCCAAATGGCTGCACTGCTGTATATATAAACTTCTACTTTTCTTTTAAGTTAATTAAGTAACGGAAACCATTATACTAGACACGTTTTACAGGTCGACGATTTATTGATTTTGCGTCCTCAGGGATTACTCACACTGCTCCGGGGCACATACGAAATGAACATCAAACAAATCAGAGCATGTCTTGTACTTAAATTAAATTGCTATACACTCAATCTTGTTGTATAAGTGGAGTTGTCAGTTTAAAAGGCAACGGACACACATCGCAACGTCACAAGCGGCGCACCTGTGTAACGTTTAGTTGGCGTGATGAACGTCTTACGTCACTTGCGGCGAAAAGTCGCTGTTTTCCATATCAATCAACGTGCCAACACGCGTTTACTTTAAATTCATCATGCGACTGGTATGTAATTTGTTTGAAAATAATGAACTTCTTTCCTTGTACCGAGTGACAGGAATTAGTAATTCGAAACTTCGTTTGTTTTGTCATACGTTAACTGACTACTTTATTAAAGAGAAAATGTAACAGATGTTGTGTTGGAAGAATTTGTTCATTTATAACGCGAATTCGTCCAATGTGCAATAAATATATCCATTTTATGTAAATAGTTCCCACACTATTGACTTGCAATTCGTGTGCCACTAGCAATTCCTTTATAAAAGTATTTAAGATCTATATTGTGCATGATTATATTATTATTAAATTTAAGTATCATCGCGGCACATCAGTTCCATGAAACTGCATTTAATGTTATATTTGTTTGCAAAAGAAATTTTTCACTCTTAATTCGTTTACCAGTATATTAATATAAAGGTTGTTATATATCATTACCATTTATAGTCAATGTATGTTTTCAGCTAATAATTATTACTTGACGTAATGTCATTATACGGGTTCTTGAGTTTTCGTATTGAGCTTTATAACGTTTTTATCAATCATGTAATTGAATGAGCTTTAAAAAGCTCCACAACACTTAAGGTGGAGTGGCAAAGAATAATATTATGCTTAAAATGGTATATGAATACGTACATGTACATAATTATATCATCTGCTGTATTTATCTTTGACAAGAAACAATAACGCGTTGAGAATGACTAATACAAGCGGTAACAATTATGTTACACAGAAACAGGACACCATTTGACACTGTGTATGGGTGAAATACATTGACGTTGACCGTAATATCATTCCAATTAAGTCCTGCTATTAGAGACCGCATCCGAGATCCAGTGAGCTTGGTAGGACATCCTCTAAATGGACGTCGTTATTTCTTAAGTTACACACTAGGGCTGATATTTATAAAGAATCTTAGTCGAAAATTAAGAAAAATCTTTAAATTCTCAAATCTAATTATTGGATTTTCTGAAAAAGTAATACATTTTCTGGAAGATTTGACACATAATTTGCAATATAATTCAAAGTGTATTAATATCTAGCATTAGTCATGCAAATGTTCCACAGAATAGTGTTTTAAACACACATTCAGATTTTGACTTATGTTCAACTTAAGTTAAGAATGGCTTAAGAACCTTTATAAATATGGGCCCAGTTTTCGTTTGATGACCAGATAAGATGTGTCATTCTTAAAATAAGATATAGTCGATGCTTGCTATATAATTTTATCCTAAATCCATCAGTTCATTACCCCACCCCCTTCCCTCGGGGTATGGCAGATGATGAGAGGACAGCGTGACCCCCTAATTTACATCAGAAATCTGACGTGCGTCCTAATTTAGCGTTGGGTAATAACAGGGTCGGGAACCAGCCGTGTATTATTAGTTTGGGGAAAGGAACTGCAATCGACTGAGGGAACAGGTGGTTAGCATTCACCTGGTGGAATACATGAATGTTAATTTGACAAATTATACAATGACTGTTCTTTGCTATATTTATTAGCAGTAGTAGCAACAGTAGCATCACTATCATCATCAAATTATTAGTTGTAGTAGCAGTAGCATCATCATCACCATCATCATCATCATAATCATCATTATTGTTGTTGTTGTTGTTGCGGTCGTCGTTGTTGTTATTATTACTGGTGTTGTCGTTGCTGTTATCTCGCCTGCTATGGGTTATACATTTCATCATCGTCGTAAGCATCATAAAACAAGCATCATTAATAGCACCATTTGTTAAAGTTTTGCTTTTACACCATGCAGTGCCTGGTACTATACTGACAAGAACGTAGATAATATTCAACGAGCACCAATGGTAAATGGGTTTTAGACGATCGGGCTAAAAGGTTGATAATTATCTACATTTGTGACCTGGCATGGAGTTATGGTCTTTGTAAGATAGCCCGTGACAAGATATGCAATTTTAGCAATTACGGACACCCAGAGTGTATCATTAAGACAGATCGAACTACCCATGCATACACCGATGCATGCTTGCTTCATTCGCACACACGTTCTAGCTCTTCACACATGTTAAAGGATTGTTTCACACATCATTTCTCAATTTGGCGCAAAGCAACAAATAATCTCAATTATGTGCAACACTGAGTTAAAAGCACCTGGCGAGACTAGTTCTGATATTTAGTAATAACGTTTTTATTAGATCCATTGTCAATAATGAGTTTGAAAGGCCAGGCCAGGCCAATATATGTCCACATAAAAAGTAAACGATTTGCAATGTTATTAAAAAGTTCAGCTCAAGACTTGCAACAGTTTCATTAAAGTTATTAATCGTTATATCTACCTTTTCATAATTACACTAAACAATGATTTTCCTGCCTATTTTACAGAAAACTTCCGACGACAGTTGGCGGTAACTTTAAAGCTTAGCACTTGTAAAACGGAATACCTCTTCATCCTGCCAGGGGTTATCACTCCAAGGGTATTTTTATAGTGGCAAGTAATCTCATAATGTATCTTTCCTTTTATCGTAGATGTCTCCTTAGGAATTTGATAGTTTGCTTTAAAGCCAGCGGAATAACGCGATACTAAATAAACAACGTAACTACCGCTTTTCACGCCCGAGGCACGTCGAATGCAGGGAAAACAAACACATCAGCAACTCAAGTGGAAACACCAAAAGCAAAACTCGAAGGATTTTTGAAATAAGTAACAAAGCCGTTAAGGAATTAAAGAAGCAACAGGGCTATTAAGACGACCCGGGATCTTCGGCTGTATTAGGATTAATAGGGATTTGACGCTCGTTAAGACGTGAAAATTAGCGGGATATCTTAAATACCGTAAAGTGTTGTTTAGTAAGCGGCTTATCGTTACAAATGGTGAACGCGGGGTGGTGGAACGTACAGTAAAATGATTAGTAAAAGACGAGACGTACAGATAAATAAATACAGCGGAAACGCGAGCAACAGCTGGCGTCGCATTAGATCAGCTTAACACTGTCTCTCCGGATAATGTTCGGAAGCATCGTAGCTTAAGAAACTAAATAGTACCTTCAACAATTATTAAACGTAAGGTCTCTTAATTATCAAAATAAGTTTAACAAAAAATGTAAATGCTAATGCCCAATGTGTCGATTCAATGAAGTAATGATTGCCAAATTTCTTACAATGACATATATGCATGGGTACATTGCATATGCTGAGATGAGATATATGGTGATTTATGTCAATTATTCCAAAGATAACCTACAATTTAGGAACTCCAAGAACATGGTGTTTTCTTATTCTTTATTGCTTTTTCCACAGACGCAACGAACTAAAAGCACTCGAAGCAATTGGTATGCAGACATTCAAATAAGATTGTCTCAATCGTTTTCTTTTTCTTACAGACACCCATTTATACCATTTTTATACTTTATGCATTTTTCAAAGCAGACAATTCTCCTTGTTTAAACCTTTTGTGTCCAAATATGCTTCATATTGTTCCCTTCACAAAAGCCAAAACTAGTGTTACCATGATCACAATTAGCAATTTCTCGCACCAGCAGAATAGCTGAGGATTTTTTTTCCACGTGTACATACTGATCCCGTTCGGAACAACCCGCACGCGACAGCAAATTTGTTACCGGGTACGTTACATCTTGATGACGGTAGATAAGTGTCATTGTGCTTACTCGACCGCACCATTGCGCACGACAGACAAGCTCGGTCTCAAAAGAGCAAAACAATATTGAAAATGAACTACATGATACACAATACTGGCTGGCAATTTTATCTATGGGAAGTCATTTTCCACCTTGTTAACATCGACCTATCAGTCTACTAATGTCCATCAAATGAAGTCCCAAATTGCCTTCTAGCCTGCGTGGTGATATATCACTCGTCAATGCTGTAAGCGATACCCTCTATTGTCCGCTGTGAATGCATCTTCATTGCAGAGAACAAAACATGGTGCATGTATTAAAAGACTGCGGTGTTTAGTTTGTGCTTTTCCAAAGATTTACTTTTTATTGATATGCAGTCCTTGCATTCAAAGATAAAACAATGGTTAACATGAAAGTAAATACCTTGTTTGACTTATTTTACGTAATAAACATATCTATACGATGTACATTGTATACATTTGTTGCATATAGAGGTGGTCGTAGCAAAATGTAATTACACTGTTAAATACGAGCATCTTACGCCTTCTTAATAAATATTTTAATATCAGCGCAATTAAAACATATTGCCATATCTTTTTTATAATCTTACCTGAACGAATTATACTAAAATGTTGCCTAAATCAGTAGCATGTCATTGCTATGGGACTATTACTAAATAAATGTTTCAAAAACAATTGGTACGTCTACAAGTTTAAGAGGTCATGGTAAGTTGGCAAATACCACCGCGACAGAAGAGACTTCTTTGAAACAGAAAATACCAAAAAGGGAAAAATCTCGTCCTGGATAAGCCTGTGCTCCGGGACGACACTTAACAAAGATGCATTAAACCCGGTTTTCCCACGACATTAATTTAGTCTAGTATGCATCAGCTTACATTCACTGAGATATTCTACTTAATGAAAGTGTAAAAATTGTTACACAAACAAATCTCCTTAGCACCTCTGTGTTATGTTGTTTCTACGGCTTTTCAGTCTAGAGTTAAACCAAAATGTCACATAGGTTGACCAAACCTGACGGCATAAATCGGGATTTGATACGTCTCGAGAGTCAAGTATTTACTCAAGAACTATTACTTTCAACACCATCCAGCGCGAAATATAAACAAAATTAGACTAATTTACATCAGAACAGGTCATACGAATTGACACTCAATATCTGCTACTTAGATTAAAACTCTTAAATAGACCTGCAAATGTTACACACAGGGGCTATAAAACTAGTTAATGTCCGAATAACTATTCCCTTTATTTGTGGCGGGAGAATCATCCGGATTATTTCATGTCCGAATTACGCTTCTAGTCTGTGAGTATGGAGAATTATTGGACATTTTCTTCCTAAAATGGACTTGCGCACTAATTTGCGTCTGTAATTGGTCACGTGGTGGCCAATCTCTTAAATTGGTCAAACAGATGTAAGGGCGTTTTCTAATGGGCAGTTTTAACTCAGGAATCTTTGATAAATGGCTCACAACGACGTCTAAGAGCTATGGAGGTCAAAAGGTCCTACTGAAAAACGAGGGCCGAATTCATTAAGGGAACAGAAATCAGGATTGAATGGAAATCTTACAGTTCAAGACTTACTATACTAGTATTCTATTGAACAAGAAAATGATTGTTCGCGTGTTTGTTGATCTGAAGTAAGGCAGCCGTTCAGCTTAAAGCCAGCGAGAATTGTCTTTATTCTTTGTATGTGAATATTAATAAATATCATCTGAAATAACACAATTGCAATGTCATTTCCTGTGTCTCTATTTCCCAAGTAAGTCTGTGTACGTTCCTTTCTTTCAATTCTGTATGTAATCCACATATTGAAAGACACATCAGGGAGTCCATATAACAAGTGGCAGCCAGGGAAGGATGTACCCATTACAAAGCAGTATTCTTTACCACGTCTCCACCTTAATCACTTGTTACAGATATTATGTCACACAAATCCCATTGGTTATAACAATAAACCTCTCAAAACCGTGAAAATAGAGCCCTGGGAACAGAAAAACACAATTCAGTAATACACATTGTTAGTGTATTTAATCCTTAGCCCCGCATTATTCAATAATTCATGAACAAAGGTTTGTTTCTGTGGGTTCATTTTATTCTTTTGAATTTAAAAATCAGTTATTCACGTGGGTTAACCTTCTGTTTTCTTATACAAACGATACATCTTTTTGCTGTATCATTATGATCATCAGTAAATAAAACGAAGTCTTTAATCGTTGACGCAAACAACACATTTCTATGTGAATTATTTGTACAAGAGATCAAAAGGCGTCCAGTTACCGGTTTATCTCGCCTTATGCAATGCGCAGGCGAACAAAGGCTCCACAACCTTGGCAAATACTTGTCATGCAATCTTGAAGAATTCCATGCATATTAATTCTTTGCTAAAGTTTATTTTCCCCGGCCACACGGCGAGCTTTTAACAAACCAAGAGATACTGTCTGTCAGATATATCAAATGCTTTCTCGAAATCAATAAAGACACTAATATCCCCTTCAAGGACCCTTCACTTTCCCAGCTCAAGATGCCTTAATTATTTTGAATATTGATTTCTTAATATGGTAGTTTGCTGTAAGGTATTTTCTACGCTTTCCAGCGGCTTCGCTCATGCCTCTGACATATTTCTAGAGCCCTTAATTTGTAGCTTCAGGTCATGGAAATGGCTTAGGTCATGATTTTTCGCGCAAATGACTAATTAAATCATATTAGAGAAATCTTATTATCCGAAATTTGGCTATATTGAAGCCGGACAAAGAACGCCTGCAGTGTCCATTGCCTGCAAAAACACACTGGAGATATCTAATTTATTAACATTATTCACCAACTTAGAACGAGATTTTTGAAACTATCAAGAAATAACATTGGGTAAATCATACATTAAGGCAACTACAGAGAACCTGACTCATTCCTGTTATGAGTGGTTTTTATTATCCAAACCAACGGTTCGTATCCGAAATCATGAATCTGTCATATCCTGATGATTGGCGGCCAGACACCGATATAAAAAGCATACACAGCATTACAGAATTTGTACTTTTATCACGAACAAATTGCAGGGAAAGAATTATATTTTAAAAGGGAAACAAATCTACTGAGTATTTTTGTAATGATCCGATTGACTAAATCGTTTATGACACCATAGTGCTACTCGATGCTGGAATTGCTTAATGTAATGTACACGATGTAATAACGGAAATGCATATAATGTTTTTTTATTAAACGAGAACCAATATATTAAAAATTAAAAAATACAAGGGCAACCGATATTTGTTGTTGTTGTTTCTTTTTCATTTAGCACCTGGCCGTTATTCATGCTTTAAAAATAATTACATGTTGTTCATCTACAAATATGCTATAATAACAATACTGCAAAGACTTCAAATACAAAACTAACTGGCAGCATAAAGTATAAACTGATACCATAAATCTGATGTTACAAAGAAAGCCCAGATTTTGGTAGATATCGCTCTTCAGGTCCAGATACCATATAAGAAAATGACATACGGCGATTAGTTTCTGAAGTATGGCTCTTGATGATTGACAGTGTTCATAATTGCCAGAGTCCCCCGATGATTTGGAGATTATGCGGTTGTACGTAACCATTGATTCCAGGTTCACCAGCCAACATGTAAGACAAGAAGATCCTTTGTCAAGTATAACATAGCAGCATACAAATATTGGCGGAAATGGGAAATGAAAAATACTCCTTTCTGTCTGATATTGGAATTCTATCTCGGAAAACAAGCCACTGGGAAATGCGGATTTGTTGCAGATGGAGCAAAATGCAACGCGATCTTTGAAACTTCAGTGGACGTCATGCAAATAAGCTTTTACAGATGAGTGATGAAAAATGAGAGATGGAGGAACGCGTCTTCAATTCAATACAACAAGAAAGCCAGCTATTTTGGTCATCATTGGCGTTATGAAATGATATAGCATGTATACGAGACGAAAATAGTATTTAGCATGTATGCGTATATATACATGCATTATGTGGTCGATCAGCTGACTAAAACTGAACATTAACTGCAATATATAATACGTTAATTGTGTAAGGGTCGAGGGGGCGTTTGGTGTTGTATGCAGATGATAGTACATTACTTTGCTCTGATGCCAATATACTTCCCGCGCATCCATCGTGCCTTCTACTGGACCGTCTGATGCTGAATAGCGCCACTGTGGTAAAGAACGCATTCACCATTGACATTTATTAGCTGTAAGGACATGAATGTCCAGGAAACTGGAATGCGTCTGGTTATCCAGATGTCATGTTCAGTAGTCCCTAAGCGCTTTAAGACGTTTGGCAGCAAATGTAACGGTAAAGAGCATGTGGCCAGAGCACACTCTGTCATTAACTTCGAAGTTGAATAACTTAAAGTCGGTATGGTAACCATTAAAATTCAGGAATTTAAATGCGTTGCCATTGTTCGTTCGTTGAAAGCCTAGAAATTGATACACGTGTCAATGACTTGTGTTACTGACACGTGTACAGATAGCGCTGTCAGAACCATAAGCGTGGAATTGTTCGATCCCAGTTGAAACATTAGAAATGTGTTAAAGCTAGATCGGTGGAGTTCTTGGTATAATTTAAAGGATAATTACACGGTAAAAAAAACGATTAGGACGTAAAAAAAAACTTTTGTGTAGGGTACAATCGAGTTTGACATAATTATTGTAAATGCATTCAGTGTTATTAAGGGCCAATTTGGGGCCGAAATTCGGCCCCATTCCCCAGCTACAAAAGTATTTGTTCCCCCAATATTTACCTCAAAATTCCCATCAGAATGTAAGCTTCATTTTGAAAAAAAAAGAACAAACTCGGACAAAATTGACTAAGGCAGAAGTTAGTGCATAATCTGAAGTTATCATTTGTAGCAAAACAATTGATTAATATTTCTTAACAAAGGAGAATATAAATATGTTATAATGCTTTTCTATAAAAAAAAAATCCCCTTTGGCCGTAAATTTCCCCATCTGAAGGGCCTCGCCACCTTTCCCCCAAAGGTGCAAAAAAAACCACTGGCATTTATAACTTCAAATATCAAGAAGTTCTGGGTAGTCATTGACAACCAATCATTCAATGAAAAATACATTAGCCAAACTACAATATGTCGATACTTAAATCACACATACGATAAATAATTGTTTTTCATGTGAAGTCTTTCTTTTCAACGAGACTGTCATACCTATATCATGTCGTTTTGTTCTGTTTTCCCAAAATAGCGGACCATCTTTCACCAGTAACAATCTTCTGCTAGAGATAATTTTTGGAAACAAATCTACAGGTTTGATGTTATCTACAATATCCCGCATATCTGCATAATTGATATAGCAATCAGCTCAGTATGGTCCAGCCATTAACACTGTGGGTATGAATCATGCAGAAAAAAATTAGTTGTAAGATTCGCATCGATGCACATTGAGTAGAGACGCCATATTACAACTGGGGTGCTCTGGTAAAACTCGAGAAAGTTAAGCAAGTGGTGTAGATGTAAAAAATGATTTTTCTTAATTATAATTACATAACCATATGCTAGTACTAGCTGACATAGCTGCGCGATTTAATTTCCACTCAGGATCTGTATATTTACACATGAGTTATGTTTCTTATCCGATTTCTCGACAAAAATATCCTGGGTGGTTCGGTGCGTGTTAAACCAGGAATTTCATTTCGGTGAAAGCTGTAGTTTCCATTTCTCATCCTGAATGAAAGCTATACATATTTTCCTATAAATATTGCAGGCTAATTTTGTAAGGTAATTGTAAGCGACTCTATGCTAGTCAACTCCAATGCATCCAATTGGGGCAGATTCTTCATCAAAATATCATAGTACATGCTGTTTCGAAATAATAAACGCACTTTGTATGCAGTAGTAAAGATACTAATAGCTTGTTTTAGCTGAAAGTTTTAATGAATTAGTTCTAAATTATATATCATGTATAAGAAATAATATTTTTGGGGAAATTTACATCCCGCGCATGTTTGCATTGCCATCAATTAAACATATATTTTATATGATTAAAATGTTCCTGACTATGTCAAAAATACAACAGTACAAAATAAAACGACACTTTATATAGACATAGATCTATATTGACAAGATACTTCATATCTGGCAATATGTGTCCATGAAAACAAAATGACTACAATACTATAAGGTATTAAAGCTTATAAAACAGCAACTTTTCAACGATAGTGTGTGTTGTTGTTTTTTCATATCATAGAGGTCGATCTTATAGTTTGAGGGCCACACAAGTTTCAACACATTAGTCATAGATTGGTTGGGACATTTTAAACGAGACAGTTTTAACGTCTGGACCGTGCAGCTTTCGTATTACAACATATTGATAGTGTGAATGACATTTGTAAGAATGTTTCAATAAAATGAAGACAATTAAACATTATATATTACGTTAACCCGTATTATAACATATTGATAGTGTGAAATGACATTTGTAAGAATGTTTCAATAAAATTAAGACAATTAGACATTATTACTTTAACCCGTATTATAACATATTGATAGTGTGAATGACATGTGTAAGAATGTTTCAATAAAATGAAGACAATTAAACATTATTACGTTACCCCGCACAACAAAAACTGTACTCACAGAATCTTACTTCAAACAGTAAGTGTACGAAATCAACTGTCTCAATTTATAGAAAAATGTATGTCATTATATTTCAATAAAACATAGTATTCAACAGTGTTATTACTGGACATGAAGGAAAAAATACCAAAAATTGACAATTCGTGATTTCCGTGGACATACATTTTATCTCTAAATAATTGGACAGATTATGACAAATTTGACAACGTCAAATTCGCAGGCAAACAGTCCCTCTTCAGCTGTTGATTTCTGACAGTTGTATTCTGTAAGGATAATTTTAAGATGCTAAAACTCGCCGATTGCTATTGATCGAATTCAGGGACACAATAGAGATGCCTGTCAAGTTTTTTTCTCTCTCGCTATCTGAATTATATTTGGCGTTTTTAGTCTCCTCGTTTATTTGTCTTCGGTCAAATTCAAGCGCGTCAGATTGAAAACTAATGAATTAAGGAACGCGACAGGATAGTGCTATGACTTAAAGGAGTTGAGAGAAAACGGGTCTTGTACTATTATGGGGTTTCCAACGTTACCAAGAAACTACTACCTGCTTATGTGCAATGTTTTTGTATTTTACCTTGACAGTTTATGAGCTCGGTGATTAGTTTGAATACTATAATTATTCATGCTTTCAACCCAGCCAGTACATAAATGTACGTATATACATGCAATTGTACATTGTAGTACAAATAAAGTTAGAACTTGGTTAAATCGATTAAACATTCATTATCGCAATTGCAGAACATTAATTAGCCTGTTTTCCAAATAAGAATTGTGATCAAGGCTATACAGACTGGCAGTTTTGAATTAAAGGAAGTCTCGACGACGATGACGTCAAGATGGCGACAGCGGACCACGGCGTTTGAGTGGTTTGGTACTAAGAAACACTTCAGGAACCTCACGGTTGGCGATCTCTTCTGTGTGAAATTTGTTTGACATTTCCGATGTTGACTGGTCGTCGTCATCATTATCATCATCATCGTTATCATCATAAGCAGCATCAGCAGTATTATTCGCCGTAAATACCAGCGCCGTTTTGGTTTTGTATAATAAGCATCCACAGTAGCAGCATTATGGTAAGAATTATCTTCATTGCCATTAGTATCATATGAATTGACGGCATAAACAAGTGCAAAGAAACAACGAAAACATCACTTGTCATCATAGGTCCCTAGATGCACATTAGAACTGAAGCCCAACAACAAGATGAAGCATTATATATAACTACTTAAAATGATAATATTCAACTGAATTTACCTTCTCTCAGCCTCGTATGCAACATCCACATCTAAATTATGTGTGTACCTTTTCAGCTTTTCAGTCTAAACATACATTATCAGCGATCATCATCAACAGAAAACAGGGCGACAATAACCTCATAATATCAGCATCCGTAATACAGAACAATGACATTTGTGATCTAAAACCATTCCTTCAAACGTGATTGAAACAGGCTCATTTACCAGGCCGACCCAAAACCATTGCATCAGTATATTCTTGCATGTTAAGAAGCAGTTAAACACGGCGTTCGATCAATGAGGCCCGGTTTATTCTCGAAATAAAGTCATCGCTGTCGACACATTCGCCAGTTGCTAAACTAGACTTTGCTTTTTGACCGTTGATGGCGTTTGTTGTATCTTCATGTGCACTATGACTTTCGATCGTGCATGTATACATACATTTAAATTGTTTTGCGTGTATATTAAAGATAAATGAAATACTGCAGATCATAATAATTAGTATGATTACCAGAACTTGAATATAAATCTAATAAATTGTCCTATGAAAATGGATGCAACATACCAGTAACCAATTTTCTTGCAAAATGTCTATAAATTTAAATTTATAAAATAAGCTCCGGAGTTAAATCCACGTCTTGCGTTTATAACGTTGATGCCCAGTTAAGTATATTATCACAAGACAGTCTCCTATTATGTTATTATTATAATTTATACATGTATTATATTCCAATCAAACACAATATAAAGACCTTAATTTAAAGAATGAATCATCTGTACATATTTATTGTATATTAATTAATGTACAGATTCGCCACCCGTTGCACAATGTACATCAATGAATTCCATTGCATGTTAACAATACATGGACTATATTTTTGTATGTATACATATCTTACACATTATTTCCCTGTATATTAAACGGAAATAGGACAGCCAGGTTCTTAAGTGGTCTAGAACACAAATATGTTTCATTCCTATTTCAACGATAGGAGTTTATATTTTGATTATAGCCTGAAAAACAATCCAGAAGTGGTTCTCATTAACATTTTAAGAAATTTGGGATGCAATTCGATGTAAAAATGGAACGATGATGTATTTCACTCTTCAGACATCAGAGACTGGGAGAACAGAGCATGTCTGTTTTGACTGCAAAGCTCTTCTGTAATTAGCAGAAATGATTCAGCCTCTTCTCCAGATGCCAACTGGCGACTAACGCGCATTTGTGGGCCTTAGTAATGTAATATCTACGCCTGGAACAACTACAGACATTCATTTAGTATCTGCTTGCATAACAACTATGTTCATCAAGTCTACAATAAAGCAAAGAAGTATATTGTTTTGGACAGTAATTTACGTCTGACGCGAATGTTTAACAATGACGTATAAGTATCTACAAGCGGTATCGCCTTATCGCCACATCGCGATTGCGCGACGGCGTTCGGATAACCTCGCGCAATATCGCCTGTTATTAATTACGCGCCAGACTCCAGAAGCAGACGACAGCCGGCATGCTGCAGAGGGGCGATAAGAGCGCCAATAATTAATCTGCATTGCACAGGTGCATATGAATTATGGTCACTGACAACTGTGACCCGCTCCTTATTGCGGCACGGTAACAGTGCGAACGCCACACTTCCTCTCGGGCGCTTTTTGCACGTCGTAAACAACGCGGTAACTTTACGATAACTTTATCTGACTTCCGGAAATGTTGCATTTGGTAAAAACTCCAAAATCTGGAGTTTTGAGATGTTTCAAATGTCGACAGTTCCGTCTGCAGCTCTGAGAATTCTCAAACAGGTGTATATCATAATATTAATGGTGTTCATTTACATTTTTTTACTTGTTTTCCTACATTTTTTAGAAACTACATAAGCCATGTCGTAGCATAATTGTGAAATAGTGACCAACATAATATTTTGCCATTATGCAATACACATTTGTAGCAAGTATAATTACCGATATGCATATATGAATCCAAGCGTTGAGAAGTTCTGACCACAATCAAAACGGTTAAACTGGTTACGGCCCTACAACATTATTTACCAGGAAATACTTCAATTTAAATACTACTTGTAGAAAAGCGTTCTAAATTATTGAAAGAACATTAAGTCCGACGTTTAAGTGAAACAAACAATTATAGTAACACACTGAAAGGCATTAAAGTGAACACACTGCACATTATCTAAATAATTGTATGACCAATATAATTTAAATAGCCATTGTCAAAAATATATAACGCCCTTAGCCATGAATCGACTAAAAATGATATTGTTCATGTTCAAGAACTCAATTTGAAAAATGTACATTCTCCCGATGGAAAAACGACCATGCCAACGACCTTGAATCAACGCCATCAGATGGCATGAAAACCGCCAGTAACGTGCTAGAAACCATTATCTACCTCCATGGAGTCCGGCGGTTACCAATAATGGCACTAAGAGAACGTGATTTATGGTCTACTAACAACGTGTGTCACTGGGGGAGTCTTGTATTTCATACTCACATGTCGACCTTTGGAGTAGTAATCAGCATATCTTGAGGAGTTATATTGAAAAGCTAAGTCGATTTTTTTTATAAATTGTTATATGTGGAGTCTTATTAAATTTGTCTGGAGACATGAAATAAATATAGTCAGGACATTAATGTTTATGAAATTGATTTTTATTAAATTACATCCTTTAGCATGCTACACATAATTTTTCATCAAATTAGGCCCAACTACATGAAAATATTTTTAGTGTTGAATAGAAAGTTTCGTTACGTCGGTTATTGTGTTAATATAAAACCAAGCATTAAGAAAAACAATACGTAAAATATGCTTTGAAATAACTAAAGAATTTGGCAGCATAAGTATGTAAAAAAAAAAAAACGTTCTACAACAAAAATGTTATTTATTTATAGAAAACGAGCCATCTTTTGACACAAGGCATACTGGCATTTCAGCTGTTACTGATATACTGGCATTACAACTCTTACTGGCTTACTGGCATTACAACTGTTATTGGCGTACTGGCATTACTACTGTTACTGACATACTAACATTACAACTGTTGCTGGCATACTGACATTACAACTGTTACTGACATACTGGCATTACAACTGTTACTGACATACTGGCATTTCAGCTGTTACTGATATACTGGCATTACAACTCTTACTGGCTTACTGGCATTATAACTGTTATTGGCGTACTGGCATTACTACTGTCACTGACATACTAACATTACAACTGTTGCTGGCATACTGACATTACAACTGTTACTGACATACTGGCATTACAACTGTTACTGACATACTGGCATTACAACTGTTACTGACATACTAACATTACAACTGTTGCTGGCATACTGACATTACAACTGTTACTGGCTTACTGACATTACAACTGTTGCTGGTTTACTGGCTATACAACTGTTACTGGCTTACTGGCATTACAACTGTAACTGACATACTGGCATTACAACTGTTGTTGGCTTACTGGCTTTACAACTGTAACTGACATACTAACATTACAACTGTTGCTGGCATACTGACATTACAACTGTTCCTGGCTTACTGGCATTACAACTGTTATTGGCGTACTGGCATCACTACTGTTACTGACATACTAACATTACAACTGTTGCTGGCATACTGACATTACAACTGTTACTGGCTTACTGACATTACAACTGTTGCTGGTTTACTGGCTATACAACTGTTACTGGCTTACTGGCATTACAACTGTAACTGACATACTGGCATTACAACTGCTGTTGGCTTACTGGCTTTACAACTGTAACTGACATACTAACATTATAACTGTTGCTGGCATACTGACATTACAACTGTTCCTGGCTTACTGGCATTACAACTGTTATTGGCGTACTGGCATTACAACTGTTGCTGGCATACTGACATTACAACTGTTACTGGCTTACTGACATTACAACTGTTGCTGGTTTACTGGCTATACAACTGTTACTGGCTTACTGGCATTACAACTGTTACTGACATACTGGCATTACAACTGTTACTGGCTTACTGACATTACAACTGTTGCTGGTTTACTGGCTATACAACTGTTACTGGCTTACTGGCATTACAACTGTTGCTGGCTTACTGGCTTTACAACTGTAACTGACATACTAACATTACAACTGTTGCTGGCATACTCAACTGTTACTGGCTTACTGGCATTACAACTGTTACTGGCTTACTGGCATTACAACTGTAACTGACATACTGGCATTACACCTGTTATTTGTTTACTGACATTACAACTGTTACTGGCTTACTGGCATTACAACTGTTACTGGCTTACTGACATTGCAACTGTAACTGACATACTGGCATTACAACTGTTACTGGCTTACTGGCATTACAACTGTAACTGACATACTGGCATTACAACTGTTACTGGCTTACTGACATTACAAATGTTACTGACTTACTGGCATTACAACTGTTACTGACATACTGACATTACAACTGTTACTGACTTACTGGCATTACAACTGTTACAACAAGAAAATAAATATTAGCAAGGACATAAGTTGTTTTCACCTTTCAAGCAAGCTAGATTTTCATGCGCGAACCATGATGTTCTTCAAACGTGGCAGACGACAGTTTTCCCAAGATAAGTAATAGTTTATGTACCTCAAACCGATCGTAAATCGAGGCAACTATGATGCGATTTGGCGCTTTGAGACGCCCCTTTTATGATTTACAGCAGTCGACCTTGCAAGCATGATTTACTTCACCAGAACTCGCAGAAACGCTTGCATTGCCAAATGGAAGAAAGTCTGTGTCGTTTGAAGGTACAAGGTACAACACACCCGGTTACTAAGCAGGGAGTTGTAGTAGTTTCAAACCAATAGTCAGACATGCGTATACTTCTTTAAGATGTTCACATTTATTCTGTGCTAGGATTCCAATGAATAAAGTTATAACAATTAAATTCTAAAATACAGCTAAGACAGCTTTTAAGAGCATAAAAAAAAATACCCCTCCCCCCATTCACCATCACATACCAAATACATAATTGAAATGATCACATATATCAATACATCAAACAGATTTTAGGTGCGATCTTCAAGACACGCAGCATGGCGTGTGGGCCATAGTGGTGTCAGATAAGGACTCTTCAGCCACTGTGCATAATTGATTTCGCAAATTTCAAGCATTCAGATACACATTTCTGATAATTAGTTTTCTTCTTTCTTTGGCACCATCACATTAGAGACCTTTTGAAAGCGTCTCTGTCTAGGGCGAAATGCGCTGAATTTTAACACGATTAAGCTATTTTGTCATTCAAGATTTTACCGATTACCCGTAAAACGAAACTAGCATCAGAATAGCTGCGCATTTTTTTTTTAAAGATTGCCAATACGCTATCGCAATAATTGAAAAATTATGACAAAAAAACAGATATGAAATTTAGTGATAGCTGCAATGGTTCGGTACGAATGCATTGTGTGCAATTGCATAGCGCTTACTTTCACAGCTATAGGAAAATTGTTTTTCCATTATTTTCTGTTTATGTTAAACACGTACGGTTTATTTGAAATAGTAAGTGGTAGTAATTGCTCTGTAAACATCGCCCTTAAAAGAACAGCAACAGACGAAACCGATGTCTACAAACTTTAGTTGAACTTTCTTGCCATTCACCCGCAAAGTTTGCCGATTATCGAAATTTTCATTGGTTTCCAAGTTTCATTTCGTCTTGATTTCAGAGAAACTGAAAGTCTGTACAACGTCAGTCATTTGTTGTTCTTTTTTTGTATCGAACTAATGAAGATTATGCATTGTGAGCGAATTCTAAAATTGTGACAGATAATACTTAAAATGTCATACATGCATTTACAACATTGTAACGATCATTACACGTGTGTACATTTCTTTAATTATTTTAGTATTGTACGGCGAATATGATAAAAGATTTCCATTGAGTTTTGAATCGTCCATAACAGGATTAAGGTTTTAAGGGTTAAAAGTAAACACATATTTAATATACTAAACTTATATAATATAAGCCTGATATCAATTATATTGCACTGTAATTCAAAATGTACCTCAATCGGTCCATAATGAAATGGCCTACCCTGGGTATGCGCATAAATGGAAAACACCCCTATAAAACTCGACAGAAGCTCGTGAAACGAGACGAAAGTCAGAAAGCACAACAGACATGGACTGATATCGTTAATCCGCCGAGGAATCCCAACAGAAACTCAGCACCATTCGCGTTCGATTCTATAGCACTGGTTAATTTTTCATGAAGTAACTCGAGGCCAGCAATATCGGCCGGGTTTTATGTCATTTGCTGAAAACAGTTGGATATCTTTGTAGACGTTATGCATGACTGCTTCTTGTGGATCTTTCTCTTTGCACAATATTCTGTCTGACAATGTGTTTTATTGGTGATTTAAAGATTTTCCTTGGATGTAAATACGGGACTGTGCACAGTAAAACTGTACAAAGTCAATGCTCAAGTTCTGTCAAAAACAATGTGACACAAACTTTCAACTTTTTTTTTCGTTAATTATAGAACAAAGGGATGTTCCGTTAATGAACAACAAATTGCTGACATAATATTTTACGTAAAATTCAAGAATCTTCGACATGAAAGGCGCATTAAGTGGATTGTCATTGTTATGTAGCCCGTTTGGCAACCGCAGCTTTGCAAAGAAGTGGCAGTCTGGCCGAAGATTAAAATGGCTTCTGGCAAAATCTTTATTCAGATCCTTTCTTTTTCAACCCCAACTCACCAATTGTCATCATTAGCCTTTCAAATTAGTCCTAATACTAGAGGCAAACACTGAATTAGTGAATATTAACCCTCCTTGCACAATGAGGCAATCTGTCCCACAATTCCTAGGGCAATACCCCAAAAATGTCGTCTGCGACTTCATCATTCCTGCCCAAAAGACAATTCTATGCATTCCAATGGCTGGTGTTTATTAAAACCCTAAGTTTCGCATGATGAGCAGACGAAAGCAGTAAATCTAATCAATTTCAATTAATTTCAAGTTTCCACAGGCGATTATAATCAAACGGCAATTCATTTTCCTTCTTTCCTTTTTATCTTCTTTCAGGACTGATCGAACCCTGTCAACCCTTCGAGAAAAATATAATTCGCTCGAGAAAGTTATTCTTTAATGAAGCATTCACTGACCCCTATTGGCCACTAATTTTCGTGCGATTGTCAACTGCAAGCGAAACGAAAATATAAACTCATCTATCTTGGCGATGGAAAACTGCAAGGCAGTTTAAATTCTTCTCTCTCGAGATTTCGTATCCTCTCTTTGACATCTCCTTAAATAATGTGTTACTGTCACACTGTCTTTGTCGTAAATGGATTTGTGTTTTGTTGATGGCAATTATGAGTTTATTTTTAAACAGTTCTTCAGTGCTGTATTGCTATATATTAAATGGAACGTTGTTTGTGGGTATTCGATTACCAAACATTTCATAAAATCACTTGAACTAATTGCTGCTTCTTAACATTACCCTCGTATGTTTTATTAAGCATTTATAGAAGTGAAGTGCATAACGATTCAAAGATGAAAACGAGAATTTCTCGCAGTTCAATATGAACTCCTAATGTAAAATTAAATCAAAGTCGGTGCAAAATTAAATACTAAAATATCTATGACTAGTGAATAAAAACTGTGATCGACCTTCTTCAATTAGCAAGTTCATACAAGGGTCACTGTATGTATACAATTACCGGCATGAGATTTTATTTTCCACATTTAAGAAGCTTGTGAATGTATTGTGAAACTTGTGAGATCTACAACAACAGAATTATGTTATAGTATATAGTTTGTCCTCGTTAAATAACAGATGAATTTTTCATCCCCTCCGGACCTGTAGGTAATGCGGGACCGAAACTAATTAATAAATACATTTGCATGCAATTTATAAATTTAAATGAACGAATATTTTTACAATTGACCTCTATCCCGTCCCACTCGTAATTAAATCTCATCTTATCTAAAGACACATCGCTGTAACTTTGGTCAAGTCTATTTCACACCCGCTGCTGTTCTTACGTTTTCAATCAACACAATTAGACCATTATCTGTCGCATTTGCATCGCTATCACCCGATCTCTCACCTCCTCGCGTTCATAAATTTCGCTGCTGTTCTTACGTTTTCAATCAACACAATTAGACTATTATCTGTCGCATTTTGCATCGCTATCACCCGATCTCTCACCTCCTCGCGTTCATAAATTTCATTTGTGAAACATTATCCACCAAAGACTTCAGCGGCGAGATACAAAACTGCAACCCGAGACCCGTATCATGAACCAAGAAGTAGATATTTATGGGCTTGCATTTCAGTGCAAAGAAAATGCATGATGTGTCCAGTACGTATGGCGAACAGAACGTGTATTCAATGGTGAAAATATCACATTTAATTTATACGTAAGATGGATACTGTAACAGGAGTAATCAATGTAGCTATTTCTTTCTAACAGCTGTGAAATGCCTTCAGCTGTGCCATTAAATACAAGGAGAAGGCATTTAAATATTTGGAGTATGAGGCTGAACGTTGTTCTCATTGTTTCGTTTTGAATGTTGAACTATGCAACATTCAACAATGATGTATGGCATATAGTTATTGTATTACAATACACCAATGTATAAACTTTAGAGCAGCACATAGTTTACTAACACTACACCAGTGTCAAAACAATAGTGGATGAATATTCACGGACAGTAGATAGTAGATACCAATGCATACAGTTTCGTATTTGCTTTAGATGTTATTCGCCCTAAGGTAATAAGGAAACGTTTCACTTTAACTTCATCAACACACATACATGTACTATAGCATAGAGGTTAATCCTTTGATATTGTTTACTCCATCTAAAAGACAATTTTGAAAAAAAAATCTACCTATGTATGTACGCAGGCCCACAACATGTACACTATGTCAAGATGTAATAAAATACAAACAAATATCATTCCCATGAACAACAATTTGTATTTTCTTACCAATTTTCTTTGACATCTGACGCGACCCTGCAGAATACTTCAAAAGGGAAGGAAATTCCAATGCCTATACTGTCCACGACACCCATACATTGCCATTAAATATTCCACAAAATAAAGATGAAGGCAAGTGTATGCTTAAATTGCAAGACTTCGAATCTACGACTTGTGTGGAAGTCTAGAACCGTAAGGTTACACCATAATTATAATTGTTCTGTGACGAATCTCTATGAACGCGCCTTCCAGAGTCCACATTAAATGCTCATGAAGCCGTATCATCTCAGCCACAATTGCGTTCTTTAAGTTGTCACTTATGATTTAAAATCTTCGGCAATTAACGACATCTTCTATAGGGTTTCTTCCACCCTCTCCGATATGACCTCTCCGATATTTTAATCTGATGTCTCAATAAGGGTTAGCATGGTTATGTCAGGACGCAGCACTCTCTCCATTTAATCTCATTGACAATGGCTCTGATATAGTTCCTATCATAGATTTAGTTCGTTGTGGGTATCTTTAATTATATCACACCTAAGACATGACTTTGTTTTAGTGCAAGAGCACCAGCCAGAGGCTGAAAAGCCCGGATGTTCAAAACAAAAACAAAATTGGAGAAGAATCGGAGCACATTTCTAACTTTACTAGGGCATAGACAATATATTTTTCATCTGGTAAGATATAACTTACAAGTTTTGCTAACATTATAATTTCGAACAGCAATTATTGTATGAATATTATATATTAATACTATAAAACATATAAATTCGGATACACCTGCTTGGCATTGTGATATTTTAAATCTTAAACATTATCTAGGTCATCACCATTTACAACTAAAAAGGGGTAAGGGCATCCCATTCGATAGTGAGTATCGGTAGATCATTCCGATAACATATATTGTAAGGGCGCCGCAAACACAAACAGTGATGCTGGAATACAAAGATGACAGTGAAAAGGATGGCAATGATCATTATTGGTGGCACGAAATCATACCATCATTTACTCGACAAAATTTACGTGAAAATATTACTTCTGTCACTAAACATGACAATTCCTAATTGGTAGGATCGGCATCATTTTAGAAACTGTTGCTACGCAATTATAATTTCTAATTTATAGTTCTGAGTAGTACAAAATCTAGTTTCATTCAATTTTCCCTAATTCCGTGTGATATTCCTAGAAATCTGATTGGCAATTATTATTCCTTAATGAAAACGCGTGCCTTGAATGCGATGCATTTTATAAACTGAACACGAGATTTATTATATTTAATTACGTTTGATTTCGCAGCACACCGCTTCTACAGCTGTCTTAATAGCACTGTAGCAGATGTATTGATTTTCTCACAGGCAGTTGTAAACAATATAAGATTTGGATTAGTTCTTTAAATACATATTTGCAATAGGTGATATACGTATGGCTTAAGCTTTTGACCTTGGAATGCATTTATTTTCCCCTTGCGTTTTCAAAATATTTGAAAGAACTACCACGTGCGTAAAACAATGGGAAAACATTAACAAGATTTTAATCACTGATTAAATTACATGGATTAGCAAACCAACTAGATATTAAAAACAATAAACAGTTCATACTGAAAACTGATAGTCATGCCAGGCTTACTTCATTATGTTTCTATTAGAAAGAAAAGGTGTAAACATTCGTTTTGCATTCTTGTCGCGCTATTCAAGTCAACGGGGAACAACAATAGACCTATTCCGTTCTTGTGCAATGGTATCTGAGGAAAAAAAAACAGGTACAATGCAAATTGAAAACTGATAGCATTTTTTCAGTGTCAGTTATGTTTACATGAAAGAATTTAAGTCCTATGATTTGTTATGTGCACATTTCATTGCATTAAATATCAAAAGCATGAGAAAGAGTTAGTTTTATCGAATGTGCAATGAGCAGTAGGTCTAAGCATTAATGATTTTAACAATGCTGGGGAAGTAACACCAAAGTTTATAAGCAAACATCAATTTGAGACCTACTCAGTATCTATGATATGTGTTATTGAATGCAAGAAACCTGCAATAGTTATTGCACTCATTTAGTTTTATTATCAACTCGAATAACAATTGTATGCATATGACCAATTCACCGCACACTTGGAGCTTTGAGAACTTCTACGGGTTTCACAACTTTCTTATTACAGCATTTTGATATTGTATGAGAAGCAGATCCTCGGTCTCGCATTATCAATCAATATCTGCAAATTACAGCCAGTCAGCAAGACGGCCGTCAGAAGCCGTACGATGGCAAATCGAGACTTCAGACAGTGTCGCCAGTCGGATGACGTCGGATGATTCCGTTTCACTCAGACCTCCAAGTTTTGACATAAATTCCATAACGTGCGGCCAGCTAACACCAGCACCCCTGTGACCACCCCACACGCACCCAGCCTGATCCCCAGATTACCACTCTCTGGATGTCGACTTACTCTTGGATCTATCAGATTTGATGCATAGTATTCCTAAAAATAATTGCTTCAGGCTCTTCACCATGCCCCACCAACAAGCAACTCCGCCACAAATTACAATTGTTGGATGTTGATATTGTTTGCCTCGCCAATAACCGGTACTGTATTTCTTTGTTTTGTGTATATTGGAAGCATTGGTATTTTGCCTATTATCAGAATAGAGAATCTCACTTTCTATATATGATTATTAAAAGAACACATACGTGATCTGATCGGTTTTGTCATCGTATGTTGTTTTATTCGCTGCAGTAGCAAGATGTGGTTTGTCAAAACCCCGTAAAACGATTTTCCATCAAAAAAAAACTTTCAAAGAAGACATTTCATCAAATCAAATTAGCCTACTAATGTATAAATAAATGGAAAGAAGCAACACATATAGAGAATGATTGAGATTAAAATGTCTTGCGTTGATGTACCTAGCAATTATACGAGTAAAGATTAGAAAACACAATTCTCTCTTTATTACTGCGCTACATTCTCCCATTTGATGTTGATAGTAAAATCGCGGTCGGTTTTGATTCCAGGTTCTCATTACAAATGAAAACATCTTTTGAAGTGTAAGACATGTTACTATGATGAACAAAAATAGATACAAAGCTATAACGCGAGTTTAGAAAATTAACATGAATACTAAATCGTAGCGCTTGCACATTTGTCTGGTTTCTTGTCTCGCAGAGTCTCATAGAGGCTCGCCTTTACTCAGTAGGATACGAGATGAAATCTTGCGCCCACCGACCCTATTCCAAAAATCTCGTTTAATCCACAGGTGTGGTCCGCTTCTCATTAAAAGTATATCTTCAATCGATATTAGAAGCGAATTACATATCAGAGCTGATGCAAATCATATGGCAAAGGTCTGTGCGTTAAAGATTATTGTTGCTTATTAGAGGCAAGAAAGCCAGCCGGGTTTATCAATGGAGAGATGAAGTGCAGACCTTACGAAACAGCAGCATGTGGTCTGCGGATATGGAATAATGTTTTGTTATTGTTGCTTATTGATTTTCGAAAGGCCTTTGATACTCGGTATAGTAATCGAGTGTAATTTGTGAAACTAGGAGAGACCGCGGGGTTAATTTGTGTTAAACAAACTGTTAGCTTTAAAAGCACTGGCAAAACAGTGGTATGTGTTGATATTGCTTTTAGTTCTAATAATATTGGCAGAGCGTCTTACTTGTAATATGTGAAATTACGGACGCGGTGCGGCTGTTGGTGGTAGGGAGACCGCGCTGTCTGGACACATTTACAAGCATGAATCAAAGGCAGCAGTAATAATGTGTTTCATAACGATGCATACACAGTGATGTACTTCACTATGTGGTGGGGGGGGGGGGGAGGGATGAAAAAACATGGTCGCCCTGACGTTTAAGGGTGGGAACCAAAGTTTCCCTAGGAATACTCATTTAAAACTTATTGTTTCACTAGCAATACCCATTTAAAAGTTCTTGATTTAACGCCTCTAATTATGGCTAGATAATGACTAGAACAGACGAATTAATGTGTCTTAATGTGCCCTCCTCTAATTGTCATTCCTAATTTATGCAATGCGCATTCGTGCATATACATTTACGTTAACACAGGTCTTCTAAAGACCCGCCAAATCCCATACCTGACACAGGGCATTTTGACACGGTCACCTTCGTAATGTCACGTGAAATAATTACGCTTTCTGCGCATGCAAATGAATGTCTAATGAATGCGTAGGTAAATATTGATGTAGAAATTGCTGCACGGAATACATTATAACTGTTATTGTAGTGGCTAGAATGAAATACTATAATTCCAATTCAACCAGTTGGGCAAACAAAGGCAACACTGATTGAACAAATCGTTATATGTATATGCGTAATTAAAACATATAATTGAAATATAAATAAAACTGCTCGTGTGTATTTAATTGTTTATTTTTCTTATAGTATTGGAAACAATGATTTTTGTATAAAAAGCACGACTGCAAAACATGTTGAAACACAATGAAGCGAACGATTTTCTCTTCGTACAAATTCCTTAGGTTTAAGCGGGATAGACATTTGTTAACATTTTTTTAGAATGTATAAAAGGAAAATGAGAAAAAAGTGGTACACAATTTACAGTTTAAATAAATATAATTTGTTATTGAATGACGTTTTTTCTGTACCCACACCGTTAAATTTTAATTTATTAGAGAAGACCCGCCAGTTGATTAAATTCTGCAAGCTCGGTTTGGACGCTACGACTCAGTGGACATACTTTCTTACGTAAACTGCAGACGGGCTCGTTGCTAATCTAGTACAACATCTAGATAGGAAGGCACGATGTTTACTTTTTGATAGCTGTATTAAATTGGGCTTATTAATCACTAAAATACTCCAATCCTTGAAAAGTTCTTATCAACAGAGTTTGAAAACAATGTCTGTTATTTTTCGATTCATCTCGAAAAACCATTAAGACAAATGGCAATACAAGGGGATTTGAATCGGGGGGAACTAAAACACCGTCTGTTTTCGCTCATATCCCCTTGCAGAATTGTTTGAAAATTGCGCATGTTACTACATTAATTAGTGGCATGGGAATTGTAAATGATATCATATCTTTGCAAGAATATTGGTGGAATGTATCCTCGATGAAAAACCGCCACTGCACATTAGTTTAGAATGACGGATGCTATGCCAAACAATATTTGTTCTAATTCCCCAGAACATATTACAACTAGTAATCACCAGGTGTATTTTTTTAATCCTAAAGAATATAATTAATTTACAGTCGGAACTCAGTGCGTTTACACCATCGAAGATTCTGTAACGGCACCTATCTATTTAATAAAGACATATGGCTCGTTTCAGAATTAATAATCATGTACTTTTGAGACAAAGAATGATTTGTTCATTCTCCAAAATACACATAAATCAACACATTCTAAATACTGTGTATGTTATGAAGCTTATTAAATTGCGCAGCGAAAAATAAACAAACCAAAAATAATTTACAAGCTTATGTAATTGGTTAAAGTAAATTACAGAAGATGGTTAATACATAATCACATGGGGGGGGGGAGGCACCAACCAATATTTCCACAAATAACTTAAAGAATGAAGAACAATTTAAGCGGTTTCAACAATATCCGTATTGACATCGTCCATGGTTTAGCGTTAATCCAACCACAGTAATTTATTACAGAATAACCAACACTGCCAAAGGGTTGTCGAAATTTTATGATCCATGGTATTATGCAATCTGATTAGATGTCAGATTTCGATCATCAACAATTTTACTAACAAGTAACTACACAAAAGAAGGGGATCGGTTACTTGATTGGGGGGGGGTCTCCCGATTATAACCATGAGTCTTTTAAAAATATATATGACGTGTATACTGATAAAAATATACTGATGAAGATGGTGATTGTGGTGGTGGTGCTGCTGCTGCTGCTAATGATGATGATGTTGGTGATAGTGGTGGTGGTGCTGGTGCTTATAATGATCATGATGACGTTGGTGATGGTGGTGGTGGTGGTGCTGCTGCTGCTGATAATGATGATGATGATGATTATTATTATTATTATTATTATTATTATTATTATTATTATTATTAATTATTAATTATTAATTATAAATGATCCATTGTAATGGACAACCTAGGGTTTGGGTTTCAAAAATAACATTTCTACTTTAAGTTTGTAGCCAATAGTAGTTTCTCTTCAGTCCTAAGATTGGGCGATAATAATCTTTATCAATACATCAAACATTAATATTTGGGCCCTGTTGCTCAAAACTTTAACGGACAATTAAGCTAACAGCCGTTAACTTTCGGATGAGGTTTTTGATGTGAATTAAATGTTAAAATTTAAAAAATTGCATTTATTTTAGTTAAACTGATATGCTCAAATAATTGTCAAAGGCTTCATAAGCGAGATGCTTGTTAAATTAGTTTTATTTACATCTAAAGTTAACAGGCTGTTAGCTGAACTGGCCGTTAAAGTTTTGAGCAACTGGGCCCTGACATCTATAATATCGTGTCATGGTATCACCAATTCACAGCTCGTACAAAAAAGCTAACCAATTAATGTTTGGTATCGCTTTCTTATTAGCGTGCTCAATAAAGTCATCATTCTATATGACATCTTACATTTTTAACATCTGTCACGCTAAACGCACTCGGTTAGGGAGTCAGAGAAATAACAAATATGACAGGAAATGCTGCACACATTTGCAGCTTGTTTATTTTCTCCTTTTTGATTTTCAGGGCCTTTTATTGGCGAATTAACATCCCATAAAAGTCGCTTAGAAAAAGATGTAACATGTGTTTGATTTTTAAGTGTAAACGGATCGTAGAGGTAAGGTGTTGACAAGTATAGATCATTTCATTTGTACTTCAACTTTACGGTTCACTGGGTCAACAAAATCGATGCGCTCGGGTTCAACCATGACCGCTTAGGATTCTCTAATACCTAATAAAATATGTGACAACTAGATGACATGCCCCTGTTTTCTGACTTCTTTGTTGAATTAGTGAAAATCTGCCTATTTTTGTAAAGAATATATAATTTTGAACATGCATATAGGGTATATGGGGGAATGGAAAAGCTCTACTGTATAAAAAAAATTACATCAAATAAATAATATACTTGTGTAAGATACACGAATGAGCGAATCGTTGGCATTGATTTTTGTTCATGCATTATCTGACTGTCATTGTAATTCTACCATAAACCATAACTAAACGTAAATACTGCACATTATTTTGCAACATACATATTTGAAAATTAATGTGTTTTGTACAAATTTGCAGCGCAGAATGAACCTATTTTCAAACATATTCTTATTAGATGTACATATTTCTTTAATAGTTGTTGTTGATCCCTTAGTGAGATAAAGAAAAAAGTGTGTGTGTCGATTATAAAAACAATGTTTAAATAAAATTAAAGAACTGTGTACCACGAAGCTTTATTACCATCATCAGTTTTTTTATCGTTTACAAACTACTGACGAAAATATCAGAATTAATGTACAATGTGTGTAATGTTATTAACGATTATGATATTTATCCGATTATTCACCGATTATATAAGATTATCTTTCAAGTAATTGGATTATATAGGGCTTATCTTTTTTTTTTAAATACTTTCAAAACAAATCACCCAGTTTACTCCTTTATTTAGGATTAAAAAAAAATATCTGCTGCCGTTTGCCGACAAATTCTTTTCAATAATATCTAAATTGCTATCTCACATCATCTTATATCAGCCCGTTATAGTTGATGAGCCTTTAAATGTCCCTCAAGTATTATCCGCCTCATTTGATGGTGTGAAAATTCAATGGATGGGGGACTGTGGCATTTAAAATATATATAAATCGTTTCATCTAAAGCTCAGATATTTGCATCTTGCATAGTTCGAATCACATGAAAGTCATGTGAATGTGACTGAAATGTAAATGTTTCTGCTTGATTCACGTTTTTATGAAGTGTTGAACTTAACGAAATGCCATTCCGTTGTTGCTAAAAACCCAAAGCCACGAGTGTTACATAAAGATTATTTTCAAATCTCTTAATTTACGAAGTACAGGATTGTCAATTTCTCAAACAATTGAAAGGTTTCAATGCAATCGCTATAAATGGTTTTCAAGAAATAATTTAGTGACACGATGAAGTGAATTTAGTGAATACTCGACTAAGATGTAAATTTATCTTGTTTTGAAAATCTTCTTACAAGCTCATCCTTTAAAATTATTAATAAACCAATGAGATTTGACAAACTATTACTACTTAGGATATTTGACCATTTTTCTTTAAGTATGTATGTCAGATTTACAATCTTACTTTTCAGTTTTGTTAATCATGATTTGAAACTAACAAGACATCCTGACAGAAAAATGACGTCTGTATGTCCGTTAAGAGATAAACACAAAATAAACGTTACACAGAAAAATTGTTTTCTTCCATTTTATGATAGTTAATAATGATAACGTGCCGAGTTCAGTATCAGCCGAATCACTGTTTTATCCGAATTCTTGTACTTCATAGGAACTGGAGATAGGAACGTTATCACGAGGTGAAAGTATCCTAGTTTTCTATTACTGAAATATTTTCGTTCGCAGGTGATGCGGCACTAAAATAATCACCCATGTTGATTGGAAGACAAGCGAGCAATTAAAGAAAACGGCGAAAACAGGGTGAGAGAGTTTGTAAAACAATAAGGCATAGGTTGAATATAGTACACAAATAGAACTTATGTATGGAACCGTAGCGCAGAAACATATGTCAAGAAGTTGTGCAGAAAGAAATTTGGGCAAAGTTTAGGAATTTGTAATCTGACATAAAACTTCCAAACAATGACAAGTGAAGCAGTTGTAAAGAACATATAATATTTTAGGGTAAATCTACTTAAATCTTTTCAGTATACGTTTATATGTGTCTAAATATACATGTTTATAGTTCAGTTGTCATCTGAGACTAAACTGAGCAGAGAATACCTTATCAGCTAGTGCCTAACTGGTGATGTAGATGAATTTGATTTAAATAATATATTGTAAGTGTTTCAGATTCTGTTTTCAATCGGATTCTAAGTGATTCGGTAAGAAGATACCTGTTTGTCACAGTTGTTTGACATTCTAACGAAGTGAAGCTGGGTTAGTTGTGTGTACACATTTAGCCTGAAGTTAACTTGAAATTCTCTTTATAAATCAGTTTACGCTTGTGAGTAAGTCACCCAATAATTTTTCCATTTTTTCCATATCGTATAGAGAACATGCCTAATACGTGGCTAATTCAACACACTGTAAACGCTCTAAAATTGGTGAGGCTTTTTCAGATTGTGTTATACATATTAACGTTAACACCACAATGTATATTACGTGTTTTTTTTTAATATTTTGCTTGAGATTATTTGATTTTGAGTGTCTATTTTTAATATGAGATGTTCTTCCTCTTAGATTTCACTGGCACCAGAAACTTTTATACAATAAACACAAACAATATGAACGTATGTGTAATAACTCTATCAATATATAATATCATATGATTTGGGTAAATTGCTGCAGGTACATGTGTAATGTCTCTGGAACTGACTCTGCGATCAAATCAACTGGGTTTTTTTTTCTGAAAGTAACATTTGTCCAAATAATCAATTTTTAAGAACAATATTTTACCTGAAACTGTCCATGTGACCGAAGCTAGTAGGTTAATCCAGATATATAGCTCCATTGTACTTTCACAGAACTAAAACTGCAGTTTAACACTAAACACTATGAACACGCTTATCTTCCATCAACTCTCAATCATCGACGTTGTTAGGTGATACTATTATAAATATACTGTAGTTTCTTATTATATCCCGATTTATACCTTACTGTGACAACACTTAAATATCTCAAAATATCTCAAACTATTTATATAAAAAATCTCAAAATATCTCCAAACAATACTGAGAAAAAGAAAGCAATTTTCCCATCCAAGCCGTTTTATCTATGGTCACTATATCTTAGTTATCCAAAATAAAATTGCAATTTTCTCCTGGATTACATGTCCTCAAGTCGCAGATTAGACAAAAAATAATGTGTCTTGCAGTCCACAGCGTGTTTTATTACCAAATGTATTTACAAGTTTCTCAATGGTTTATACATAATCAACCAACAAAAAAATCCTCGTATCGCAGTGTACACACTGTTGAAATGTCCCTACTACTGTATAGTACTTCCACAACGACACACGGATTGTTTATAAATCAGCTAGTCGCTACTTCCAATGGAGGGTTTAAAGTCGCGCGTCTGTCTTTCGCTTGCTAACATGTCCGATGTTTGTTTGCTACACCAGCTGCTAGCACAGTCAATGTTTAAGCTACCTGGTCTTTCAAAAAGTCCTTTAAAAGAAGCAGTTACATTTAAATCCTTAGGCTGTTACTATCATTTATTTCGAATTTCACATGCGGCACTGTTCGGTTAATATCCCAGTAAATTATCACTTATTGCTACAATGCGCTTATACATTAGCACCATGTCTAGTCCAAGAGAATGTTTATTCAACTGCGAGTTATCGAGAAACCTATTTCTTCAAGGCATTCTAGCGATAGATACAGCCATCAGAGGCGGTCCCAGCAAGCGCGAAAGGGGGAGGGCCAATACCAAATCTTCATACATGCATGCAATCTATAATTATCAGCGTTAATTTGCAATTCAATTAGAAAATACTCGAATCGATACTGATTATACGGCTTAAGAGATTTCAATTTGCCGGCGAGAAAAACAAGCGGAAGAAAGAAGATGATCTCAAAATGAGAAGACGACGATAAATACGAATTAACTGCCTTAGAGTGTCATTTTTCCAGGACATTTAAATTTTGGGGGCTAATAAGTGGGCGTGGTTTTCGACAAGATTGCGCGTGCGATGTAATACCAATGATCCATGCAAGATTGGTGGTCGATAATGATCTGATTATAAAATTAACGAGCGTTTATCGTTGTTGATTATGCGAATCACTTCATTAATTAATTTGGCTCTAGACGATCGTTTTGTTTTCATAATTTCATTAATGAAATCGAACAAGTACTGCCACATTGCCACGGAATTATTAAAATGCAGGGAGTGTTAGGTTATATGTTAAAGTTGAATACATCTATACATTTATTGTAGTATAGTTTTCCTTAACAGGCAACATAATGTCCTTAGTAATATTTACATAAAAATTTAAGTGAACAGTTATTCATATCGAGTTCCATTTAATTTCCTTTCTTCGAATTTTAATCGAACTGAAATTGTCCATTGACACACATTTTGTTCAATTTCGTAGCAGACGACCTTGTGTGACATGCAATTTTTCCTTCAAAAAATAAAACACAACAACACTCATTGCTTACTTCAGAGGTCTCTATGCAGTGTAAAAAAGTCTATGCTCGTAAACATTCCAAATATAACAACATTTCGGTATACAATTATGCCTACTTAATACACAGTTCGTCTTGCTATATGTCATACAGAAACATGACATGTGTCAATTACACCGAAATAAGCTGAGAATACTGTAGTAGTAGTCTTGTTTCCAGTGTCACATTATGCATAATAAAACAGGACGAACAATTTGTCTGGTTCCCGTTATTGTTTATGACGAAGTGTGTCATAACTGGTAATTGACTACTTGTAGTTGACCAGTCTAATGCATATTTCATTAACTATTGCTGTTTGCTAAGAACTGCGGGAACATGGATAGAAACCGTTATTTAGGTCCACGTGTCATGTTTAACAGATATACTAACAATAATTTATTTACAATAGAAACATGATACTCGCTATTTTTTCTATAGACAAAGAACCCAATTATCGTTGTAAAACTACTAATAAACAACGCAAAAAGGAGTCACGATTCTGAGCGGTGCATAGTAAAAAGAAGTTCTCATTACAATTGCAAAAATATTTGTCAAATCATGTTAGAACCGAAATAATTTTCGCATTATCGTAGTTTATAGGTCAATAAACAACTCTTTGTCGTTCTATGGCGTGGGTATTGCTTCCTACGCATCAGCACTCCAAATCGTTGTTTATTGGCCGTTAATTTTTTCTTAATTAACAATAATATAGTTTGAGACAGACAACATTTGTAGTCATGACTCGGATTTGAAATGATCATAAGATGAAATTGTTCGAAATATATTATAACTATTAAGATCAATTTAACTTTAAATATATTCGGTTCTAAAACTAACGACTTCCGAGTATTCTCTTTAAATCATGTGTTGATTAGAAGACATTGATAAACGAGTGAAATACAGTTCTTAAAGTAGTTTCTTATTCTTAATGGTCTAATGTAAAAGGCATTGTCTGTAAGATCGTTGACTAGAAGACGGTCGATTAAAGGCATGATCTAAGATTTACAAAACTTCGAAGTGTTCGTAGAAAATAAATATTATTTTAATAGTAACATTACAATCGGGGTAATAACCGACGGGACAAGTTTGTCGTTAATTTGCGTATATTACAGTACCTTGAATACATGCTGATGTGTTAACACAAACAATTCATATTTACTTCAAGTATATATTTGATCAGCTCACTGATTTAGTTGTACGGTGTGCGTGTAAAATAAAAACGTATATTTAAGAAATTATTTTCGATTTATCGTTGTTTTCGGTCAATAAACAACAATTTGGAGTTCTGATGCGTAGGAATTAAACCACGAGGGCGTTAGCCCGAGTTGTTTAATAGCCACTCATCAGAACGACAAAAATTTGTTTATTGGCCGATAAACAACGATAATGCTAACATTATTTCGATTCTAACATGATTTGACATAATTATTGCAATTGTAATTGGAACTACTTTTGACGGTGCTCCGCTCGGAATCGGGACTTCTTTTTGAGTTGTTTATTGATAGTTTAACAACGATAATTTTGTTCTTTGTCTATAGAAAAATTAGCGAGTATGATGTTAGAATGTTTCATTGTTTGGTTTTCAGTGTGTGATTGTCCGGCGGTTATCACGTGTATCACTATCGGTTATGTACAGATTATGAAAGCAATGGAAGGTTCGTTTGTTTCTGAAAATGGTTGAATAATTATTCCACATCCTGGTAAACATTAGCCCTCTTCATTTCCCCATCATCGTAAATGTCTACAGAATTATTACATACATATGGAAACAGATGACACCAATGAAGAAAAATATTCCCGTCCATTTCTGTTTAACACAACGCAACATAAAAATCTTTTATATCGACATAAAATCTCCCCGGGGAAATTGATAAACATAAAAATGCATTTTCATTTTTTTTGCATAAAGCGCCTGACGAATTTTATGACATTTGTCCGTTTAGGGCAGAGGCGTATCAACTCAATATTTATGACATTTGAAGATGCTATCAAATATGTTATTCATAAATAGGCCGCTTCGAGGCTTTAAACCCTTTTTGGCCAGGAGCATATGGACATGATTTTGTTTTTCATATAAAAACAGCAAATAATTATTTCGGTTTTTATGACAAAAGCGTATTAAGGGACATTTGATTAAGATTTAAAAGATATCGACTTGGAATGGTTCGCAAAAACAGCTATTAGCATTTCTAACACGTTTATAGTAATAATTATTCGTAAACGATGAATGTGGGTTTGCACTGTGAAATGAAGTCAAGAGCAGAAGTCATAAAATGTGCTTTGTCTGTTAGGGGTCATTGAAAGGTGGTCAGAGGGTCTAAGGGTCACCGGAAGGGGATTTTTATGTCAGATGTTCATTCATAGGGGCTTTTGAGGGATGCAGGTGAAATCATGTGACCATGAGATTTGTTTTGTCACAGATGTCCAATAATGGGAAAAGCATTAACTTGCGCAGACGTGGCTGTATTCGACAGTCTACTTTTATGTGCGCTTTCAATGTGTGTGCACTTTAAATTAGCTTCCCTTGTTATGTTTAAGCTGGCTGGAGTTATCTCGCTTGCTTTTTATACTTTTTAAGTATACAGAAGTTTAAAACATTTGAGTTCCCACATTTGTCGTTAGCAACAGCGTCATCATTATCAGTCGCCTTAATCTTAGTTATAATAATAATAATAATCATCATCATCATCATCATCATCATCATCATCATCATCATCATCATCATCATCATCATCATCGCCATCATCATCACAACCACCACCATCATCACCATCATCATAATCACCATTCCCATACCACAAACACATTACACCTGTCTTACTTTAGGCAGTATTTGTGACATATTTATTAAGCAAAACTGTCTGTCGCACACTAAAAATGTCAACCAGTACTAATCACGGTATAAATCACGCACTAACGAGATTTGACAAGACGTGATGTCACAGACAGGGTCAGATTACACAAAGGTGGTCATCAAACGCTATAGGGTTACATGCTCAGAGACAACGGTAAATCAGTCAGGCGAATATTTAGAATATAAATGCGTTTTAAATTTTATTGCAGCTGAAAGCAGGTTCCATTTCAAAGAAAGAGATAAATATTTCAGCATTTTACTGTGATCTTTTGAATATAGCAGACGACAAAATGTGTACTATTGTAGAGGATAAAGCGACACCGGACACCTGTCTTTTGTACGCCCATCACTTACTGGTCTAGTGGTCTGACGACTGACATGAATATTAAAACCCACAAAATTTGGAGTTTCACTAAAATACATTTATCAATTATTAAGTGTTTAGAATCTAATTTAAACTTCAACTTTAAATTGGCTCTTGGTGGAGATGTGTATGTTTAATAAATGACGTTTATTTATTGTTTGTTTGTAGTTGTTTTTTGTAATTAAAAGAAGTATTTCAAATGTATTGTCCATTCCCAAGACTGTTGCATTTATCGCACCAAGTTTCTTGTGTAATTCAATAGTCGTAGAAATTCATTTATTTAACAATTTACAATTCAAATACTGAAAAATTAATACATAAATGTGCATTCAAATTTATTTTGGACAATAATTTGTATATAGATTTTAATTGAGAAATTAATTAAAATGGTTTACCATAAAGGCGAATATCTAACAAGGCTAATTTGTTACAATTAAAATGATCGAAGAATACTTGCAATACAAATAACAATCTAATATCATCTAAAATTCTAGCAGTATATTTCTTGTCAATAAAATGCGACCTCACAAAGGCACGAACAAATACCCAGCGGAAATGGCGCGATGTCAGCTTGACTGAGCACCGGTTAATCTCATTAATATTGCAGGGAGCGAGCCCACTGGTGTCGCCCCCCCCCCCCCCCACCACACACCGCGACACACGACCATGGGATTCATTTGTTGCTTGTGCGGTCCGTTGCACATGACTAGTGAATGCAGCTGCGATCAATTTTTGTTATAATTATGAAATAATTTACAGGATACACGTTTTTCTAGTGTCCCCATTGGGACCCAATAGTTGCGGGTTCGATCCCCACTGGTGTCGCGCGTCCCCCACCACACACCGCGACACGCGGCACTATGGGCCATGGGATTCATTTGTTACTGGCGCGGTTCGTTGTACGTAATTATTAAACGCATATAGTTGCGAACAGCGTTTTTTAAGAGACAATTAACAGGCGTATGGGTTCCGGTGTCCGCACGGCGATCAGGTGGTTACGGGCTCGATCATGCCCTATTTACAGGCATACACGTTATTCTGGTGTCCGCAATGGGTCGCATTGGTTGAGGGTTGGATACTGACCTATGTACCTACCATTGGGACCCAAGGTTGAAGGTCGATCCTGGCCTATTCACAGTCATACAGGTTCTTCTGATGTCCGCACTGGGTCCCCGGGCTGTGGTTGAAGGTTCGATCCTGACCTATTTACAGGCATATATGTTCTTCTAGTGTCCGCAGTGGGTCCCTGTGGTTGAAGGTCGATCCTGAACTATTTACAGGCATATATGTTCTTCTAGTGTCCGCATTGTGCCCCTGTGGTTGAAGGTTCGATCCTTACCTATTTACTGGCATACGGATTCTTCTAGTGTCCGCACTGGGTCCCTGTGGTTGAAGGTTCGATCCTGACCTATTTACTGGCATACGGGGTTTTCCAGTGTCCGCACTGGGTCCAGTGGTTCCGGTTTCGATCTTGACCTAATTATCAGGCATACAAGTTCGTCTGTTGTCCGCACTTGGATCCTGTAGGTTAGGGTTCGACCCTGAAACTTCTACATGCGCACTTTCTGCATGGCAAGCAAAGAAACGAAGGGGGTTCCCACGATTATTTGCCATTCGATACTGGTACACATTCATTTATAGGTACTACCTGCAGTAGATAGAAAGAATGTGTTTTATTATATACCTGTTTAAAAACTTACAGACGATTTCGATAGTTTTTTTTCTGCGCATCTTTTCGCGCATCAGTGGAGTTGATTTAAATCTTCATAATGGGAAGTGTTCTGACAGATAATAATATTTATTAAATATTGTGTACACTGTAATTACCAACTAGAATCAAATATATTCATAATAATTGCCATGATCATAGTAGGAGTTACTTGTGACTCGATTTTATTTGCGAAAGTTTGATAATACACTGAAAACGAAAGTAGGAGCACGCTGTGTGATCATTGGACTCGCATATAGCTGTACACATGCTTGCGATTATTGTGAAAGTGTTTTGGCTGTAATAACGTTTTGTACATAGTCAACTGCTTTTACTAAAATAATTATATATAATATATATCTATTTACTTTTGCAATTGTCTTGTTATAAATTATGACTGTCATTCCATCCTGTTTTTTACAGAAAAATGTCCAATACGCACATGTTAACTACATTTTTTTTTTCTCTAAAACAAGCACGGTGACCTCCTGTTTATTTTTTGCAGTTTGTTAAGAATATAATTATGTAATAAATATCGAAAATTCAGGAATTTTCACGGAATAGATTTTTTTCTATAGTCAAAACCAAACTTTTATATGATTACAAAATGTAGAATTTTTTCGTTAAAAAAGGATGAAAAAGAATTTTTTGGCAAATATAATATTATTTTTTCACTATGTAACGGATTGCTTTCTTACAATTACCCATTTCAACCAATAGGATGTCGTTATTTTTTACCAATCAATGGTCAATACTATTTGTTTTGCTAAAACAAAAACAGCATCAAAATTTCATATAATGCATTCACGGGTAGGTCATTTACATGCATTTTCCAAAAAAATGGTTTCATTGTATTAGGCATTGAACGATCTGCAAAATATGTAAACATGAAAAAGTTTCACGGAAGGGAAAAAACTGTAGAAATCGTCTTTAACAAATTAAATGATTTATTGATCGTTGAAATACACGTCGACAAAAACAGAATCCCGCATTATGCTACTCGCTATTTTTCCGATCCCGTATTATCATACTATCTGATGGCCATTACTAGCTGGGCTACTTTTTAATGACGTTATCATAGAGTAATGTAAACAAATATAATCTATACCTACAATGATTAGTCATTATTGTAGTTTTTAAACAAATGCAATAAGTTAAATGTACATTTGAAGTTCATCGTGGTATATAATAAAATGAATATTAGTCTCGTGGCTTGCGTTATTTCGTATCACACTCGAGGCTCCGCCTCTCATGTGAACGTCATCAAACAAGTCGCTCGACTAATATATACTCTTGGAACAATTGACTAGCGTAATATTCCGTATATATTTTTCCCCAGCAACATCAGCAGATAAATAAACATAAAACCGTACGTATTTTACTGTTTACTTGGAGTATGCACAACATTAAGATCAGTTATGTGTCAGTTGATTTCAAGAGTCCAAAGAAAACCATTTTCATACGAGAACATGTTTGTATCAAGAAACTACGTTTAACTGGATTGATCACGCGTTCTTCTTTACCTCTTGGTTGACTTGTTATGCATTTTTTCAGAGCACTGCACACAGTAATTTCAAATTATTAACTTGTGACGAAAGGGCTTTATATTTATAACTTATTGGTTGTGGTTTGAATATTGTTCAAGACATACAAAACGTTTCCCGCAGTATATCTAAAAATCCATTTGCATTTAGAATACTTTATCAACAAGATAAGCTAGTCATGCTATTTGAACACTTGGAAATATGTATATATAGGCATATATACAACTGAATAGGACGTATTGAAATTCATACATTGTACATAAAGAGCGACCCTTCGAGAGATACATGCCTATCATCTCTGTCAACTATAATTGATGAAGTCACCAACGTATGGCTATTAATTTGGTATGCATCAAGACGAGATTTATGCCTGAACAGAACTCAATCAAAATGCCGTCAGTCTGTTAAGGAAATGAGGCTTATATCATCCATCTTCTGGACGACCGACCGAACAATTCTCTTACAATTTTAACGTTTTAGGAATTAACAGAAGACCAAATTAATTATGTACGAGTACATGTACTATGTGGTTATAAAAAGTTCATGTAAATAAGGCATGCATTTTAAATAAACCCTTCCAGTTTTTCTGCCACTAGTACTGTAAGCTCCTCCTCACGTACTGTAAGGTGGTTCATTTCCATTTATTGCTTTTGCAAGTACGATTTTCCATGTACTCTTTGTTTCGTCTAGGTTAACAGTAAATCAGGTTAAACCAAGTGCTCGGATTAGAAATATCACATTTAAATAATTATAAAATACCATTAACATTTGTGGAAACGTTTTCTGAACACATCGTTCAAAACTGTGACTCATGATTTAGCTTCATGTACAGTGTCGAACTCCGTCAAAACCTCATTAAGGCACTGTTTCCAAACAGCATTTTAAATCTTTAATCGGCGTTTAGACTTATAAAATACACAGTTACACCATGGTCAAATAACTTTATTGATGCTGGAGTATCTTTCACTTTACAATAGGTAACACACTTTTGAATGCAACATAACACATTTTGTTGACTTCGGCCTTTAAGTTAAGTTGTTTTTAGATACAAAACCCCTCCCTTCCTTTTGTTGTTTTGAATTGTACAAATATCCGGTCTAATATGTATACATATTAAATATAATTGGATATCCTAATTTATCATCTCCAAAGGATTTGTTCAAATAACCGTCATTGCCTTACATACGCATTATGCTTATAGTTGACTGATTGTGGTGTCACATATGTCTGGTCAACAAATCATATGGATATTTTTCAACAGTAGACTTGTATTATTACAATTTCATTGCCCCAAATTAGTTTTCATCAGCGATATGCATTCAATTTGCAATGTCACTTTATAATAAATGGCTGCGGCCAATATTTATACAAAGCATCTATACAAATCTCCGGGACAAGATGCGGACATCTTGATAAATGACTTGCACATTTTCTCGCATTCGACCATCACTTGATCGCAGGTTAGGTCAAACATAAATCCGGTCCTGACACTGCCAAATGCAAAATCGTCTGCTGCAAAACAACAAATCACTGGTAGGTGAGGGAAATCTAACTTAGTTAAGTATGTCATTGTCCTGGAAATACAACTTATCGTATCTCCAATGTGCAACTTCTTTTGATAGAATCGCCATATTTAATTTCAATACGAGTTTATAGGAACTTAATAAGTAAGAACGAGTTTCTCTACGAAACTACTGAACCTGTTTTGACGTGGGTTTTTTTAACTGACAGGTCGACATGGCATGTATTATATCACATTAGCTATTTATACTGATCCTGCCAAATGCAAAATCGTCAGCCAATCATTTGAAGGTGATAATATGTCTGTAACCGGATTCGATTGTTGAGGGAAATCTGAATTAGTTTTATAAAAGTCATTGTCCAGAAATAACAGTTTACCTCCAATGTGCAACTTCTTTTTGACGGAATCGCCACCGTTGACATTGCAATACGAGGTTACCCAGTTCAAACTGACAGGGTAATATAAACGTGGAAATAGCATGACAAAGATGGTGTCAATACTTTACCAATTTCAACATTTATTCCAAACAGTTTCGGTATATTGTTTTAATATCAAAAGCAAGTGTAGCAATGCACAGTGCATGGACTGTTATCAAAAGCGCGCGTAGCAATGCGCAATACATGAACGTTTATCACAAGCGTGTGTAGCAATGCGCAATACATGAACGTTTATTAAAAGCACGTGTAGCAATGCGTAATACATGAACTTTTATCAAAAGCACGTGTAGCAATGCGTAATACATGAACTTTTATCAAAAGCACGTATAGCAATGCACAGTACAATAACTTTTATCAAAAGCACGTGTAGCTGCTAGACAATGCGCAACACATGAACTTTTATCAAAAGCACGTATAGCAATGCGTAATACATGAACTTTTATCAAAAGCAAATGTAGCAATGCGCAATACATGAACCTTTATCAAAAGCACGTATAGCAATGCGTAATACATGAACTTTTATCAAAAGCGCGTATAGCAATGCACAGTACAATAACTTTTATCAAAAGCACGTATAGCTGCTAGACAATGTGCAACACATGAACTTTTATCAAAAGCACGTATAGCAATGCGTAATACATGAACGTTTATCAAAAGCAAGTCTAGCAATGCGCAATACATGAACTTTTATCAAAAGCACGTATAGCAATGCGCAGTTCATTAACTTTTATCAAAAGCACGTGTAGCAATTCGCTATACATTAACTTTTATCAAAAGCACGTATAGCAATGCGTAATACACGAACTTTTATCAAAAGCACGTGTAGCAATGCGCAATAAATGAACTTTTATCAAAAGCACGTATAGCAATGCGCAGTACATTAACTTTTATCAAAAGCACGTGTAGCTGCTAAGCAATGTGCAATACATGAACTTTTATCAAAAGCACGTATAGCAATGCGAAATACATGAAGTTTTGTTGGGGCAAACACAACTTTAAGAAGGACGAGTCTTATATTTCCTGGGCTGTGAAAATGATAAATTGATTACAGTCTGACAACTATATTTTTAGCAGTGCATGTTAATTAAGCACATGCCTTCCAGTCTATTAAACATATGGAGATTAATTTGGGATGTATCAGGAACCAAGACGTACATTTGACAGAGCCACATCGGAATGCCACGGCGTTAGAATTACGTCGACCGTGTCATCAATCAAACGGCTGCACGTCACATTTTCTTGATTAACCGAAATGGAACTTGGCGATTGGCAGAAGAAACCGTTTGCCCTTTTGAATAGTGTCATTAATTAATTGCTGATCAATGAAGAGAACCTATGACGTCAAAATGCGATGTTTGTAACTCATGCTTTAAGAACTTTATTCTGAGGGCAACTGTTTATGTCAATGTTTATATGATGATTGTCATAAAACTATGCACGTATATAAACGTAGACACTAAATCCACACAAAATAAACTTGAACACCGTCAGGTTTCAAGTTTCTTAAAAACGTCTCATAGTTGGTGTGACTGTGTATCAGATTGTAACAAACGATTTCATATTCGGCAATGATATTCTGTTACATGGGACGTATGGTGAGACTGGAACAAACATTCAGTTGTGCAGGGTTCATAGTCGTAAAGCTCCGTATTAATATTTGAACTTTCTAAAACATTCGAGGCGTGTCTTGGAAAAACCGGTCATAATGCATGTGCGTAAAGTGTCGTCCCGGATTAGCCTATGCAGTCCGCACAGGCTAATCCAGGACGGCACTTTCCGCTTTTACGGTATTTTCTATTTCAATGAAGTCTCTTCTAAACATAAATCCACTGTAGGCGCAAAGTGCCGTCCCGGATTAGCCTGTGCGGATTGCACAGGCTAATCCGGGACGACACTTTACGCACATGCATTAAGACCGGTTTTCCCACGACACGCCTCATTTAATTTCTTAAATCTGTATAGTTGTAGCGTTTACAGTTTTTTCTTCTTCATGAAAATGTGTAGTTATTATGTAGTAAATAGTGAACGGTCCTGTAACTTGGACTTTGGATAATCGCTGAAACTTGTACGATCTTGTAACTATTTACATATATCACATTTTTTGCACATGTAATTTATTTCTAAATTGTGATATGTACATTTAATTCGAATAATAAACAGCGTTATATAGGCATCAAAAATGCATATATATAAGAATGGTAAAACTTCATATTTCATAAAGCATTACGTAACTCTTTAATCATCATGAATTTAGAATGTAGAGTTCGTTCTTTCGCTACAGGGAACATATCATTTAGAATAAGTTCCGTCTAGAAGAATATCTGTTACGTCATTTTCAATATATATCTTTGTTGCAATAATCCCGTAAGTTATGTAAACTGTCAGCTGAAGCCCATATAGTAAATACCTTGCGTGTGCACAGTAAAGATAAGACAATTTCATTGCTTCATTTTGTGTTTTTGAGGAAGTAAGACACGCAGCAATATGTATGTTTATCATGCAGGTAAAAAGGTATACGCAACACGTGCATTTGTTTATTTCTTTGAATGGACGGAACTAGAATTGACTTTAATATTGTGCACATATGCAACAATGCATTTCAGGCTGATTTTACCCACAGACCTTTCACTGGTGTTGAATATCAATGTAAAGTTGTTTGCCTCTTAGGCCAAGGCCAAAAAAATAATGGTTGGTTTCCGTTTAAATCTCCAATCTAGGAGGGGAGGTAAACTATCTCTTTTTTTTCTTTAACTTTTTTTTTCTTTGCCGCATATTTACCACACAGTTTAAGTATATTGGGCTGCACGTAAAATGTGTAAACGCCTCCCAACAAAGAAACTGTACCTTAACTATAAATAAGGTCACAAAAAGAGAGATTTCAGGCAAGAAACTTATAATATAAGCGAAAACTGCTCTTTTTTCCGAAAATCTGAAAACAACAACATGATTTATATGCAAAAAAAACTTTCAGGGTCGGCGGAAAAAATTTGTGTGTGTGGGGGGGTGTCAGGTAAGCGGAAACCAACAACTTTGACCAGTCTTTTATAGTTTCTGCAGCTGCTCTTACAAAACTCTTGTCTCGAATGTACAATCAATGTATTCAAATGTCCTACAAGCACACAACTATCACATTACGAAATCGGATGTGTCATCTGTACTGCACAGCGTAGAATGCAACCTCTCTAATCCTGCGCCTAGTCATGACACTAGTAGCAAGGATGTATAACTTAGAAGTAGGGATTTAAACGAATATTCGATTGCGTGCCCGAATATTATAATATTAATTTGGGATTCGAATATTCGATTATTTTATTTAAAACATACCAAAAGGTAAGAATACGTGATATATATCTCCGTGGCCTAGTGGTTAGGGCGTTCGCCTACTGAGCGGGAGGTCGAAGGTTCGAGTCTCACATAGGGCTTGTTCTGATATGGCCGGACGGGTTGCCTACCCAGCAGCTAGCTAAATCGAAGGGTACCGATTGCCTTCCTGTCAAGCGCTCGGCATATAGGAAAGGAATCGGGAGTTAAGATGTTCATCAGTGAAGGTGTCTCATGATTTATATGCAAAAAAAACTTTCAGGGTCGGCGGACAAAATGTGTGTGTGTGGGGGGGGGGGGGGGGTCAGGTAAGCGGAAACCAACAACTTTGACCAGTCTTTTATAGTTTCTGCAGCTGCTCTTACAAAACTCTTGTCTCGAATGTACAATCAATGTATTCAAATGTCCTACAAGCACACAACTATCACATTACGAAATCGGATGTGTCATCTGTACTGCACAGCGTAGAATGCAACCTCTCTAATCCTGCGCCTAGTCATGACACTAGTAGCAAGGATGTATAACTTAGAAGTAGGGATTTAAACGAATATTCGAATATTCGATTGCGTGCCCGAATATTATAATCTTAATTTGGGATTCGAATATTCGATTATTTTATTTAAAACATACCAAAAGGTAAGAATACGTGATATATATCTCCGTGGCCTAGTGGTTAGGGCGTTCGCCTACTGAGCGGGAGGTCGAAGGTTCGAGTCTCACATAGGGCTTGTTCTGATATGGCCGGACGGGTTGCCTACCCAGCAGCTAGCTAAATCGAAGGGTACCGATTGCCTTCCTGTCAAGCGCTCGGCATATAGGAAAGGAATCGGGAGTTAAGATGTTCATCAGTGAAGGTGTCTCATGATTTATATGCAAAAAAAGCTCTCAGGGTCGGCGGAAAAAATTTGTGTGTTTGTGTGTGGGGGGGGGTATCAGGTAAGCGGAAACCAACAACTTTGACCAGTCTTTTATAGTTTCTGCAGCTGCTCTTACAAAACTCTTGTCTCGAATGTACAATCAATGTATTCAAATGTCCTACAAGCACACAACTATCACATTACGAAATCGGATGTGTCATCTGTACTGCACAGCGTAGAATGCAACCTCTCTAATCCTGCGCCTAGTCATGACACTAGTAGCAAGGATGTATAACTTAGAAGTAGGGATTTAAACGAATATTCGAATATTCGATTGCGTGCCCGAATATTATAATCTTAATTTGGGATTCGAATATTCGATTATTTTATTTAAAACATACCAAAAGGTAAGAATACGTGATATATATCTCCGTGGCCTAGTGGTTAGGGCGTTCGCCTACTGAGCGGGAGGTCGAAGGTTCGAGTTTCACATAGGGCTTGTTCTGATATGGCCGGACGGATTGCCTACCCAGCAGCTAGCTAAATCGAAGGGTACCGATTGCCTTCCTGTCAAGCGCTCGGCATATAGGAAAGGAATCGGGAGTTAAGATGTTCATCAGTGAAGGTGTCTCATATGTCAAAACTGGCTGGCCCTTAATCGCGAGGGATAGCCCTATAATAAACAAACACTACTTTACTTTATAGAAGTTCGAAGCCGTAAGACCATTTATGCATATTCGCAAAGATGGTTGAATAATTAAGTCATTATGCCAAAGTCATTTCACAAAATCTTGCATTTTAAGAATTGCACGATAACCGATAAAATGGTTAGCCTTCTTCAAAAGACACCAATTTTTGTCATCGAAATCGTAGTTTCTATGGGTTTATGAACAACTGAAACAATCAGAATCAATCTTCTAAACAGAAACAATTAATACACAAATGTTCCTAGATAATGATCCAGATCCTTCTAGCCATAACTGCACCCAAACTTACGTGTTAAATGCACTTTTCTATAAAACTTCTGCAGGGTTATATAAGCCAAACACGTCTGATGATCAATCATAACTGTATTAACAACCCCAACTTACCAGTCAGGCCATTTCTCCCGTGTAAGATGAGATTCCATGAGCTTCTATATTTGTAAATCAGGGAAGCATAATATGGGACAGCTTGATTGATGACACGAACATCTTTTCTCCAATAGATCCCGGATTACGCTGTCAAACATAACTCCCGTCCTGATGCATACCAAATTGGTATTCATCTGAAGAACGGCCAATCAATTATGGGTTGCAATATGTCAGCGGCTGGATAAGTTGTTATAGACACGCCGAAATACGCGTGTATGTATGCAAAACATATATGGGATTAGTTTGATGTTGTCATTTGGCGTTGCTGTCTGGAAAAACGTTTGACATACTTATTGATTGTAATATATTTAAACAAAATCTAGGTAAGTAATCTCAAGAAAATAATACGATTGTTTCAGTGTTTTAAGTGTTATGTAAGATCATTCATATCAGTTATTTTCTAAATAAGTAGGTGAAATTGACAATATAACTTCAAAACTGATAAACATGACGAAGTAAACACTAAAATATCGAGTAAATCAACTAATACGAGTCGTTTATAAGTGTTGTTTAACCTAAAACAACTGTCTAGTAAACGTATATAAATGTATGGGAGTTTCCGGATGTACAGTCGAAAACTAGTTTGTGATTAAAAAGTAATCACGTATGCCTTTTACAACGATCGTTCTTATTAAAAGTTCATCCAGTTTAAATCGAAGTTTACGGGTATTTAACTATATCGGGTTGTTTTATTGTTTGTCAATCTATCTGTAGTAAGATCGTTCATACACTTTAAAAAAATGCTCAACTGTTCTGAATGTCTACCTGACCGTCCTAGTCTAGCTCGCAGATGACAAGCATAGGATACATCCGTATTGACACCATTCTTCCGCCGGTAAGTGTAAGCCTGGGTGAGCAGCTTTTGCGTTATGCCCATATTCCACACACGCCACAAATCCCACGAATCGTCACGAATTTATAAAGTTTTGGATTGGTAAGGATTCGTGAAATTTTGGACATGTTCTGGTCCAAATTGTGACGTTATAACGAATCAGTTACGACTCAGTTAAGAAACTATTACGACTACTGCACGAACGTTAGGAAACAGTTATGTATCAGTTAAGAATATGCCGAATGCATGTACTAATTAGGTACGATTAAAACATATTTTTTAATTTATGTTCTGTCTGTATTCGTGGGATTCGTGACAGACTCGTAGCCGATTCGTGATCAAGCCGCGAATTCTCGAATCCTCGAATGAGTTAAGAATACCTACGAATGCTTTCGAGTCGAAAACTTGTGTTACGAATTCCCGATTGCTCAAGAAATGTAAGAACTGACTACGAACATATTTTTATACGAATCAGTTAAGAACTTCCCGAACTGATAACGATTCCACTACGAATCCTAACATTTATCAATTTTTGGTGATGCGTGGGATTCGTGATGGTTGTGGAATAGGGTATATATTGTGACTTATTTCAAGAAAAGCGATGAATTGATAATGATGAGTACATATGTTCGCTGCAAACCATTTTAGGAGTTGTTTTTACTTCTGATAAGTCACAAATACAGTTACATTCTTAACATAGGTTTAAAGGAGATTTAAAAGAGTTGTGTTGTTTCTCTGACAATCATGCAAAGTATGGTTTTTGCTACATGCAAGACGGATGAAAGAGACTCGCCCATCTCTGTGATCCATGGTCTAATAAAAGTTGTTAAGTCTGACATTGTAAATTCTTATTTTTATGCTGGTATGGTTGTGTCTAGTCCAACTTCTTGAAACTTGGCATATGTACAGAAAATATTTTATTCCTGTCGTGGGAAAACCGCACTTAGTGCATGTGCGTAAAGTTTCGTCCTGGATCAGCCTGTGCAGTCCGCAAAGGCTGATCCAGGACGGTACTTTCCGCCTACAGTGGATTTATGTTTAGAAGAGACTTCATTGAAACAGAACATACCATAACAGCGGGCTGCACAGGCTAATCCGGGACGACACTTTACGCACATGCATTAAGCCCGGTTTTTCCACAACACCCCCCCCCATTTCATTTTGCCGTGTACATTTTAAAATATATGATGATAAATGACAGGCTTGTTGTAAACGTATCCCATTTATTCACTACTAGAAAACAAATATCATGTGATTATATGATTGTATGCAAACTATATGGTTAATTTATTATTCTTTATTTTATATGATTGCACGTGCACGAGACCTTAATAAAAAAATACACGTGAATGTGCAAAAGGATTTTGCAAGCTAAATCTGCTTAGTTTCTACTTTTATCGTTTGATTAATTTGATGCGTCTCGCAACATTCAAAACGGACTAGATACTAGTACGTCAGCTTTATTAATCGTGGACAAATAAAATATGTTTATATTGGTATCTCACATTGAGAAACATCGTCCTTCTTTCCATGACACCTCAGAAATACTGTTTTATTAACACCGACTAAATTCAGATATTCTTTTAGGCATGTGCGTGTGCATATTAATGCGAGTCCACGTGCATTGTATTGTTTAACATTCCGTTATTTACTGAAAGGTCAGGCGAAATCAATATGCACCTAACACGCCTAGTCAGTGGGAACGCCGAGACATTACCTCAACATTATTCAATATCAAAATGTTAATTAAGCAAATGCTTTCACAGCCATGTACACATGCTACGAGACAGTTTCATCTCGGTCTCAATGACCCAGACCGAGGTGAAGCATTTGCAATATCACATTATAAAGTATAATTTCAGAAAGATTAACAGTATAATGTTACTGTTTGAAGAATATTGTGCTGATTGTGAAATTCATACATTTGGATTTATTAAGTTGTTAACACTCCAACCAACTTCATACTCCAGATATTTTATCTCATATTGTCAGACAGAACCACTGTATTGTCACTGTTTAATAACTTAAGTTAGTGATTGGAATCAGTCCTAAAATATTTGCCGATTAATCAGAGCCAACAGTGACTGATTAATCAAATAGCCATGACTAAATATGTAGATTTTTGTTGTTCAGTAGAAAGCAGTATTTTTACCAACTTTGTTTATTTATTTTGGTAAACTTGCTAATATATTTTAAACAAAAACGGTTTCAATTTGCAGATGTGCTGTCGTTAAAACACAACACAATTGAATTTTAACTACTTGACTTAATAAGACTAAACATTTATTTATTTATATTTACATAATATAATATTATATCTACAAAGGCACTTGCTGATAAATTATTAATACATTAAATATAATTCAGTGACCGTGAATACACGAGTAGATTCAAACTATTTATAATTTTACAGTTGTGGCGAAAACAATTTTATTTAGATAAAACCGTTGGCATGGTCACTAGCAGGTGTCCTGTTATCTGGGATCTTTGACAAGAGCCGGAGTCAGCGTTAACCTCCTTTTCTAAACACAGCTGGATCGTGAGAAAATAAAATATTATTTTACTTTGAAAACAAGACAAACTATGCAGGTACCCAGAGATTGTGTTAAGTAGTACAGTTAAAAACGAAAGAAAAACTTTTGACTATTTTCAATTGGCAACGATTTTGTCGACGTTGTTAACTTATATTTTTTAATTACTAGGCACTAATTTATTATCAATATATCAATTATATCTTTCCCTTTGTTGTTAACCGTATATATAACTGGGCTGGACATCTACATATATCATACTATGTATATCGTTTCTTCTGTGTGTTTTAATGCGACGTAATTAATAACGTAACCTACGGCACACTTAAGTTATTGACTTCAAAATGGCAAATGCAGCTTGGCAACTGCGTTTAAAGTTTAAACATGTATATATGATATAAATAACCGTTGTATTACGATCGTATTATGTAAGGCTACGCATGCTTTTATTTCACAGTGATTTGAGAGTGAGACTAAGACTTTTCAGAATCTGTCACGTTGCCATAAATATGTAGCGGCAAACAAGACCACGTATAAAACGTGGCGGCATACACACACGTTAGCAATCTTTGAACACGTCATTTTTCCAATAAATTGCAAACAGTTAAATCGTATAAACAAACATAGGAATAAGATTATGATTTAAGGACGTTCGATGTCATACGAAGAAGCAAAGTTTGGAAAAATGTTCTAGTTGGCAAAAGTTACACAAACAATATAAAACCTTCTTTTGTACAACAAAGATTTATTGTTATATTAGTTATATTACACTCGCATTAACATGTACAAAACACCAAGTCACACAGACGTTTAGTTAAATTGATGTAGGATAACCTACGTTTAGTGTTTCAACGGTTTTGTGCTGCTGCCCTTCTGTACGTTCATTTAAAGTATTGATGACACAAGACACAATATTCCGCTATCAAATAAATTGCATTCTGCCAAATTAAGATGAGTTAATCATCTCGTGGTACATCTTGATAAGAATATTTCGTTGCTAATTGATTTACGAGCTCGTATCGTTCAATTTATATTCCAGCCTTCCAGACATGCAGACGTTTTGAAATAACTCGCCGGCAACTGCAAGAAACATACGTTATTTGAGATTTATATGCATTGCGCATCATTTATTTCAATTTCAGGATCTGAGAAATATGAGCAATATATTCTTGCAAATGTTCTATACTGTTGATTAACAGCCATTTGTCAAGATTTGGCTGTAAAGAGTATGAAAAAGTGATCTTCACATGGTGCCAGTGCTGCCGGTAGTTCTATCTGACGAATTGCTTGATAATGCTGTTTAATTGTATTTTCCAATTATATACCGTTGTTTTATGGTTCCTCAATAGATTTAAGAGCATATCATTTATATTATTGGCCCCGAGAGATGTCGAACTAGCGGTCGAACTTTGATCTCATTGAAAGAAAAAGAACACATGGATTTTGCTCGAAACTTGGCTTTTATTTAAAATGTCATAAAATAACCTATACATTGTATATACATGACAATTTGACTTGCAACAAAAGAGGTGGAGATGGTGGTGATGGTGGATTTAGAATTGTAATGTTGTAGAGGTATCATACAATTACCCATATACAAACTCGTATGTGTCGATATTTTGAATTAAAGATTCCATTATTTATAATAAACTTTGTTCGTATTAAATGATTGTTTATGTATGGAGTCTAAAATATTAAGTTGTTTCCTTGTTTATATATGCAACGTTAAATATGAGGTCATACAAAACACACAAATTTGTATCGATTGTTTCATAAAACTTTTATAGCAATTTTATCATCTAATGGAATTCAATTTACTGGCACATTGTATTACTATTTGCCGGCATTGACCGTATATATCAACCAGTATGAAGAATTATAAATACTGATAGTAACATTTGATGGCAAAATAATTGCCATAAAAATAAACTTAGCCAAATAATAAAATACTAATCTGTAAGAGGAATAAAAACATCATCTGAATATCACTCGATCAACATCGCTTTTGAATGACATATCTAGAAGATGCCAATATAACAATTAGACGTTGAGGGAGACCTGTTTTTGTCGTTTAAAACAATACAACATCTGTTGCTCCAGCGGTTCTGATCTCTGCGACTATCTGGCAATCACATTGCGCGTGTCTTTCAATTATGGGAGATAATGCCCCGGGGGTCTCGGGGGACGGACGGTGTGTGTGGCGAACGCAAACGTAATCGATGGCATCAATGGATGCAATATTGATGTGCTTATTCAATCGGATTTGAAATAAACTTCTGACTTCAGGCTTTTGAGCATGTATTGTGTTCAGTCAAGTTTTTTTCACTCCTGTGCGCCAAACAACAAAATTGAAATCGCATCTGGCAAACGTCCATCGCCACAAAATAGACTTTAATGATGATGATAATGATGACTAATCCGATGACACGGATTTTAATTACGTGGTTAAGCATAATTGATGAAACGCAAACACCTAATCTCATTTGTCTAGTTCATCTTGACCAATCCCATCATTGTCACACACCTAGTACTAACATAACTAGTACGTTATTCAACATTTAAGTATCGGTTACATATTAAATGCAAATGCGACGGAAACCCTAACTTTGAATCGTGCACTTGCATACGTCTATTTTAATTAACGCCCGGCGATGTGGAAATAATTATGTTATCATCCCCATGGAACAATTATTTGAACAAAATCAGTTTAATATCTCTCCCGTCCAGCGGACTCGCTGCACGAGTCTGATAGAGACAGGATTTATAATTGATTTACGAGCGTTTCCGGTCAATTCTGAAATGGCCAAAGATTTAAGAGCACAACTTATGGGTGCATGAAATGTACCAGTCTTGCAGAAACAAAATTATATACACGTTGCTGCAAGATTTATGACCCCATTTGGGAGAGATCTGAAAGATTTTAGGTATAAACTTTTGCAGATGTGAAATGTCGGCTGGTTTTGAGACCCACTAACCCAGACTTTTCCTGCTTCTGTGTGTACCATAACGTGCGCCATTACTGGCATCCAGCAAAGGCAAGTTCCGAGACAAAGAACTTACAATAAACACACCAGCCTGTGAATAAGGTCCCAGTTTTGAGCTAAACGACTTCTAAAAAAATACTAATTCTGCAATTGTTTTATTTAGGTGTTGTTACTTTGTTTCTAATGTTCAAATGATGGTGGTGGTTATAAAGATGATTGTTTAATACATAAGAATAAGTGTGTGCATGTGCAGTGTCCCAAGTTTATGGCGTGAATGCAAACAAATAACAAATATGATAATAATAAATTATAAACAGTTTTAAAAAAAAACAATGTCGATATGTTTCAGAGGAATTTACTACACATACAGCGGTGAAGATTACTGAATACAAAATTTCAAACTCCTCGCAGCGGTTACCTCCCCTATCGGTTAACTGTAACCACTGCCAACACAAGTAAACTCCTTCCAGATCCGGAAGGATTACGTGTTTGTAACATTTACTTATTTAATGTAACTCAGTGCAATTTTCTACATAATTTAACTTTTTATATATTGTTTGCAGTCAATAATGAAAACAGAAAAAGAAAATAACTAATTAAAACCATAAATAATAGTTAGAAGATTTAAATCGATCATCATCACGTGGTTTGTTATGACAGCAGGGATTTGATTAGAGCTATGCTCGGAACCAGTCAAATCTCTGCGCGGAGTTTGACAAAATTTGTGTTTCAAGACAATGTGTCGTCCTTTAATAAAGAAAACAAAAAAAACAACACAAAGCCGTTTTTTTATTACTGATATTTCTAATAATTCTGACACCCAATGTCTGTTAAATAATTAAATAAACACGATGTATATATAACTGTTTAAAAAATCAATTGAAATAAATCGCGCTCACTATTGCTATGATGGTCTCAACCCAAAAATACAACGTCAAAATTATGTATAATTGACGTTAGTAGTTGTTTTGGCAGTAGCAGCTACAACCAATGCGTATGTATTATGATACTGCAACAGCTGTAACATCAACAGCAAAAAAAGTCTAGTATTTCCTAAATTATATCCCTTTGTGAATGGGAACATTTTCAAATAAACGTTTGTATTAATATACATTACCTTGACATCTGACAGAAGAATCCAACTGCCAAACGCTTATCAGCAACGTGATAGTGCCGTTAAAAGAGCGCCCGATAACAATGCGCTGTCAGTTATAGCGCGGTTGACATCGGATGACATTAGCCTGCCCTGCCTGCCTAGGCTTATCAGTTGTACGGTGTGTTATCCGGAGTTCGGCTAATAAAGGCTGATATATGGGAATACCTTCAGACAAGCCGACTTGTGCAATATCAGACATTAATTAACTGATTTCGAGCAGTAGACATTACGCATTTATTCATGACGGTTGGGATGTTTACGGAATGACGAATGGAAGTTAAATTAAATATTGTAAATAATGTCAAATTTAGCGAAGAAAGCTTGATCACTGAACGCTGCAGCTAAATTGATGGCCAATAATCTAAACATAAAGATAGTATAATCGTTTATATTAGGACATGGAACATTTCAAATTAATATGTATAAATGAACATGCGTCTGTTTTATCATTCACCCCAAATTAACACTTAGTTTATTGGCAATATCCCTCGCGAATAAGGTGGGTGAACATTCTTTTGGCGATACAGATGTCCAGTGTTTTGACCTTGGACATGCGCACATGTTGTTTTGTGATCTTGTTTGTGTGTGCCCAAGAGACAAAAGCATGTCATAATGTTCGAACATTATCAGAAATATAACTACGTACATTACCCTCTTATGCTCCTATCAAGATTTCCCCCAAGAGGGGAGCGGCGGGCAAATTCGAGACTTTAGACTGAAAGCGACTCCCGACAGGCGGAAATTTAACACGCTATGGGGATTTAGACACAAATGTTTGGCTCTAAGGTGGGGAATTAAACCCTCCATAAAAGAAAATTAGTCAAATTTTCACCTGGGTGAGCCCGCTGCTCCCCCCTGGGGAAAAATGTTAATAAGTGCAATATTAGCTGTATTAACAAACAACATTTAATTGTTGATACCAAAATAATTCGTTCATTAAAGAAATTTTGGCAACCATGTTGGTGTTATCAAGCTTCAATTCGTTATCATTCATTTATCACGCCTGGGTGGCAAACGGTGTTTATGATTTTGTTAATCTATCACAAAATTACCACACTTTCAGGAAAACGTCGCATAGCAACCAATGGCATTTTAATTCCCGTTTATTTGTATTAATCTAATTAATATAACGCGACATAAATGTGTTTACAGCAATTCAGCAAAATGTTTCATTTTATTGTTATCTACAATCATGCACAGTACATTGACGTACTGACAGGAGACTGAATGTAAGGGTTGAGTATAACTCGCAACAAAAATATGCAAGACAAATATACTGACTTACTATATAACTTGTGAGTTAATTAGCTTGTCTTGTGTATTCGACCATTTTGCTGTGTTTTTTTTTCATCGTTGTTGACAACAAAGAAGTATAAATCAAAAAGCAAATTCTTGAAAGCAGGATCCTGTAAAAGGCTGTCAAAAGACTGGAAATCACTGGGTCATACCTTGTTAAAAGCCGCAGAATATCCGATGCTTTATGGCGTTTTTGACAACTTATAATTATTTCGGTCACGTGACCTGACAACCGGTGTCAGCCATTAGACTTTCTGGAGAACAAAGTCCGCTAATTGAGGAATCATACTAATGGCCATCGCGTTTCAAGACAGGGGTTTTTGACAAATGTAGGATAATGAATACATCCGTAGAGAGATGATTATCTTCAGTTGTTATTTGTCAAATCCATTACTTGCAACCGGAACCGCTAAAATGACACAGCATGATTGTCTGACAAATTATTAGGCTATCTATAATTCAGTTATAATACTCAGCATGAAGAGTCCATCCATGCCTAAGGCTGGCGGAAACAAAACAAAAAAACAACACTGCAATCACGCGAAATGACAAAACGATATACAACTTTTATGAAACATTTATGTGAATAATACTCGTAGAAATGCAATAGGGGGATTCATTTACAAAATGGCAGAGAAGCTAAATATTGTTGCAATTTTGGCCAATGTAAGTGTAGACCTGTCAGGTACTAATAATATTTCATGTACGGTGCCTTAAACAACTTACTTCAGTATCGACATGGTGATTTTACGAATACATTTGTATGGAGTTAATACTTTAAACATGTAGTATTTTGCCTCATTAGATCTGTTGGTATTTGTATCGTTGCTAGATTGCCAATTCAAAGTTGTAGGTACATAGAAGCGATTATGTTAAAATTACTTATATATTTTTAATATTTGTCTGTTTTTAAACAAGCACAATGTCAAATCGTCCATGTTTTACCAAGACCAAATGATTCTCTCGTGTTTGCATTATAGCTGTCTGGAACTTTGTCCACGTCAATCACGTGTATACTGATGGCGATCCTGGATTTCGTCGCCACTGCTACCAAATTCGCGGTTCTTGTCGGCTGGTTGCATGCCGTGTTGTGACCGCGCGACTGCGTCCAGACGACTTTTAGCGATGATGGTGTGGTTAATACGCTCCACGCATCGACACGTCGTGTTCGCAATGTTCTTGCACATCTTGTTTTGACGTCTGCACCAGTTACAACACTCCCGCAACGAAGCAGACGACACATTCAACACTGTGACCATCAACACACAGAGCAATAGAACAGTTTTCTTGTACCCTAGTTTTCCCTGAAATAAATCCTCATGCTCTTCACAGTACGAAAGAGAGAGATTTACAGAATATTTGCCGATTTTTAATGTAAGATCACGCATCTTCTGCCACATACAAAAAATGTTCTTACACTGATACATTTTCATACACTTTATGTATTATCAGGTGATTAAATCGTCGTTTTGTTACAGAGCTATCAAAAAGCTGTTAACAATGAAGCAACTAAATGTTTTATCTCTTGTAGTATATTTTGTCTACTGATATACACGACAGAACCTATAATTTTGTTGTTGTTTTTTACCGTTTCCAAAAAATTTATACAATGCGGAAGGTACGTGGATGCTGTATGTAATTTTCCAAAAGTGAAAAAATAAAGATTAACATTTCACTTAGCCTACAGTGCGATGAAAATGCGCTGGTATTTTCAGCATTCACATTTATAATACCGTGGAAAAAATACTTGCATGCCGTACCTACATGTATTTCCATAATTTTATAAAAAAATAGGCACATGCACAAAGAAAGCGTACCATTGTTCCACCTAGATATCGCACTAAAGTATGGCGTTGCTAATATGAATAATAAAGGATTGCAAATGTATACTGCAATGCAAACGACAATTATGATGTCGTCTGGTATGCGAGCCCCAATTGCTACATACACAATTAAGCATGCGATTATGGAATTTTGTTAACCATTGCGACCTGTATGTTATTTGACTGCTTGCAATGCATAGACGCATGTCATGATAAGGCGTAAAAATATGTTTCCTTCAGATTACATGACCAAACAAATTAGGATTGGGATTTATTTTTTGTATCATTTTTTTATTTGTTTTAAATGGTCATTTTGAAGATTCTAAAACTGATTTAATATTCAAAACATATCTGTAATATCCTTAAACATTGTTTTAAATTGGATTCTATCAAAACAAAACGTCTATTTGACAAGAAACCTTTAATTATTGTAAAACAAAAATAAAAAATATCTGTTAACCCCAATAAAATGTTCTTGGAAAGGGCATGTTTAATGTAGGTCGGGTAACCTGAAACAAACATATTACTACGCCTTAATCACAATAACAAGAGGACAAAAATAACAAGAGGCCCAAGAGGAAGTGAGGAAAGTCAGAAGGTAAATGAACCTGATAAGCTCTAGCGGCCATCGTTTGCAGTGGACCGGAACCATTCATGCAAGGAACCTGATCAGCTCTAGCGGCCATCGTTTGCAGTGGACCGGAACCATTCGAGCAAGGAACCTGATTAGCTCTAGTGGCCATCGTTTGCAGTGGACCGGAACCATTCGAGCAAGGAACCTGATTAGCTCTAGTGGCCATCGTTTGCAGTGGGCCGGAACCATTCGAGCAAGGAACCTGATTAGCTCTAGTGGCCATCGTTTGCAGTGGACCGGAACCATTCGAGCAAGGAACCTGATTAGCTCTAGTGGCCATCGTTTGCAGTGGACCGGAACCATTCGAGCAAGGAACCTGATTAGCTCTAGCGGCCTTCGTTTGCAGTGGACCGGAACCATTCGAGCAAGGAACCTGATTAGCTCTAGTGGCCATCGTCGTTTGCAGTGGATCGGAACCATTCGAGCAAGGAACCTGATTAGCTCTAGCGGCCATCGTTTGCAGTGGGCCGGAACCATTCGAGCAAGGAACCTGATTAGCTCTAGTGGCCATCGTTTGCAGTGGACCGGAACCATTCGAGCAAGGAACCTGATTAGTCTGACGTCAACCAATCCATGGCGGATTACTCATGTACAATACAATATGGCGGACTAACGGTATGTCATACATAAAAACATAGTTTTCTAAATTTTTTGCGTTCGTTTTGCCTGTCGTTGTAACAAAACATTATATTTCATTTTAGTATATCGCGATATTTTAGTGATTTTAATCTCGTTGAATGTATATCGATTAAATATACTGAATAATCTGTCTGAACATCCATACATATTTCGGATATTCGGACGTGTTGTGTACTGAAGTCGCGCAAGCTAGCCCGGTACATAAACGTAACGTCAAAATCATCAAATATCATCGATCTTTGACGCTCAGTGAAGGCGCTCGTTTTTATTTATACTTAACCGGCATATTTTATTTTAAATTACAGTTTAATAATTGTTCAAGTTAGAATAGACTTATAGTCACTGTGGTCATTTTCTAAAATAATGTGTTCATTTTGGAACAATTTTGCTAAGTTTGTATTCATTGTATTTTATATTGTTCTACAATACATCAGAAATTTAGCAATGCTTCATACACTGTTCAATTATTTTAAATAATTAACAACAAATTATACATTTCAATCTTATGTTAATAAAGACCATTATCCTTATTAAAATAATATGAATTAGTCAAACAAACTAAAAATAAATGATTAATTTATTGATATTAATAATGTATTTAAACTGTTATATTTTTCAGAGTGCAGTTTGCACTCCAAGGCATCAGTGAAAGTAAACTTATTCTATGTTTAAAATGATAATGTAATTAATTTTATATGCAGCTTCGGAGAATATTGAGCAATTAAATTTAAATACGTTTAATTATGTAGTATTGATTTGTTTGATGGTGTGCATTGCCTGAGCCTAAACTGCATCAAATTATTCCAGTGAAGATTTTAATGTAGATATTGTAGTTTAGGAATATGCCCATTATTTGTATACATTTGAAATGGTTGATTTGCAAATATATATATAAATAACACTTCACATGTATACATTTACTGTGAAAGTAAACATGCTCAGTCATTACACTATATTGCATGCAATAAATTGACAATTGTATTTCACAGAAGAACATGAATTGCACTTATGTCCATTAGCATTGTATCATTATAAACCAGAAATATATATGTAGATGTTTTGGTTTACAAAAGACATAAGAATCTATGTGTGAATTAACTGTTTTATTATTTGTTTGATTTTAAATTATAAATCAAATAAAGGTCTAAACAGTGTAATTAAAATTTGTTAATTATATGTATACCCAAATAATATCACTTATAAGCTGGCATAAGTCTTATACATAAAATTATTAAGTAAACATTTCCAGTCAAATCACTGTAATCAGACGGACATGTACGGTGTTTGAGCTATAAGTTTCAAGGCATTTTCATTAATTGTAAGAAAAACAACATTTGTGCAGAAGAACTTTTTTTTTAATATATTACAGTCAATTTCAATATCCTTTGAAATGCCAGTACAGTTGGCCAGCCATGCACACAAAATGAATCGAGCAATTCCTACATGATTCAGCAACCTGAAAATAAATACAAAAACAAGAATTATACAGTAATTTCTACTAGCATCAACTACTACTTACTAGATCTTCATTGTTAAGGTATTTCCAAATGTGATAAGGCGTAAAAAAAATATGTTTGTTTCAGGTAACCCGACCTACCCTCAAAAAAATGCCCCTACCCTAGAACTTTATTGGGTTTGTCAGATTTATTTTTGTTTTATTTACCTTCTTCAATAATGAAATGTGTTTTGGATAAATAAGTCTTGTTTTGATATTATCTACTTATAAACAATGTTTAAGGCTATTACTAATATGTTTTGAATATTTATTAAGTTTTAGAATCTTCAAGTTGACCATTTACCCCCCAAAAAAAAAAAAATTTTAAAATCCCGACCTACCTACCCTACTTTTTGGGGGCCGGTTACCTGAAACAAACATTTTTTTACGCCTAATTCTAAAATGGTGATGCAATACACATTTACTTTTGCTGTAATACTTTTTACTTTAACACAAACTTAATATGCAGTAGCGTGATTGGTCTTTTGAGCATTATTAGAAATCAAATTAACTACCAATACGCATTAACTGCTTATACTGAATTAGTTCTAGAACACTTATCAGAATATCCGAAATAAACATCAAGTTACTCTGGGTGAGCTTTTTAATAAAACTACAATTTATACTGCAATGGCAAGCATGCATATAAACAGACAAAGGTTGAATGAAAGGCGGAACGATATTACAACGACAGGTAAAGAAGTACTGAGTACTTCATTTTCAAGTTCGTTTAAAATTGTCTATAGAAAGTAACGTAGCTCAGCCATCTTGATATAACCGGTGTAACCATTGGAGATTTGGGTGATGCCAGACCTTTGGGGGCACTATTCAGTTTCCCTGGCTTCGTACTCGGCCTGGTGGGGTTTGGGTTCGAGCCGTCTTGCGCACGCTGATAATGTCAACACCTGAAAACAAACCAAACATCATTTCAATATTGTTGGGGCTGTGGCTTAGCAAAAACGTAGGGAAAAGAATTATGCACGGTGTCACTATCATTTTAACATGCATAATCAGCCAATTTTGGGGTTCAAATGTCACCAGTTTTCGCGACCATTTCGGTGCTTATCAACATCGATTTGCAACTTTCCTGCAAACGCGAGCACCCCAAACACTTCTTGATATAACCGGTGTAACCATTGGAGATTTGGGTGATGCCAGACCTTTGGGGGCACTATCCAGTTTCCCCGGCTTCGGACTCGACCTGGTGGAGTCTGGGTTCGACCCGTCTTGCGCACGCTGATAATGTTAACACCTGAAAACAAACCAAACATCATTTCAATATTGTTGCGGCTGTGGCTACAACTTTCCTGTGCAACTTTCCTGCAAACGCGAGCACCTCAAACACTGCATGCCTGTCTGCGTAACTTACCAGGTACTTGATTGCAACTGAGCAAACTGGGGGTCAGCCATTAAGATTTTCCAATAAATTCCAATGTATGTACGCCCTTTTAAAAATATCCTGCCAAAATGGCGTTCAGAGCTAGGAATCCACATTTACGAATTTTATGTGCAAGGTGGCTCAACACTTACACTGGCTTTACATAGGTCATATTTTCGATTTCACTAAGCTCCAGCCCTTAAATCTGATACTTACAACTTCTAGAACACTCAAAATGCTGCTCAGTTTCACTGTATCCCTATTTAGTAGAATTTTCTGCCAATTCAAATTTTTGGCTAAAACTGTAAAGTGCCACCTTTACAACGAAGTAAGCAAAGATCAGGTACGAGAATAGGAACCTAATTAGCTCTCGCGGCCATCGTTTGCAGTGGACCGGAACCATTCTAGCAACTTGGGTACAGTAGAGATCAATGAAATTGACATTTGAGCGCACTTATTTGACAATCTGTGTTTAGCTCTGGCAACAGACTTGAACCATTTGAGCAACTTTAGTGGAGAGCTATAAAAAGAGCTTTTGTGTGCAACTATTTTAAAAACTAGCTAGAGGTTTCGGCGGATAGGTTATTTAAAGATTTTTTTATTATTTTTAGCTCAAGTGGCCATCTTGTGCTGTGGACCTAAACCATCTGATCAACTTTGGTCGAGTACCACTCAAGAAACATGTCTGTGAAGTTTCATCAAAGCTGGCACAGTGGTTTCGAAGCAGATATAGTTTATTCACGCAAGCACGCACGCACGGCGGACGAATATTTGTATTTTTAACTGTGGTGTGTCATTTTTATCGTCTGTTATCGACAAAATTAGCTTGAACATTTAAAACAAGGTATAAGCATTCGTTCATATATTAGTATATAGAGATACATGCATTGATGAAACAAACGGTCACTTTTAATCATGTGTGATCGAAAAAAAACTAGCTTGGACATTTACAATTAGCATTCATTCGATTAATGCATTTACAAAAACATTAAATCCCTGGCCGTTTTTCATCACATTTTCTCGATGAAACTAGCTCCGATAGTAATTTACTTCTCCCATTCAGACTATAAAAATTACTTTATGAATATTTATGAATATTAAAGACAATGTTAATATAATTAGCATAGTTCAAAAACAACAAATTTAAATCGAATTTATTTGCCATAATATCGTATTTTATTTTATATTTGTTTTGCAATTATGAAAATAATTAATATTAGATCTATTTAATTAATATTTTTCTGGGTAAATACATTTCTACGCGAAATGTAAAATTCAACAAAAATAGCTTGGACTCCAAAATTGTCATTTCGACAAAAGTAGTCCATACTCTAATGCTTCCCTTTTCAATCCCTGCCGACATGAAGTTCCAACGTGACCATAGTCAGATCGCATGGCGCGAATTCTAATCGTGGACAAACGGTAACAATAATAATATACTCCTCACAGTGGTATCCACTAAAAACCACTCGTGGTGACATCTTGAAAAACAATTTAGGCGTGTCGTGGGAAAACAGGGCTTAATGTACGTGCGTTAAGTGTCATCCCGGATTAGGGTGCGCAGTGTGCACAGGCTAATCCGGGATTACACTTTCTGCTTTTATGGTATTTTCTGTTTCAAAGAAGTCTCTTTGAAACATAAATTCACTCTAAGCGGAAAGTGTCGTCTCGGATTAGCCTGTGCGGACTGCACAGGCTGATCCGGGACGACACTTTACACACATGCATTAAGCCCGGTTTTCCCACGACACGTCTCAATTATGACCCTTGATTGTAGATAACGATATGCTACCCGGGTAGTAGCATTGCGCGACCCGATACCCGGGTACAGGAATACTCGTCCCGGCCATAATAGTATGTTGGTTCGTGCACATGTTAGCATCAACGCATCTATGCGCAAGTGGGCATTTGTGGAAACACCACAAATGATGATATCGCTGCGTTTTCTCCAATTAATTTCTCTGTAACCTAATAGTTATTAATATTCATATTTATCAAAGCCATTGCAAGGTATGCCGATATCTAGAGAAGCGTTGCAATCGGAGATGTTAAAATATCAGACAAAATGTTATTAAACGTTCGTCAATCAATTCCATGGACATATTTCTTTTGACAGTTTGACAAATAGGTCTGCATTTGGAGAAGAACAGAATGCTCTGTGTATACATCATGCGGAATTAGAAAATCAGGCAATTGAATAATGTGTATGCATTGCGTTGGATGTTCGCGTTTCTTTCCACATTTGTAATAATTCATTTTGATCGTGATTCTTAACCTGGGCTTTAGCCTATGTGAAGGCATTTCACATCTGAACGGAAATAATTATAGATAAGGCAGCCCTAGACGAGTTTGTCTTATATATCTATGCCCTGTGAGATTCAACAATTGCAAAAGCGGAATCGTAGATTATTGCTATGGATTTAATTGTAACAACTTGCTCTCTCTCCAAGTTGATCGTTCACATGAATGTACATTTCGTCGCCAACGCATCTTTCGACATATGTACATTTGTATTATTTCACATTACAGGGTACGCGTAGATTGAACCAAAATGAACAGGCGTGAACCAAAAAGTGGGCTCAGAAATTGGAGCTGCCATTACGCTAATTGCAAACTTGGTTACTATAAAGTGTATTTTTTACATAATGATAGTCAGATATGCCTTCTAAAAGACCCACAATAAATAAAAGAAGCATTTAAATACTAAATACGTCAGACACATGTTCTATGTAGGCTACACTTTATTCGAAATAACGCACGTGCCCGAAGCCAGGGCAAGTAAAAGTCAAATCTGGCAAGATTCAATCATAGAGTGTGTCTGCCCGAATGGGCAAAGTACCAAATAAAATGCGCAATAATTCTAGCGTTTCGAATTTCAAAAAAACAAAAAAAAACAAAAAAAAACAACATAATTATTGCAAGACTTCCTAATATAAGTTTGCTCAGAATATATCGTTGCTTTGTTTAAATATGGCTAAATAAATATCATACACATTGATAATTTCTTAACAATACAAGTGTTATTCTTTCAGGTCAAGATCAAAGAATGGGACAAGGTGAAAGTCTGTTACAAATACAATCCCTAATGTTTGTCAACTGACCAAGGGAGACAACCTTTCTTTACTGATTGTACGTTTTCTTAGATGACTTACAAACATAGTAAAATTTGAAGATTGCTAGCTGGTTTAAGTACTTGTTTGGTTTAAATGAATGTATAAATAACACAGGATCTTTGTTGCATGTGAATAAACGAGTCTCATTTCATAAATAGAGCTTCATCACTGAACACATTTAGTTGACAATAACCTCAGCGTTTGGCAAATGAGACAAACTTTCATCTTTGCAGACACCGGCGGAAAGTGCGCCACCGCACTGTATTTAAAAAGTGAGCATGATTTTCGTGAAAGAAAACTGAAATGTCTTTGAATGGGTTATTTAATTAGTATATAGTTTGATATTTCCGATATTTTATTTGTCAGACAACATTTTTAACCCGTTGTCGTTGCCAGAACTATTACCATTTGCACACGTCTGATGTTTTTGTTATGCGCAGAAGGCATCAGATTGTGGGTGGGGTAACCTAAATGTTGCTTCAACTGAAGAACTCGTGCCTAAAACAGAATTATACATATATTTCCGTTAAGTCGATAGCTAGGCTAGACACCAGAATCTGTATTTGACTTCTTATGACAACTGGTAATTGTTGAGCATAGTCTAATCAGACTTGCAACGAATTAAGTGCTTCTTTTTACATGGGGCTTATCATGTAGGTACCTATTCTCGAACCTCACCTATTTTCTAACCTTTCGTTCGTGCGCTATTTACTTGTAAGCAAAGTGTGTATGACGTCATCCGATTATGTTTACCGGTGCTATGGTAAACAATCTGTACAATCGTCGCGAAATTATCGGAAATATGCTTCAAAAACATGTATTTACTATTATAATTTTGTTTTGTTAAACGATTTTATTAAAAACGCTATGACTTTTGATACATTTCAAATGAATGTACATATTTCTTAAATTAAAAGTATTTTTTCTGAAAGAAAAACCCCCCTTTGAGTTCCCCTATCGGCTGCATCGGAAAGATATGTGATTCACCATGTGTTTGTTATTGATGGCTGTGGGTTCGAGAATAGGTCAGTTATTTTTAGGCCGCCATGACAGTTGAAATAGCAGGGTGGCGACATAATACGGTGTAAATTTTATAAACATAACAGAATCTGTGTCACTATTAATGCATACAAATGTGCACCAGAGATTGAAATAGTGATCTATAATGTTGTTTTAAAGAATGCTTTTGCAACAAGTCTACAGGCCAGGGTACATATTTAGAGGTTCGAGAACTGGTACGTCCATGATAATTCTCTGGAACGTCTAATCGCCGAAAGACTATTTATGTGGTGGAAACCTGACAGCTTAAAATTTCACATTGCAGTAATATGCTACAATGAAGTAACTTATCGATGACATCATGTACTTAACATAAAGAACACTCAAACTGTTTTACATTTCTGAAATTTAACTTATATATTCATACAATTCCAATGTAAACTTTTGTATAAATCTATTATATGTATGTAGAAATTCCCAAAATGGCGGCCTCGTTTAGCACTTTACCAATCAGAGTGAGGCTGTCCTGATATTGACCAATAGAAGAATATCGATTAAACTTAAAAGTTTGCACAGTGGAGGACAGGAAGATTAGTTTCAAAATGCAATAGTGTGTAGGTTAATATTGCTCAGGCATGCAAAAATGAAAGTGTGATCAAACAAATATTTATGGAATGTTAATTAGGAATGGTTTATCTTTCCAGGTATGTAACTTTTATTGCAATCTGTTCACAATAACTACACTGCAGATCCGCTATATCGCGATGTCCAATATATAGCAAATTGGCCGTGGATCCCGATTTTGTTTCATGTACTTCAATATTTTCCTATTACCAAATGCTCATATAAATAAATCCAGTTTGATCCAGATTTTCGTGCCTTCATGGCGTCTCTTTTATTCACACTCTTGTAGTGTGACAACAATACGCCGACTCACTCAACATCAAAGTGTAACAGTTTGACGTCATCAGCTTACAGCGTGCGTGCCACCCGTGACAACCTCCTTTCACTGCTGTCTCTCTATTTAGCACCCGAATTACATGCAGTCCACGTGGAGGGTGTATACAGTACTGTATGTCATAAATCAATACTGAGTTATCTGAATGACAACGTAATCGATACGGCTTATTTGTTTCTTTTTTGTTTCAGGAGAAATGCTAACCGCATATAGGTCGCGATATAGAGACCTAATTTTGTTGCTGTGTGCTACAAAACTTTTATACAAAAAGTAAAGATCTCAATGTTCTCTGTGCTACAAAGTTTTTATATGGCAATCAATACACCCACGCTTTCCATGCGGACGACGTGACACTGTACATGAATTTTTCGCGCTCTTTTTCTAACAGAACAACTAGATACACGAAATACATGTGTGTTGTAATTGTTAATAGAATTTATGGTTACATCACGTGAATAGTGAAATTCGGATAGGCGTTTCGGACTTAATATTTTTATACGCGATTTGAAATTTATTTAGCGGAATTAAAGGAATACTATTATATTTTCATATACAAATTGAATATTTTACATATGGATTTAATACATAATGGATGTTAACTAGATTGCAAAGGGTGAGTTATTAATTTAATTACATTTATGTTTGAGATCTTGGAAAAAACAGGCTAGTGTATACATGTATATCTACTGAATGGCTGGCAAGTTGTATCGAGATCCGGATATATCGCGATCCATGGACCCCGCGAATCGCGATATAATGGAGTGACAGTGTATCTAATTTTGGGACATAAAACTAGCGATCAAAGTCCTGTCTGAACAATATAGACAAAGAAGGTTCTTCATTTGTTATGTGCTGCAGCAGATATTGCCCATATAAATAGTTGTTCAGATTTTTATTTTATTTTCATTCTAAGCTTGTTCACAGGGCAACCACAATGGAGGTTACAGCGGAGAACCTTGTGTCACTATCACAGTACCTTCAGCAGACCCTGGCGGCGGATCCTAACGTCCGAAAGCCAGGTATTCATGTTGTTCGCATAAGTTCACCCTTAGACCTCTTCGCCTGATATCCAATTGCCCTATTTTATGATATGTATGTGTAAAAATGTATTAATGCATCAAGGTTATGAAATTGTTGATAAAATTATATAATTTCCAAAGATAAAACTGGTATTATATGACTAAAAAAATACTCGAAAAACAGCTTCGGATAGAGGAGCAATGAAAGTATGCATCCAAATACGCAGAATTTGACGGTATCTAGAATTATTGGCTGAACATTTTGTAGGGATTTCAGTTTTTAAAATCAAGGGATTTCAATTGATGGACCATGGGTCCAGTTTACTTGCAAATTTTGCAGGGCCGAGCAAAAATTTGGTGGTCTCAGTCCACCAAACATCTGACCAGTCAAAGACTGTCTGTAGAGTGGAACCAGAACTATGATTATGGAATCCCTGAAAATGACACTTGTGTTAAATATAGGGACTACTATTTATTAGAAATTTATTTTTCAGCTGAGAAGTTTCTCGAGTCTGTGGAGGGGAACCAGAACTACCCGCTGCTGCTGCTGAATCTGTTGGACAAAGCGGAGGTGGAGCAGCAGATCCGAGTGTCAGCCTCCATCACCTTCAAAAACTACGTCAAACGCAACTGGAGAGTGGTAACGGTTTATTAGTTGTTCTATTAGTTAGTTTAAATTATGAGAATGTTAACTTTTGATATAAACAATTTTTGTTTATCACAGCTGTAATTTTTTTTGTACGAATATTTTATATTAAAAAAATGCGTTTTTTTTTTTTCAAAATTAGTTGTTACATGTATATTATATAAATAATCACACATGGATTAATTGTTTTACACTATTCAGCCTTAGAAAAAAAGGGATTTCCATTTAAAGAAAAAGTCATGCAGGACCATAGTTTTTTGACGATTTTGTTTATTCAGCTTTTTATAACCCTGAACTTTCATTTGGTGAATAGTTTGAAAACAAATCCTCCATTGTGTGGGTTTGTTACATATTAATCATTTAATGAAAGATAACCAGATTTTATTATAGTTTCATATAAAAGTTGTTATTTTGATTATTTCCTGTCTAATAAAAGGTGGAAGAGGTCCCAGACAAGATCCATGAACAGGACAGAACTGTCGTAAAACAGCTGATTGTGGGACTCATGCTGAAAAGCCCAGAACAAATTCAGAAGCAGGTATGGATCAGGGCCCTCAATCTATGATTTTTGCTGCCGAATATCGGCCAAGGTTGTCATTATCAATGGAAACGACCGATTTTTTATCTAACCTAAGCGATTTGGCCAGGGGTCTATGGGGCCCATCTGTGATATCACCTATTGCAATTTTTAAGTTCCTGAAAAAAACAACCGATTTTCTCATGTTTTTAACCGATGAATTTGATCGGCAATCGGTTAATAATGACAGCCCTGATATCGGCCCAATTCCCCCACCTGAAAAGTAAGGTTTCTTTTGCCCTAAAAAAATGAAAAATCCCCCCTTGGAGGTCTGCAAAAAAAAAATACAAAAGAAATTAACAGAAAACCTAGTTAAGATACCCATAATCGTCTGCATCATAAGTATAGCCGTTTTGGTCTAGATCTCTACATCGCTAATATTTCATTGACATATGTTTTGTGCGATAAACGATAAACCGATCCGTTCAACATCAAAGTGAAACAGTTTGACTTCATCAGTTTATATCCGAATTACACGCTGTCCACGTGGAGGACGTACACAGTACCTGTATGTCATAAATCAATACTGACCTATCTGAACGACAATAACGTTATCGTACGGCAAAAGTATTTTTTTGTTTAAGAGAAAATGTTAACTGCACATTGATGGCGATAACAAAATTTGGTTGGTATGCGCTACAAAACTTTTATTGAAAAGTAAAGATCTCACAGTTCTCTGCGCTACAAAGTTTTTGTATGGCCATCAATACACCACCGCTTTCCATGCGGATGACGGGACGTTGTACATGTCAGCATAATTTTCGCACGCTTTTCTAGCCGTACAAAGGCTTTTCATGAAGTACATGTGTATTTTAACTGTAAATGAAATTTGTGTTTATGACGTGTGAACAGTAAAATTCGGATAGGCGTTGCGCATTTTGTTTTAGTATATGTGTTGTGATAACTACTAATTTAAAATTAATTACAAGGAAATATATAATATTTTTATATACAAATAGAATATTTTACATATGGATATAACCGTTATGGATGTTAACAACAATGAAAATGTGATTTAATTACATTTACTTCTTGAGATAGCAAAAATAGGCTTGTGTTTACATGTGTATGCACATGAATGACCTGACAAGTTATATCGCGATTGCGATCCGTGGACCCCGCGAATCGCGATATAATGGAGTAGTAGTGTATTTACATTTTCAGTCTTTGAAATGAATACATTAAATTAATTAATAATTTAAAAAGCGGGACTGCAAATTACTTTTACAAAAAAATATGTGTTGCATATTTATTTATATTAGTTTCATATCTCCGTTATAAAATTGTGCTGGGCTTGAAAAACGCGCGAACTATTAATGAGGCCGGCGAAATCATGAGAAACTCGTGGAAATGACGCTGTGATGTTACATGTATACCGCAGCCTAGTCCAAATGTTCAGCGTTATCGGTAGATTCTGAGCTATGTTTTTTTGTGCTAAAAATTAATCCAAGTTATATGCATAGGAGTTTTATTTCCTGTCAAGATTACATGACGTTTTTACCAAACGACAATCACATGCGAGTTTGTTTGGGTTGAGTTCATTTTCAAATAAGTTAATTTGTAAAATATGCCCCCAGTCAGTCAAAATTCCCACTCCAGAGGGCGGTGGGCCCCTTCCCCCAAAACTGATTGAGGACCCTGTGGATGCTTGTAATAGTTGTATCCAGGGTTTCCCGCAGGCCTTTTTTGCTTTTCGGGCCCGACATGCCTTCAAAGCAGTTAGTCGTTTGCCAACATGCTTTAATTAGGCTGACATGCTTTACTTTTCAAAGCGACAACCCTAAATCCCTTAATCTAATTGCATAGGTCTTTAATTGAAGGGTCATAAAGGAACTCCGTATTGATCGATAAGGTCTCGCTTACAACAGTGTGATTGACAAGTAACTGAAAAGTGTAGTCCCAATCAAATACGGCAATTTTAAAGGCGGCATTTATACCTTTATAACATCTAAAAGTGTTTGACAACAAATACTAGTGCTTGTCAGAAAAGGTGAAATTTAAACATTTTAAAACATGTTATTATTGTATTTACCATTAAATTTTATCCAGGTTATTCCCGATTCTACTTCACAAACTGACAATCAAAAAGATTGAAACGAATAACGTAATATAGAGTCTCATTTTAAAACACAATTTGACGTCGTCAAACGTAATTTTGTTCACACGAACATTATGCAATTGAGCGCATGGCCATTACACGCCTGTTTTTTGTACATTGAGATACATGACCGTATTTTATGTCGATTAAGTACCATGTATTAAAGTATTTAATAACAAAGGTGATTTTTTTTTTCGGCTTTTAATGTCAGCATGTAGTATTATAACTGATTATTATTGATGTTTTTTTCGCATCCAAAAACAATTAATAAAAAAGAGAAGTATTTGAAACAACTAAGGGTCATGACAGAATTTCAAGATTACTGGCAGGTGGGGGTCGAGCGTTGCGGCCTATTTCAAACAGGTGGGGTCGAGCATTTGGGGTAGATTTCGGGGAGGTGGGGGTCAACAAGAGCGGCCAATTTTGGGGAGGCAGTCATCATAAGGGGGCAGATTGGAACAAAATCCGGGGGGCAGGGGTGGGGGATCGAACCGATTTTTTTTCACGCGGGGGGCAGGGGTGGGTGATGCCGACATGCCTTCAAGAAATCCTGCGGGAAACCCTAGTATCTGTTGATCTTTCAGCATCCCCAGGAAAATTCTGTATGTGGAAGCATGCACTTAAATGCGGGTCTTTAAAACAAGGTATCTGCCCTAGCAATTTTCATCAAACCTTCAGAAAAATTGATTCACTTCAAATTTCAAATTTATTTGCAGTATTTCTGATGCTCCACTGTGTTTCTAGCTATCCGATGCCATTAGTATCATTGGACGGGAGGACTTCCCCAGCAAGTGGCCAGATCTTCTCTCGGAGATGGTGGCAAAGTTTGAGACTGGAGACTTCCATGTTATCAACGGCGTGCTGAGAACCGCTCACTCTATATTTAAGCGGTAAGATGTTAAAAATGCAGCATTAGTACGATTTTGAAAAAACATACTGTAAATTTTTGCAAAAGTAAACGTAAGTTAAACTTTCAGCATAGTTTTTGTCATTATATGTGATCTCTAGTAATAACAGTATGATTATTAATACATATGATATTGCACCAACAGTACCTGAATGGTGATTATTATCATTGTTGTTGTAAAAATTATTACATTTACAATCGTTTTGTTTTTGTTTCATTGACATACTTGTGATCCTATGATAGTTTGTTATTTCTTTAGGTATCGACATGAATTCAAATCGCAGGAACTGTGGATGGAAATCAAGTTTGTGTTGGACAACTTCGCTGCAGCATTCACTCAACTCTTTAATGTAGGTTTTGTCTTTTTTTAATTGGTATGTTTATTGGGTTTTCAATGCTGTTGCTTGAACATGTTACTTTTGTAGATATTGATGCACTGCATTGATAATATTACTATGTGCTTCCCATATGCATTTAAATTCATGTATAATATTAAATAAATATGAGCATTTCATGTCTTCATATTTTTCAATATCCGTGGAAAATAACCGGTTGTGGTACTTTCTGAAAACTGATACTAAGTGTATTAGTATATACACAGTGCTTATTACATTAGTTAGGCAATGAATATAATTCAATAGTCTGTGGAAGCCAGCATTGTTTTTATTTCAAACTGGCTATATATGTGTGCTTGTGCTGTAGTATTAATTTCAGGCGTGTCTTAGGAAAACCAGCCTTAATGCATGTGCGTCAAGTGTCATCCCGAATTGGCCTGTACATTCCACACAGGCTAATCGGGGACGGCACTTTCCGCTTTTATGGTATTTTCTGTTTCAAGGTAGTCTCTTCTAAACATAAATCCACTGTAGGCGGAAAGTGCCGTCCTGTATTAGCCTGTGCGGACTGCACAGGCTAATCCAGGACAACACTTAACGCGCATGCATTAAGGCTGGTTTTCTTATGACACGCCTCATTGATATTTTCAGAGCTCGAATATGTGGTACACTGGCACTGGACTGTTGTTTGTTTCAGAGCACTATGGAGCTAGCTAAGACCCATGCGACAGATCCAAATGCCCTGAAAGTCATATTTAGTTCCATTGTCCTCGAGTGTAAAATATTCTACAGTCTAAACTTCCAGGTAAAGAGTAGCATCTAGATGCATGGAGGTTGCTGAATAAACATGAAATGCCTTTATTTAATATAACATCATAGTATGAATAAAACCAATTTTAAATAGTAAAGTTTCTTTGCTGTTTATTAGAATTGGGCTATTTTAATTGTATACACTGTAAAGGTCTTAAGCATAGTCGAAATATTGAATGCCTGGGGTCGTATTCACAAAATATCTTTAGTAATTTTTCAGATATTTCAACTTGCGTGCAAAAAATGAGCGTATTTTATTCTTTACTAAAACATATGCATATTTTCTTGATATTCCTTAAATAAAATTGTGATACTGATGTTATTTTAAAATATAACTTAGTGCTTAACTGTTGCTGTATGGGATGATACAGTTGAGGAAATTTCTAGATTTAAGGATAAGGATGAAATTTAACTTGAGATGCTTTGTGAATGCCACCCCTGGTTTTATCTGTGATAAAATTTCCTTTTTTGCATTGTCATGATCTCTCTGTGTGCTCAGTGGCTGTTCACATGACGCCTCTCTTATTCAGGACTTGCCAGAACATTTTGAAGACAACATGGAGATCTGGATGTCCAACTTCCTGCAGCTACTCTCAGTGGATAACAAACTTCTACAGACGGATGTATGGCTCCTCTCATACTTTTCTTCTAGTGACCATTTGGCAGTTTGCTTGTCTTTTAGGCTTGTACTTTACAAAATTAAAATTATGCTTTCCATTGAATGAAATTACCATCCGATGGAGAAACTGTTTATGCAGTTCATTCTCGGCTTTTTTGCCAAAGTTTTGAAAATGTTTAAAATCAATTTGCTGTTAAATAAAGGTGTAATTTTTACCCATCTTGTGAAATAAGTGTGAAATAAGTACTGTTGTTATTGATTGGGTAGTGCCATTTAATTTAAGCAATTCTTTAGCCAACTTAAGAAACAAAGCCCCCAGTGATTTTTTTTGGAATTTTACAACTACCCGTGCCTTTGAACTAGGGGAATTTTAGCGCGACAAACCTCAAAAAGGGGAAATTAGTAAAGTTTTTTTATATTCTTAATTGTCAACTGTGAACATTTTATATTTTTATTTTTTCGACTGATATATTTAACTTTTGATACTGCAGTGACTGTGTGCACACCTTTAAGACATGATCATTAGATGATATGATTCTTAAAGTTAGATAATTATTGTATAGGCAATTGGTCAATTGCCTCAAATAAAGGACTAATGGGTGGTACTAAGTGTTTCTCTCCTGATGATGTCTCTGGAGTTTAATTATTCCTATATTAAAGTTGAACCAACAACATTTTAATGTAAAACTGATATCAATTAGAGTTACTTGATTGTCACAGCAAATATTCATTTAAATTTTACAATATTTGAATGATGAACACAAGAGTCAGATTTCTGAGGGCAATTGCTGAGTGGCAATGCTAGTTTTCTTGTTTTATGGCCCTTGAATTTGTCAACCAATAGTTCAAGATCTTCATCTGTGAGGTGTCTTTGGTGGCGGCAAATCCTCATAGTGGCATCTAGATGACCTTGGGTTAGCCATTTTCTATTCTTAGTATGTATGGTGGCCATTTGAGAGAAACTTTTTACCCTAGAATTCGGCTATGGAAATGTGGTGCACATTATACATAGTAACAGTGAAAAATTTTATGGTGTTTTTTTTCTATAAAAAATTGTAATATATTCATCATATTTTGTTCATAATTAATTCATGCTTTTTAACACAAACACTGTATTATAATAAATTGCAAAATTATTTCCAATTAGAACAAACAACAAAATTCTTTAAAAACGCGATTCTATTTAATATAACCAGTTAAAACTAAAGAATGACAGCGTGACGTCATCAATTAACTGGGCTTCCAAATCTGCAAGCCATTAGCAACACCCATAGCAACGGTGTCGGTTTTACTTCAAATGGCTTTGATGTGACAGTCGAATTTGCGGCTATTGTCTAGCAGTTTGTAACTGAAAAGCGTGTAACACGCTGAGCACGTGGTCGGTGTCAAAAAGCATCGATTGATGCTACTAAGTACTGTATCTGAACAAATGAAGCGCTGTTGATAGAGCATTAATGCATAAACGTTCAAAGGGAAATATCGAGGATTTAAACATTTCAAACGGTTGTTTTGTTGCATTGGATAAATTGGATATTTAATTTCGGGGTGGCGTACTATACATTGAATATATAGAGGAGTTAATTATATTTGGATAAATACGTGTTTCATGCATAAGGTAATTCTGTGTGCGTATTTAAAATTTACTTACTGTTAATTACGTTTTGATTAAATTGGTGTAATAATATAGAATATCGACATTAAACAAATGCGGACAAAAAAGTGCAATATAACATCAACAGACATGGCAAAATCAGCTGCAAATGGTTACCAGATTTTAAACCTCAAATTTTCCTTCCAAAATCGGGTCCGCGTTATACACGGTAGTACCAGAACTGTTTTTATCGATGTCTCGAACGCTGATTTTCGGTCTGTTTGAAACCTAATATTGTGTGTAAAGAAGCAATACAGTTTCGTCAATTTTTGATTGAAATGCCAACCCAGTCTGAGCCAGACTGAGGGGAAAATGTTTCTTATTTTGGGGACAACTTTGGTTATTTTAGGGGAAAAATGGAGGTTTATTTGCAAGGGGAAACTGCCGTTATTCGGCAGTAAAAATAGGCTAAAAAATCACTGGCCCCTGTTGCTAAAGATGCAAGCACAAGCCCGGTTGCTATGGATACAAGCACTGATACTGTACTCATCTCAGGACGAGGAAGAGGCGGGCCTGCTGGAGCAGGTCAAGTCCCAGGTGTGTGACAACGTCGCGCTCTACGCCCAGAAGTACGACGAGGAGTTCTCCCCCCACCTGCCCGGCTTCGTCACCGCCATCTGGAACCTGCTGGTCTCCACCGGTCAGGAGGTCAAATATGACCTGGTAGGTTGTTGAATGTATTGGTTATAGTTGCTTGTTTTTACTTTCACCAAATAGGTTATAACGGTTAACCTGCTGTTGTCTACATGTCATGAGGTCAAATACTACCTGGTAGGTCGTTGAATGTATTTGTTAAAGTTGCTTGTTGTAACCTTCACCAAATAGGTTATAGCGAAAGATCCAGACCAAAATAGCAAGGTGCTGCACCCTGCTCCTTTTTGGTTCCCCCCTGCTGCTCCTCTGGGCTGACCACCAAAAAATGTTGAATATCTTTTGAAATTTCATATATTTTTGCAATATTCAAAAGCAAATGAATAGACCATGTTTAAAAAGCTCAATTTAAATGATAAATACCCTGGATTTACCAAATTATTACAAAATGTCATTGCAATGGCCCGGCTTTCCACTCGGCACCTTTTGAGCAGCACCCTGTACCTTTTCTGACCCTAGATCTTTCCCTAAGGTGGCCCGGCTAGCTTAGTTGGTAGAGTGCTGGACCGTCAATATGGGGATCATGAGTTCGAGCCCCAGCCCAGTCACATAACTTGTGTGGGGATTGGTCAGGAAATTATTTCTACGGCCATTCTCCCCCTACCTCTGATTCAAGTAGGGCAGTTGTCAGTTACTGGCATAGGTATTTGTACTGGTAAACCGCTTAGATCGGCTTAGCTTGCCCAGGAAAAGTGAGAGTAGGTTAACTGACTGCTGTGATATGACTGAAGTACTGTTAAAAACGGAGAAAAATCCAAACAAACAAACAAATTATAACGGTAAACATGCTGTCGTCTAAGGGTCAGGAGGTTAAATACGATCTGGTAGGTTATGAAGTATAATGTACTGGTTAAAGTTGCTAGTTGTTACCTCCTCCAAGAAAAGTATAACCTGCTAGTGTCCACCAGTTCAAAGGTCAAAATGTAATAAGACCTGGTAGGTAGGTTGTTGAATGTATTACTTTTAGTGGCTAGTTATTACCTCCGTCAAGGTATTCACTGGTCAGGAGTTCATATGTGACCCGTAGGTTTTTTAATGTATTGGTTATAATTGCTAGTTATTACCTCTATCAAGGTATTTGCCGGTCAGGTTAAATACAATCTGGTTGGTTATGAAGTATACTGTATTCAATTTATGACTGTTGCTTGTAATAGTCTTATTTGTTTTGCTATTTTAAATATAGAAATTGTAAATCCAGTAATGCTAGTTTTCATTTTATGTTACATACCGGTATATGTATTGAAAACATATTTTCCAAAACTTAGTAGTACTTAAAAGGAACTCGTCGTTCTGTGAAATCCATATGTATATAAAGTTATACCCATGTTTCAGTTAGTGAGCAATGCCATAGGGTTTTTGGCCTCGGTGGCAGAGCGCCCATCGTACAAGAACCTGTTTGAGAACCTAGAGACCTTGAACAGCATCTGTGAGAAGGTCATTGTACCAAACATGCAGTTCAGAGGTTAGGGGAGAATATTACAATAAGAAATTGTTGTTCTGATGTTAGTCCATAGATTTTTTCTTAGGGATTTTTATTGTTGCTCGACACAAGACGTATTGGAACTTGTAGCTTTGTTTTGCAGTTGACAGGAAATTTATGTTGATGTAAACTACTAATTCCCGTTATGCCTTGATTGCTTTCTTTGATAAGGAAAGTGAATATGTATGTACATTATTGTATTGCAATAGGTTAAATAGTATATTTATAAAAACAATTAAAGACAGTTTCAAGTTAATTGTAGAGGTATTAGTTTTTAAGGTTGCTTCCTTGATGCTGTTCATTCCAGTGATGCGACCAATGTGTCCTGTCAAATGCATCCAGCTGTTAAAATGGCATGGCTGTAGATGACGACAGTATGCGCCTGAGGAATTAATTGCTTAAATGAGGGGTCATCAAAGCCTTACTCTTGCACTACATTAATATCCAACAAAAGTGACATTCTGTTCAATGCTGAAAATATTTGGCTCCAGTCAAGGCTGGGTTTACTAGTAGTTCCTCAAAAATGATAACATCCTATTATGTTGACTTGAATTTTTAAAGGCTTAAGAGTCTTGTATACATGTACTTAGCAATAAATCTGTCCGTAGGGGATGTATTTTTTAGTCTAAGCCATTACAAGTAACTTGATATGAGCAATGAGCAATTTTTTCAGGGCCCCCTTGTGATATTACCGATCACAATTTTAATGTTTCTGAAAAAAAAAAAAATTCTCACGATTTTAAACGAATTTGATCGGCAATTGGTTAATAATGACTGCCCTGTTATTTGGTTGTTTCTAGCCTCGGATGAAGAGCTGTTTGAGGATAACCCTGAAGAGTACATTCGCCGAGACATTGAAGGATCAGGTAGGGTTAAGATGTGATTATAAGTGCTTTATTTGCATTAATCAAATTTGATTATTCTCTAGTCATGACAAAATCTTGTAATTTTTAACATGTCCGTTTTTTTGTAAAATGCTGTTGGCCACTTGTCCATACAATAATTATATAGTAAATTCTGTCAAAATTTCATATGCTCTAGATTTTGCTGTTCTTAAATAATAAGCACACATTTTGTTCATTAAAAGTTCACAGATTTTTGCATTCTTTGAAGTATGCCATTAAATGTCTTAACTTGACAGATTTAAGCATCGGAACTAAACAGCTCAAGTATAATAACAAAAAAAGTATTCAGAAAATAAAAAAAGAAGAAAAAAACAATTTGTCCCACCGGGGTTCGAACCCGGGACCTCCGGATTAAAAGGAGATATAAAAGGCCATCGCCTTAACCACTCAGCCTTTCGGGTTTCTATAATTCACCCTGCATTATTTACTTTATGTAAGTGTTCCACGTGATGTCCAGACTTCCCTAAAGCTCAAAAAAAGTGTCAGACGTTTGGTCCGATAACCTGTCAACATTTGCCGGACCGAAATAAAATTTGCCGGACCGAAAATGCATTCATATATGTATAGTCTATAGTGTACATGTATGCACTAGTGTGTTTTCGCAATCTCAAACAGCAAACGTAACTTGCTCACCTTTTTCAGTGTTGTTAACATCCATAACATAAAATATACAATATATTTAATTAATATCAAACTACGATATGACAACGCAGATCCGAAACGCCTATCCGAATTTAACTGTTCACGAGACATACACATATATTCTATTGACATTAAGTATGCACATGTTGTTCATGTAAAACCCGTGGTTAGCTAAAAAAAAAGCAGGAAAATTATGCTGACAATCACAACTTCACGTTATCCGCATGGAAAGCGTGGACGTATTGACCATGATATAAAAACTGTGTAGCGCAATAAACTGTGAAATCTTTAATTTTGTATTAAAGTTTTGTAGTGGAAAACAATTAGGTGTCTAAATAATCGCGAAGGATGTACAAATTGTATGTGTCATAGTTTTACTCAATCTATTTTTAGACACCATTTATTTAACCTCGAAAACGCGAAAGCAGTTACGCGGTATCGATAACGTTGTTGTCGTATAGGTTAGTATTGATCTATCACTTACAGTGACGGTGAACACCCACCACGCAGACGGCGAGCAGCATGTTTTTCACGACCCACAGCTGTTTGAAATTAGGCTGCTAATTAATGCGACTTCTGTGAAAGGACTTTGCGCAATGTAAGATGGTGACGTCAAACTGTTACACGTTGATGTTGCCCGGGTCGTGTTATTGTTTGTAGCATATCACGAGTTTAAATGAAAAAGTAGCGATGAAGACGCTAAAATTTTGACTAAACAGGATTTATTTACGGCTATTGGGGTAATAAGATAATCATGAAAGAGCATGAACAAAAAATTGATCAGATCCAAGGCAGGGCTGATATTACGTATTGTTTATCCAGTAACATACAGGAATCAGTATTGAAAAAGTTGTCAGACGGTCAGACCGATTCTTAGTAAATAAATGTCGGACCCACTCAAAATTTGCCGGTCATGTCCGTCGGACCGACGGTTTTCGGGAAGTCTGGATGTCAACAGTTTCAACGAAAACAACAAACACTCCAAATTATTCCATCGTTTCGCGTTACAAACGTTTATAATTTTATCAATTAAAACCGTAGATGATTTTTGTAAACTAAACAGATTTTTACAGTATATATCTATGTCCGTAGTGTTATTTTGCTCCCTTGTATACACTTTTCCTTTATTTTTGGAATCGGTGATAAAAAGTTGAAAAATTGTCAATTCGTCAATCTGTGAACAGGTCCCTTTAAAGTAGTTTGTCCTTATTGTGAGCATGTTTACAAAATCTAGTATATGATTCAATCATCAATGCAAATCGTCTGTAAAATATGGAATGAACATGTGCCATTTAAATGACTACACATTATTTCACATACCTGTCACGATATACATAATCATACTTTCATATTCAGCTTGTTCAGATTTGCCAAGTTTGGTCAGATGGCAGTGCCATATCAGAATGCTTGTAACCTTAGCATCAATTAGAATTTATGTCGGGCTTATGCAGAGGTTGGCACATAGCATGGTTGGAGCGATAAATAAGATAAATATTCTCATTTCAAAATGAAAACTTATTTCCAAATTCCAACTACGTAGATGTTTGTTCATTGAGTTCTCTGTCTGAAATATTGCATATTATGCCATACATGTATATAGCAGTGGACAAATTTCTGATTTCAAAATCAAAAATGATTACAATTCTCAATCCATTTCGTAAAATGTCATTGATTTTAAAACGTCAACTGCTAAAATGTATAATGATATAGTACTCTCTCAATTTTGCATATTTCATGCTATGATGTTCATGTAGATATGGACACACAGCAGAGGGCTGCCTGTGACCTGGTGTCAGACTTAGATATATGATAATATAGTCGTCAATGTGCTATTATTTCATGCTATGATGTTCATGTAGATGTGGACACGAGGCGGAGGGCTGGCTGTGACCTGGTGTCAGACTTAGATATATGATAATATAACCGTCAATGTGCTATTATTTCATGCAATGATGTTCATGTAGACGTGGACATGAGGCGAAGTGCTGCCTGTGAACTGGTGTCAGACTTAGATATATGATAATATAGTCGTCAATGTGCTATTATTTCATGCTATGATGTTCATGTAGATGTGGACACGAGGCGGAGAGCTGCCTGTGACCTGGTGTCAGACTTAGATATATGATAATATAGTCGTCTATGTGCTATTATTTCATGCTATGATGTTCATGTAGACGTGGACACGAGGCGGAGGGCTGCCTGTGACCTGGTGTCAGACTTAGATATATGATAATATAGTCGTCTATGTGCTATTATTTCATGCAATGATGTTCATGTAGACGTGGACATGAGGCGAAGGGCTGCCTGTGACCTGGTGTCAGACTTAGATATATGATAATATAGTCGTCTATGTGCTATTATTTCATGCTATGATGTTCATGTAGACGTGGACATGAGGCGAAGGGCTCCCTGTGAACTGGTGTCAGACTTAGATATATGATAATATAGTCGTCAATGTGCTATTATTTCATGCTATGATGTTCATGTAGATGTGGACACGAGGCGGAGAGCTGCCTGTGACCTGGTGTCAGACTTAGATATATGATAATATAGTCGTCTATGTGCTATTATTTCATGCTATGATGTTCATGTAGACGTGGACACGAGGCGGAGGGATGCCTGTGAACTGGTGTCAGACTTAGATATATGATAATATAGTCGTCTATGTGCTATTATTTCATGCTATGATGTTCATGTAGACGTGGACACGAGGCGGAGGGCTGCCTGTGACCTGGTGCAGGCCCTGTGTAAAGTGGTGGAGGGACCGGTCATACAGAACTTCTCACAGTACGTCCAGGCACTCCTTGTGGTACGTCTTATGTTATAGAAGGAGTTTTTCTTCTTTTTGGTTGGTCCTTGCTCCATGAGATAGGATTTTAGGGTTCTGGGACTCGGGGCAGCAGCGGGAACCAAAACGGAGCAGGGTACAGCACCCAGCTATTTCGCTCTGTATCTCTCTCTAAACATTGTAAATATGCAGCACTGTTATAATAAAACCTTTTAGTGAATTATTTTAACTTCTCAGTATGAAAACCTCGATAGCTCAAGAACTTAAGCATTTTTTTTTATTTCATGCTATGCGGTGAATGAGTGGAGAATACCAGTCTTGGTTATATGGAACTACTTTTAACTTTGTTTTTATGTTTATTTTTGAAAGTATGTGAATACCCTAATCGTCAGTGTAAACATCGGCCTTTTTAAACTGAAAAAAACATATAATAAAATTCTGTACCAATATAATTAAGCGACAACGACGCAATAAGAGTGGCACTATTTTCCCACCACAACAGTGTAACGACGACGACAATTTTGGAATCATAATGACGTCATAATACACAAAACTTGTGATGCTTCAGCATATCTCGTGCATTTTTTTAAATTTATCGTTCAAATGTATGAAATAAAAAGTAAATTTGTTTAATTCAGTGCAAGATCATATTTTATTTCATTCGTGGTCATAGAAACTATATATTTTCACTCGTGGCTGAGCCACTCTTGAAAATATTGTTTCTTTGACCGCTCATAAAATAAAATACGATCTTCACTGCATTAAACAAATATCCTCTATGTCATTCCGACAAGACCTCCAGTTAAATAAGTTTTACTGTACTTTCATTTTGTCTATAACACAGGTTCATGAATAAATTCAACTGTTCCCATGATATTTACGTACATGTTTAATGTAGGAGTACGCATCAGATCCAGTGCAGAAGTGGAAGAGCAAGGATTCAGCCATCTACCTAGTCACCTCCCTGGCTGCAAAGGCACAGACTCAGAAGGTATGAGCAGACACACATAGATGTGATCAAAGGGAAAATTGAGGCTTTATAGAACGTACTTAGGGTCTAGAGTGTAATGATCGTCGGAACCCACGGAATAAATTCTGTTACCACTACATTATATACCGTGGAAGAAATGGCTGTGAAAAGTTTGTTTTCATAATATTGGTGAGCAACATGCTGACCAATAGAATTACACGTAACATTTAACTACTCTTTGAATGAAGTCTGGGAAACAAAGACCCGTTGACCGTTTAGGCCAACCTTAAAACATAGTTTGTTTGCTGTTGCCCTCCTAAGGTTGCTGGTAATGGGTAGGTAGGTAGGCTTTTTTTTTTAGCTCACCTGTGCACAACGTGCTGATGGTGAGCTTTTAGGATCGCCTTTTGTCCGTCGTGTGTCAACATTTTCGTTCAAAGAACATCTCCTAAACCGCTGGGCAGATTTTCACCAAACTTAACAGGAATGATCCTTGGGTGACCCTCTTTCAAAATCGTTCCGGTCCGCTGTGGGTCACAAGAGCTAAAAATAGATTTAAAAACTGAAAACTTTAAAAATCTTCTCTGAAACCACAAGGCTTGGAGCTTTCATAATTGATGTCTGACATCCTCTAGTGGTACTCTAAAAAGATTGTTCAAATTATGCCCCTGGGGTCAAAACTGGCCACGGGGGGGGGGGGGGTCACATGGTTTATATAGACTTGTATAGCAAAATGACTTAAAATCTTCTCCTCTGAAACCGCACTGCCCAGAGGTTTCATATTTGGTATGTAACATTGTATAGTGGTCCTCTACAAAGATTGTTCAAATGATGCCCCTTGGGTCAAAACTGGCCACACCCCGGTGGTCATATGGTTTATATAGACTTGAATAGCAAAATGACTTTAAAAATCTTCTCCTCTGAAACCGCAAGGCCCAGAGGTTTCATATTTGGTATGTAACATTGTATAGTGGTCATCTACAAAGATTGTTCAAATGATGCCCCTGGGGTCAAAACTGGCCACACCCTGGGGGTCACATGGTTTATATAGACTTGAATAGCAAAATGACTTTAAAAATCTTCTCCTCTGAAACCGCAAGGCCCAGAGGTTTCATATTTGGTAATGTAACATTGTAAAGTTGCCCTCTACAAAGATTGTTCAAATGATGCCCCTGGGGTGAAAACTGGCCACACCCCGGGGGTCACATGGTTTACATAGACTTGAATAGCAAAATGACTTTAAAAATCTTCTCCTCTGAAACCGCAAGGCCCATAGGTTTCATATTTGGTATGTAACATTGTATAGTGGTCCTCTACAAAGATTGTTCAAATGATGCCCCTGGGGTCAAAACTGGCCACACCCCGTGGCTCACATGGTTTGTATAGACTTAAATAGCAAAATGACTTTAAAAATCATCATCTCTGAAACCGCAAGGCCTAGAAGTTTCATATTTGGTATGTAACATTGTATACTGGTCCTCTACAAAGATTGTTCAAATGATGCCCCTGGGGTCAAAACTGGCCACACCCCTGGGTCACATGGTTTATATAGACTTGAATGGCAAAATAATTTTTAAAATCTTTTCCTCTGAAACCGCAAGGCCCAGAGGTTTCATATTTGGTGTGTAAAATTGTACAGTGGTCCTCTACAAATATTGTTCAAATGATGCCCCTGGGGTGAAAACTGGCCACACCCCGGGGGTCACATGGTTTATATAGACTTGAATAGCAAAATGACTTTAAAAATCTTCTCCTCTGAAACTGCAAGGCCCATAGGTTTCATATTTGGGGTATGTAACATTGTAAACTGGTATTCTACAAAGATTTTCAAATGATGCCACTGGGGTCAAAACTGGCCACACCTCTTGGCTCACATGGTTTATATAGACTTAAATAGCAAAATGACTTTTAAAATTTTCTCCTCTGAAAGTTTTACGCCTAGAGGTTTTATATTTGGTATGTAACATTGTTTAGTGGTCCTCTATAAAGATTGTTCAAATGATGCCCCTGGGGTCAAAGCTGGGCACACCCCGGGGATCACATGGTTTATATAGACGTAAATGGCAAAATGATTTAAAAATTCTTCTCTGAAACCACAAGGCCCAGAGATTACATATTTGGTTAAAACATTATATGGAGACCTCAATTGGGATTGCATATGGGATCGGTAACAGTCCAGGTGACTGTTACTAAAAATAGAAGAACGGTTTCCGCTCAATAACTTTAGAACGCATTGAGATATTTTAATGAAACTTAATACATAGATACCTTATATTGACACCTCGCATGGGATTGCATATGGGGTCGGAGGGGTCAAGGTCACTGTTACTAAAAATAGAAAAACAGTTTCCGCTCAATTTCTTGAGAACACATTGAGATATTTTAATGAAACTTGATACATAAATTAGGGATGTCAACGGCTACCAAAATTGGTATCCGGTTATTCGTATGTAACATCCGGATAACCGTTTAGATTGGCATTCGCGGTCGGAATCTGGCACGTGTTAAAGTTGCAAAATTAAGTTGACATCTAGACGATAGTTCTATTTTGAAAACACAATACTATTTCATGATTGAAAAAAGTACATGTAACAAAATGCGTCGATTTCTGTTGGTAAATTGTGCGTTTTGTTTGTTTTGTGTAGCGTGCAATGTTGTTATGCCCTTCAATTAAAGTACCCCAATTAAACATTTGATTTGCGTAAAGGTAAGTAGGTGTTATGGCTGACTGATGTATGGTAAACCCGTAAATTGGATGTTTGAGTAAAAATAAGCAATGTGCTAATCAAATACACATAGACACAAAAACAAGGATGGACCAACGTTACTATATATTTTAATTTAATTGGCATTGTTAACTGGTAGAGAACCATCTCTTATCGGCATAATCGATTGTGACATCTTGTTTAATAGTCCTGTCAAAGTTAGTGTGGTGTGAAAGCACCACCTGTTGTTTTATGATAATCGTATTCCGACCGAGGGATGTGTTTATGACACGTCCGCAGTACGAGGTGGAGACCTCCTGTAGAGGCCTATTGCTGTGATGTGTTAATAATATACATGCAAGAAGGGCGTTTGTATGCCTGAAAAAAACGAGAAAAATCGGATTTTCAATTTGTATACGAATATTCGGTTACTAACTTGGTAACTGAATATTAACATAGTAACCGGATAACCGTTTATCCAGATATTTGTTGACATCCCTAACATAAATACATTATTTTGAGACCTCGATTGGGATTGCATATGTGGTGGGTGGGGTCATGGTCACGTTATTAAATATGGAAACGTGGTTTCCGCTAAATATTTTGAGAACGCATTGAGCTATTTTAATGAAACTTAATACATAAGTACCTTATATCAGCACATTGCTTGGGATTGCATATGGGGTGGGTGGGGTCAAGGTCACTTTACTGAAAATAGAAAAACAGTTTCCGCTCAATAATTGAGAAAGCATTGCAATATTTTAATGAAACTTAATACACATATCTTATATCAAGACCTCATTTGGGTTTTCTTATGGGGTGGGTGGGGTCAATGTCACTGTTGTTAAAAGTAGAAAAACGGTTTACGCTCAATAACTTAAGAACGCATTGAGATATTTTAATGAAACTAAATACATAGATACCTTATATCGAGACCTTGCTTTACGTATGTGGTGGGTGGGGTCAAGGTCACTGTTACAGAAATAGAAAAACAGTTTTCGCTCCATAACTTGAAAACCTATTGAGATATTTTAATGAAACTTCATACATAGATATCAGGTGAGCGACCTAGGGCCATAGTTTCCCTCTTGTTGTTTTTTTTTTTTGAAAAGAAAAGCAACTTTATGAATGATCCATTTAGCGTAAAAATATAACATATAACACATTCATTGCTTTTAATAATATAATCAAGTGTCTGTTCATATAACGAGAGCTTGCTAGCAGTCATCTTTAGTTAGTCAATAAATGCTGACAAACTGCCTGATTAGAATTGCATTTTGATATGGCCTATTATAAGCATGGGTTAAGAGGATTCAGTGAATTTATTAACCGAATGGAAAATGACTGAAATGAAAGAAGAGCGAGCTTTTATTTAAACCAAAGAAAAAATAGAATATTTGGAATTAAAAAAACAAAACTTGTTTGATTTAACAAAGAAAATAACTTTCGAGTAGGGACCTTTTCGTCGGGTAGGTAGGCAAAGGCAAACAAAGTTGATTTTAATTTTGGTCTTACTTAGCCATTGTGTACACACCGCTCAAAAAGTGATGTGTACGCACACATACATTTTTGCGCATGGTATTCAGAGTTAAACTACTTTCTTATCGGTTCACTGCCAATGTTCTACCTGCCTACTTTCGAATTGCTTCATGAACCATGTGCAGGACAACGGTAAAAAAATATAAAAAACTAACACCCCCTAACGTTTTTATAACGTGCGATCTCATTGGTTTTCCCTTCAGTCTTTGCCACAGAACCAATGAGCTGTCTCATTAATTATTCATAAGTATGAAGTTTTGCTGGTCTTTTCAAGAAGCATAGCGTATTTGAGCGAACGTGGATTTCAACAACGGGGTGTTATAGTGACATGCTGTATAAGTAAAGGTGTTTAAATATGTATGCTTAAAATGAGATGCACTCGGTAGAAAATAACAATTATTCATAATAGAACTTGAGTTTATATATATAGAGGAGTACACAGTTCATAGTTCATTAAATCATGTTGTATATGTAATCAGTTGCTTGAACTGTATGAATTACTGTTGTACCTAAATCTGTGATAAAGAAAATTGCTTTACAATAATACATCAAAGCAAAAATATAATTGATAACAGTTATATCATGCACAGTGAAATACTTTTTTTAGCATGGTATTACACAGACCAGTGAGCTTGTGAACATCACAGATTTCTACACATCTCACATAGCGCCTGATCTACAGAAACCAGATGGTATGTGCTAACCATAATTGCTCTTTAGGCAGGTGTAAACGCACCTGTCCTCCGACACTGGCAAGCTGCATCTTTTCATTTGGCAGACCAAAATCTTTCCGATTCTAACAAACAGTACTACATTTGTTTTAAATAGGCACGTCTTGAATTACTGACAAGAATGATGGCTTTCAGCATGTAACTGGATTTTGTTGGTATAAAGAAAATTTTATCACAAATCTTTCTTTGCAAGATGTTGAACATTTCCCAGTCTGATAAGTACAGGACCCATTGCCAAATACCCACAGTTTGTAATCCATAGAGTGTCATGTAGGGGTCGTGTGTTCGAAACAGACATCTTAAGTTCATCTTAGCATATTGTCAATTAAGTTTAAAAATTTAAGATGTCACTTGTTTATGTGTACCAGTTAATTTGTGAATCCCTTTTACATTATTGTTAATAGTATTGCTCAGATTATTAATCATTGTAAAGCACACTGTACTGTGTACACAAAGTAAAATCTAAATAAAATGATGAATTGAAGGTTAAGGATAAAATAGTAAATGAGATGTTTCTGAAATACGACCCCTGAACCATAGGTTTGTACTTAACCGTTATAGTGAACTGCAGCCCGGTGATCAAGGCAGACTGTATCAAGTACCTGATGGTGTTTAGGAACCAGCTGCCCCGAGAGACACTGATAGCAAGCTTCCCACTGGTCGTGAACCACCTGCAGGCCGCAAGTCACGTGGTCCACACGTACGCAGCTCACTGCATCGAGAGGCTGCTATTGGTCAGGAACACGCAGGGCACCGCCTCGTAAGTGTTCCTTTAGCTTCATGTTCTTGTATTTAGTTTAGTTTAAATTAATCCTATTTATTTTAGCTCCATTGTTTCGAAAGACGAGCGCTTAATGAGACATTTTCAAGTCCGTTTGCTGGATAGAAACAGTACTTTTTGAAAGATTATTCAAATGCTTCCCGAGTAGTGATCAAACTCATGATCTCATTGCAAGGCAGGCACTGTATCCATTATACCACTGTTCTTTATATCATCCAAGTATCGTCAATCTTGTAATCTTTAGTGTCTCGACAGTTTTTTGGCCGAACATTTGCCACTCTGGTCACTTGCCCGAACATTTGCCACTCTGGTCACTGGCCTTCTTAGGATGAAAACTTGACCTCAGTTTCCTTCCACACAAAAAAAAAACTTAACACTTCATGAAAAACACTTTATGAAAGGTGTTGTGCCGAACGGTGTTAGATTCTTGACTTTTACAGATTAAATTGACTCTGTACCAATGATAAGACGTGTGTCTTGTCTCACAGCATGCTAGTCCATGCTATATGACGACGGATCATGTATGAGGTACACAAATAACTATTTGTAATACAAAAGATGCAAAATAGTGTTTGTTCATGCCCCACTGCCTATATTTGGGACCGTAATTGTGTATGGTTTAACATAAAAAAAATAAAAAATTACGTAATGGTTACATTTGTATTACAAAGTCCAAAAAAAATGTGTCAACTGGATTAAATTACTTTTGGAGTAGTTTGTTCAACAATTTAAAAAAGAGTTACGTGAATAAGTAACAAAGATACTGAAATTTTAATGTCATATTGTTTTCAAGCAAATTTGTCTTTGTACAAACCATTAGTTTCTTCACTTTACTGTATTAATAAGACATGTATACAGTTAACTAAATGAACAATGTATATACATTTAATTAATTTGATTGCATTTTCTCCTAGTGAAGCAGTTTAGTTGAAATATAATGTCACTTGGAGTTATATTTGGACATAAACACCTAACTATACTATAATGTGTTCAAAATTAACTAAACATTAAAAAGGCAGACTATAGTAAAATATGCATCTGCTATGGACATTCAGGATTGCATTATGATGTCATTATCTCGTCATTTCAGCATCACATACGTGAATTTACAGGGATGTGCCACGAAGTTAATTGAGAATCTCTTTGGAGCCATGAATCTACCTGGCTCCACTGAAAACGAGTACCTCATGAAAGGTAAGATAGGAGATCATTTGACTGGATACAGTACAACTGCAGGAAAACAAATATCTTACCTGCCGTCATAGAATCAGAATAATCTATGTGAGTAATTTAGTCTCCGCAAAAGTCACAACTTCAAATACACGGTCTCCATGGTTAGGACAGTCGCCAGAGCGGGAGGTCGAAGGTTTGAGTCTCGCACAGTGCTTGTTCTGATATGGCCGGCTGCCTACCTAGCAGCTAGTTAAATCGAAGGGTACCAATGGCCTTCCTGCCAAGCGCCAGCATACAGGATTGGAATCGGGAGTAAAGATGTTCAACAGTAAAGGTGTCTCATTAGTCAAAACTGGCTGGCCCTTAATTGTGAAGAGTGCCACTATAATAAACAAAAACTTTACTTTTTCATTTCTGGCCACAAGGTGTTGTAATTTTTCACCAGCCATGAAGGCCATTGCTCTCGTCTCAGTGTTACTGGATTTGTCCGAGGTCTGACAGACTTTCGGGGAGATTGTAATTACTCGGCGTATGGTAGCAGATACTGCCACGAAATCACTTAGCGTGACTCCAAGTGTGCGTACAACTGATAGCTGATGCCGAGTTGTTGACTCGCCTCTGACTTGGTCGTCAATGTTCTGCGAATCTAGAAATATTTTAAACGTGTCGTGGGAAAACTGGGCTTAATGCATATGCGTAAAGTGTCGTCCCATATTAGCCTGTGCAGTCCGCACAGGCTAATCCAGGATGGCACTTTCCGCTTTTAGAGTATTTTCTGTTTCAATGAAGTTCTTCTTAACATAAAACCACTGTAGGCAGAAAGTGTTGTCCCAGATTACCCTGTGTGGACAACACAGGCTAGTCCGGGATAACACTTTGCGCACATGCATTAAGCCCGGGTTTCCCACGACACGCCTCATTTATTTTTTGCATGACCACACATGAGCTTGTAGTTAAAGTAAATGTTTAAGCTTCTATTGTATGGTTTCATTTATATAAATACTTTAACCTCTACAGAATGAACATGACAACATTTACAAAGATATACAGGAATTAACGTGTACAAATCTGTTTATTTTTGTATTGCAGACTGAAAAAGTTTTCTTGCTTTTTGTCAGGTACATAGTGTTAGTGTATCTGGCTTTCAGCTGTTCTAGTTTATTTACCATGAATTGACACTTATGACATACTGATTTTACCATGAATTGACACTTATGACATACTGATTTTACCATGAATTGACACTTATGACATACTGATTTTACCATGAATTGACACTTATGACATACTGATTTTACCATGAATTGACACTTATGACATACTGATTTTACCATGAATTGACACTTATGACATACTGATTGTACCCTTGCTGCTCTTGTTCTATGCAGCCATCATGCGTACCACATCCATGATGCAGGAGCATCTAGTACCCCTGGTGCCAGTTATCCTTCAGAACCTGACACAGAAACTACTCCTTGTCGCAAAGGTTCGTATTACAGCTGAATGTTGTTATGTTGAAGTCCCCATGACAGCACAGTAGCGTCCACTTGTCGGAAGTCGGACATATCCAAATACAGAGTCTTTATGTCTTCAGTCCAGATGGTTAATAAATTTTAATATAAAATAATGGTCCTTTATTGATAAACAAACCCGATTAATTAATCAGTTATAAAACATGCTTAGTCACTACAGATATGATGAAAGGAAATTTTCATATGCATCTGATGTGCTAGATATGACTTACAACAGACGTCAACACTTCCAGATAAACAGATACAAACAAGTGTTAAAATACCAGCATGTATATAAGCTTCCATTGTATGGCTTTTAACCAAATGTTTCGAAGAAAAATTTCGTGTTATCAGATTGGGGTATGTTGTCAAGAGGGCGGGCAGTGTGGTGGCATCAACTTTTGGTGTTCGCTCTATAACTCGAAAACAAATGGAGCTATTGCAATGAAACTTCATACATAGATACTTGATGTCGAGACGTCACTTCGGATTGCATCTGGGGTGGGTGGGGTCAAGGTCACAGTTAACTACAAATAGAGAAACAGTTTCCACTCAATAACTCGAGAACGAATTGAGCTATTGCAAATAAACTTCATTCATAGATACCTTATATCAAGACCTTCTTGGGATTGCATCTGTGGTGGGTGGGGGTCAAGGTCACCGTTACTAAAAATAGAAAAACGTCTGCTCAATAACTTGAGAGCGAATCAAGTTATTGCAATGAAACCTCATACATTAATACCTTATGTCGAGACCTTGCTTGGGATTGCATCTGAGGTGGTGGGGTCAAGGTCACTCACTAAAAATAGAAAAACGGTTTACGCTCAATAACTGGAGAACGAATGGAGCTATTGCAATGAAACTTCATACATAGATACCTTATATCGAGACCTTGCTTAGGATTGCATATGGGGTGGGTGGTGTCAACGTCAAGGTCACTGTTACTAAAAATAGAAAAATGGTTTCCGCTCAATAACTCTAGAACGAATTGAGCGGTTGCAATGAAACTTCATACATAGAAACCTTATATAGAGATTTCATTTGGGATTGCATATGGGGTTGTCACGGTTACCGTTACTAAAAATAGAAAAATGGTTTCTGCTCAATAACTTGAGAAGTAATTGAGATATTGTAATGAAACTTCATACACATATACCTTTTATCGAGACAATGCTTGTGATTGTGGGTGGGGTCAGGGTCATCGTTACTTTAAATGAAACAAACGGTATACCGCTCAATAACTCCAGAATGAATTGACCTATTGTAATGAAATTTTATATTTAGATACCTCATATTGAGAAATAACTTCGGCTTTTATACTAGATAGTCAGTTCCAGGTCAGTGTTGGCATCTTAAAAATAGAAATATCATGGTTTCCACTCACTAACTATAGTACGAATTAAGCTATTGTAATGAAATTTCATATGAAGATACCTTATATTGAGATCTCGCTTGGGATATATGGGATTGGTGGGGTCAAGGTCACTGTTACTAAAAATAGTTTTTGCTCAACAGCTCAAGAACGAATGGAGGTTATGTATTCCTAGCCATAGCTGTATGACCTTCACCTTGCAACATTTCTTTTATTATTTTGCTGACTTTTATGCACTTCGAAAAAGTTGGTTTTCGTGGAATTTTCACTTTTCTTGTATTTGTATAAACCCATTCAACATAATCAAATATTCAGTTTTGAAGCTTGAGATAAGCATTTTGTTTAATATTAAATGACCACAGTGAATAATCTTAAACTACAACATATCCTGAACTTCAAACAAAGTGAGTTTGAAATAACTAAGCTCAGCTGCATATGGAATTCATACTTGCTCAATGTGTTCTGATGGAATGTCAGGGTGTTGCAATCCACAGATTTATTATATAATATTTATTATATGTTAAACAAAATCTTCAAAAGCAAATATTTATTATGTAACAAAATTTGCAAACAAGAAATCTTTCCATACAGAATCCCAGCAAGCCCCACTTCAACCACTACCTGTTTGAGACCCTGTGTGTGACGATACGTACGACCTGCAAGGTGAACCCCGTCGCGGTGGCCGACTTCGAGCAGGCTCTCTTCCCACCATTCACTGAGGTTCTACAACAGGACGTGCAAGGTGAGATACAGAGAAGGGCCATGGCTGCTACGTTTTCTTTGTAGAGATTTGTATAGTCTGCATTACAACTGGCATTGTGTTTTGTCTTGCATTACATGGTTATAGTAATTGATTGGAAATAATGTGAATTTTACACATTTTTTTTCTTTGTTGATTAAATGGCTCTGAACTTCACAAATGTTTATCAATAAAACATTAACCATTGCTGTTTAGCCACAAGCGTCTCTGTGCATATGAAGTAATTTAGATTGTGTCCCAATGGTACTGATCTATTATAGTACTCAATATTTTCATTTTTCTCATCGTTTAAAGTAATGCTACATTCACAAGAAAAGAACCAACATGTACCAAGGATGAGAACACGCATTCATGTGTTTCAGAGTTTATACCCTACGTGTTTCAAATCCTTTCCTTGCTGATCGAGCTGCACACAGTCGGTATCCCAGAGTCCTACACCCAGTTGTTTCCCCACCTGCTGGCTCCGTTGCTATGGGAACGCCTAGGCAACATTCCACCCCTCGTGCGGCTCTTACAGGCGTACATTGAGAAGGGAGCCAATCAGATAGAGCCAGAGAGACTGGTAAGTAACAAAACTAACAATTAATGACAGCATTCTAGACTGTCTGTAGGTACAGATCCAGAGCAATCAAAGGTAGAGTGTTTGAATATCTTTTGAAATATAATATTTTTTTGCAATTATTAAATGTCAGACAAAGAGGCCATGTTCAAAAACTTTAATTGCAAGCATTAATAAGAATGTCTTGCATTATTTGTGAAAAGCTGAGTGGTGAACATGAAATTAGCAACACAGCGTGTAGTGTTCATTTAACATGTATCCATATTGTAAAATTCCAATTCTTTTGTGTCTATTTTATGCCATCTTCCATATGTGATCTACTATAATATTATATGTACTTTCATTGTTGGCAACAGTTGTAGATCTAGTTAACGATAATTTAAACATAGTTTAACTTAGTGTATTACATGTATATTTTACAGAATGGCTTGCTCGGAGTATTCCAAAAGCTGATTGCATCCAAACAGAATGATCATGAAGGGTTCTACTTAATTAATCGCATGATCGAAAAAATGCCTAGGTATGCATTAATATCAAAAACCTACATTTGTACAGATACATATGTGCATCATGTATTTAAGGCGAGAGTTTTTTAATTTCTTGATTCTCGGATCCGCCGACCCTAAAAAAATTTTTAGAATGTAATCCATATCGTACAAATGACCTTGTAAAAGGGTTTCAACCTTTTACACGTAATGCAAAAAAATATTAATGTCATTGTTATCATGTAGTGAATAAGTTAATGTTGTGTAATATGATTTTTGGAAGTAATTAAGCATTAAGATTTTAATATCACAGTCCATTTGTGAAATTCTAGTCATTGATTTACTCAATTCTGTGTTATTTTTTATTTTTATTTTTTTCCCTCCTCGAACCAGACACCTTTCCAAAAATGTTCGAGAACAAAGAAATTAAAAAACTCTGGCCTAAGTTTGATTTTCGGCATGATTGCTCGTATCGTACTTGAGTAATGTCCCTTTAAAAAAAAAAAAATTGTTGAAATAAATCTTGTGCAGACAATAACTTGAGGAGTTTTTGTGCAATCACTAGTAGGCATAAAAGGAAGGTTTAGTTCGGTTTTCGGCATGATTGCTCTTGTCGTCCTTGAGTTATGCCCCGTCAGGCGACACATTCGACTTGCGGAGTTCTAGTATTTTAATGAAATTCTAACATTTATCTTATAATGTTGTTTTACTGTCACCTTCAATGGAATGTGTTCCGTTCGTTAGATGGTATCAACGATAGACTTCTCGAAGTATATAAAACTGTGTATGAACTTGTTCACATTGTATATAATTCCAGTGAGGTATTACAGCCATACATGAAGCAGGTTTTCATCCTTCTTTTCCAAAGATTGCAGAGCTCCAAGACTACCAAATACATTAAATGTAGGTGAATATTCCATGCTATTACTAGAGGTGCAGAAATTTGGCTGATTTTTTTTTTTGAAGCATATACCAAACAACTTAATTGTGTACTTTCCTTGGGCTTTGCCAGTTTATAAAACAAACACGGCAGTATGTCGTCAATTTCATGACTCTTACTTTACTTCTTTGTTATTCTTTTCAAGCGTCACTTCATCTTTTGAACCTTTCATTATTTCAGGCTTGCTGGTGTTTTTCTGTGTGTATGCAATAAAATATGGAGCCCCAGCGCTCATTGAAATGGTGGATGGAATACAAGCGAAGTGAGTCCAGTGTCTTCAGTCTGTGGAATTAATGCATACTGCAAATAATGATTTCCATCAGTTCATTCTTGTGGTGACCTATATTAAAGCGGAGCAACGGATAAGGCGCGTATTTGCGTAAACACTCAATTCTGAAACCCCTTTTACACAATTAATTTTATACTTGATGAGTAAAAAAACTCGATTAAAATACCCAATATGCAAAAAACGGCAAACTTGGTGCGTGAAGTGATTGACTGACATGGGGAAAAATTTACATATAGATGTGTACGAAACAGCAGACAATGGTACGAAATTGTTATGTTATGAAAGGACAGACACCTATAATACGAAGCATTTTGATTGGAAACCATTAAAATATTTAGTAATATATTTTTACACTGGCATTAGATCTTCTAAATAGTATCAAAACATCGTCAAGGTTACATTGAATTAGGGACACACCAGGGTAATCGTATATTGGATGGTTTCCGACGTCATTTAAGCCACAGAAACACAGAGGCAAAAATTGACAAGAATAGCACTATTTATCAGTGAAAATGTTTTGTGGCAATGTTTTATATTGTGTAAAAATTGGGTCTACTAATCAGACTGCGCCTTGAAAACTGTTAAAAATATTTTCAGGATTTATCCATAGTTTAGATACTTATGTGATGAGAACAATATGCAGATTTAGTGTTGTGCAAAGAGAAATTGTTATGTTTGCAATAAATTAAATGAAGAACTCACACCATTTGCATTGTGGTTGTTGTACAAAATTTGGAGGTCATCTTCGTCTAATACTCAATTATTTTTATTCTAATGGGGTAACAATTTAAAATACTCAAATATTTTTTTTCAGTACTCAATTATTTAAAATATTATGGGGTAATACCCAATTCTGACAGAATCCTTCTCTGTTGCTCTGTAAAAGTGCCTAGTATTTGACATGTGACGGTTACTGAGAATAAACCCTTCTTTGCAAAAATGTGTAATTTTATGCGTTCTTAATAGTAAATCATATTATTTCATCTATCAATAGATGCAGAAACTGTTCTCTCATAATAATCTCTTGATAATGATAATGTTCTCTCGTATATTCAGGATGTTTGGGATGGTGGTGGAGAAGCTGTTTGTAGCAGACCTGCAGAAGGTGTCGGGCACCTCCGAAAAGAAGATCTGTGCCCTAGGGGTCACCAAGATTCTTACTGAGGCCCCGGCAATGATCACTGCATATGGGGAACTCTGGTAGGTGCTCTGCTGAGAATTTAGGAACATTTTATTTGAATTGCTTGTACTTGAATCATGTTTAACCTGAACCATCTTAGTTTGAGTAACATTTGACAGTTAAAGTTCATTGTGTGACCTTTTACCAAATGTAAAAAAAAACTCAGTGTAAGTAAAGCAAAGCGGTTATCCAATTTCTGTCAAGATATCAGTTTAAGTTCCCAAATGTCTGTGTATTTAAAACACTTATCGGAAGATGTATTATCTAACTTTGATTGGATAGTGTATTTAAACACTCGTACATTGTAGTTTGTTTTGTTCCTTGTGTCAGGCATTGATCCAATACTTCATTTAATCTTTGCCAGGGCCATTGATCAGTACTTTGTGTAACTGTTGTTTTGTCTATGCTTGTGTCAGGGCCAAGCTTCTGCAGGCTCTGATTGGTCTGTTTGAGTTGCCGGAGGACGACAGCGTACCACCGGATGAGCATTTCATAGAGATAGATGACACACCAGGTAGGAGCCATTAGCTTTTAGTTTAAACCTATTTATTTTAGCTTGATTATTAAGAAAGTCTACGACTTAGTCAGACACTTTGGACCATTTTCTGGGTAGAACCAGTACTTGCTGTCTTTTGTGAAAGATCATTTGAGTGCTCCCAAAGTAGGCATTGTCTGCACGATCATAAGGCGGACACCATATCCGTGACACCACTGAGACTCACCAGGTAGGAGCCATTGACTTTGAGACTGGTATGGCTAGCTCAGTTGGTAGAGCGCAAGACTATCAATCCGGGGATCGTGAGTTTGAACCCCAGCCCGGCCACATAACTTGTGTGGGGATTGGTCATGAAATTATTTCTACGGCCATTCTCCCCCTATCTCTGATTCAAGTAGGGCAGTTGTCAGTTACTGGGCATAGGTATGTGCACTTAGTACTGGTAAACCGCTTAGATCGGCTAAGCTTGCCCAGGAAAAGTGAGTAGGTTAACTGACTGCCGTGATATGACTGAAATACTGTTAAAAACGGCGAAAAAACCCCATCAAAACAAACAAACAAACTTGTTGTCTTTTGTGAAAGATCATTTGAGTGCTCCCAAAGTAGGCATTGACCTCCAGATCATAAGGCGGACACCATATCCGTGACACCACTGAGACTCGCTAGGTAGGAGCCATTGACTTTGAGACTGATATGTTTTCAGAAGAGTTTCAAGTACATTGTTAATTTAGAATTCTAACATGACACATGCAGAGTTTTCTACAGACAAAGTACAAATTTCACCGTTGTTAAACTACCTACCAATAAACAACCTGAACTAATAGTTGCGGAACTGTAAAATATAGTTTGCATTGTAATTGCAGAAAATGTTGTCACGTCAGGCCAATATCGAAATCATTTTCGCATTATTGTTGTTTATCAGCTAATTAACACTAGTGGCATCAGCACGCTTTAGAACTCCACGTTGTTGTTTATTAGCCGATAAACAACTCTACATCGAACATTATTTCTTAAATATCTGTTATGTAGATGCGTCGTTTAGTGGTATGTTTCCTGTGTATCAAATTTGTTCGTGTGTTTTGTTACTTAAAACAAATAATGATTTTTTTACATTTTAAGCTTAAGCAAAATTGTCCCTTGTAAAATAAGGCAACTGTAAATTGTTACTTCAATTTCTTCAGTCCACACGCTGAAGTGATGGTTTTTGCTGTTCATATTTACATGTAGTATTCAAAAACAAATTGTAAGATTATCTGTATAAAGCCAGCCTGGACATTCTGTCCAGACATTATATTATGTTCTGTTTTGCAGGTTACCAGACTGCTTTCTCCCAGCTGGCGTTTGCAGGCAAGAAGGAGCATGACATGTTATCAGAGTCAGTTCCGCAGCTGAAAATGGGCCTGGCCAAGCATCTAGAGAAACTTGGGGCCGCAAACCCTGGCAAGGTAGGCATACAGTTCTGTTTTTCATTTTCACTAACTTTGTCTCTCTTTAACTTTACTACAAGGGTGAAGCAGCCAGTTCTGCTAGCATTTGAATATAGTGTGCAGTAATTTGTCTCCATCGATTTTGTTCCTTTTCTTGCACCAGTTATTTTGTTCCATGTGGGATTTCTGTGTGTAAATAGCCTCTAATTTCAGTACTGGGTCTATATTCCAAAAACATCTTAAGTGTTTCTTTAAATATTGTCACTTTTGTAAAAAATTTCAAAATGTTACATCTTAAAAACTACATATAAATTTGTGAATTTTTTTGTGTTTATATGAACAAACAATACAATTATAGGTGATAATTAATAACCACTTAGCACAATGCACTGTACAGAGGAAATACAAAGTTAAATAAAATGTTGATTTTAAGGTTAAGAATAAGGTATTACTTAAGATGTTATTGGAATACCACCCCTGGTCCTTAATTCATGTTACGCAGTGTCAGCTTCAATGTTTTGCAGGTAAAGAGAGGAGTCAGTCTTTTTATATTACAGAGTATATTTTCTATGTTTTTAAATCTGTAAAAAAAACAACTTGACACTAGTTGTTTTCTACCTTGCCACAGGTTAAACCCCTGATTGAGATGGGTGTACAGCCAGAAGCCCAGAAATTTCTGCAGGACTATCTGGTTGGTGCAGGGGTGACCTTGACCTAGCGGGGGCACCCACGGCTACCTGGTTGGAGCCCGCCTGCATGGACTCAGGCTTGCAGACTTGTTATCTTGGCCTGGTCATGGTTCGATGGACTTAGTGGAACTTTGCCATGCTAACTGTTGAATATTTCATGTTGGATATTTACAGACATTCATGCTCGTTGTATTATTACAGTATAGATGTTCGTCTTATAAAGCTGTCAGATATTTCCAAGTTTCACACCAGTTCTTTCGATGATTGAGGTTATTGTGAATATTTGGGGGGTTTGTTTGATATTGTGTTTATTATTGTGAAGAATTACAGAAAAGTTTTAAGACCTTTTTTGTCTCTTGAAATGCGTATTATACAAAGGCAATGTTTGGTTAGACATATTTATGTTATCCTACCCATCCCTGTTCTTAGGAGTACTTTCTATACAGTTTCAAGCATCTGTGCTTAAAAGTGCTATTGTTAGCAAATGAATGTGCTTATATTTACATATGTGATATTCCTGAAATGCTTATTACATTGTACCAGATTTGACATTTTTCCCAATCCATTCGTAACCATTATTCTGATGGTTATTTGATTTGCTTGCTAAAGTAATTATTTGATAGTGTTATATCAGGCAGTTATGTGGGTGTAGTAATTTATAGAACATATATATGAGTTAATACTGGTATTCTGTCATTATATAAAGTATCCATTATATAAAGTATCCATTCTAAATGAGACTGCGAACAATAAACAAGGATATAATTTCATTTTTTTAATCAGAATGGTATGTTATCTTTGTTGAAACAGAAACACACAAGTTAGTCAGTGTTTGTGACTGGTGATGTAATGAATAAACCAAGTGCTCATGTCTGTTATACACTTGTTTTATTTCCTCTGACTTGCAAATTCTGATTCAATATATCTAGGCCTAAACATTCAAAAATAGTAATATATGTGTATATGTACTTTCGAAGTTCATGAGGTCCTTCCGCGCTGAAGCTGCATAATGTGAAGACTCGGGGTGTGTCCCAGCACCCCTGCCTAATTTACTTTTAGACTCATCGAAAGCTGGGATGAATTTTGAATCATAGCTTTAATTTCCAGCTATTTATTTTTTACTGAAATATTTATAATTTTGGTGTGGTCTTGTGCTCAGTGTCCGCCATTTTGGTACTACGTTAGGGTCGCTGCACTGCGTTAGGGTATCCGGGTACAGGCCGTGTCGATACTGCGAGCGAAACAGAGTCTTTGTGATTGCATTTTTATGTAGATAAAATTATTGAACTTAGAAAAAAGGAAACAAAAAACAAACAAATTAAGAAAAAATGTCTTTAGAATAAGTGATGTTGAAGTAAAAGAAAATAATAAAAAAGAAAGATCTTGGCAGGATTCGAACCACAGTCATTGTGATTCAAAGTCTAAAACACTATCCACCGCGCTATTCTTCCTGACACTTCGATTATATGACTATGAACTCCATGCTTTACACGCAATATAAACGTTAAACAGATATAAATAAAACGGCTGAGCGCTACCGGAGATTATTGAGTGCCAGGTCAATAAAATCGTACAATATATTTCATTAACAATTAGACGTTGAGTTAGCTCGCACTTTTCTTTCCCGTTTTAAAAATACCGAGGCTTTCCCCAATACATGCACCTGATTCAAGAGTGCGCATGAGCGACTCGACAAAACTAAATTGTCATGTGATTATCCTAAATATAAACGCGCTATATTTAAATTACTTGTTGGGTTATAACGTCTGCAGATGCTATAGATTTTAGGAAAATAAAATGGATGAAAACTATATAAAATCATTGTTTTTTCAGGTAAATAAAAACATACGTGTCTAATGTTTAATGTGTTCTATACGATTATGTAAAAAAAATTCATGTATTTTTGACAATTTTCTTTCGATTAAACATTTTGACCATCTGGAGTTCAGTCCCTTTAATGGCTTTGGTTTTTCTTTGCATCGTTAGGCACGCTTGTCTGTCTTCAGAAACAGCAGTTTGCTGTAACCTGACCGTTAACCCAGTAAAGCCCAAAGCCCACTTAACGTGCACGGTTTTCTTAGGCAGACATGAAAATGCAGATCTGCTTTTTATGTTTACACCTTAGGCCATACACATTTGATTCTATGTTTAGCGTCCCCATGATTTTTTAAAACCTACCAGCCATGCAGGCAGGAAAAAAACAAACAACGAGTCAATATAAAAAACATTTTTCTTTCACAACTTATTCATGGCAGTGGTATAACGCTAAAGCTAATGTTTACTTGCAAAACTGTTATAGATCATCTTCACATTGGGAACCTACCGGTACTTTCACAAAGCATTTTAACTGTGTAAATAACTAGTGGCACACTATTTTACAAATATTAGTAAAAACATTTAAACGTAATTGTTTCATTTTTTTCCCCAATATTTTTTACGCTATCCAACTCGATTTTTCACATTGTCAAAAATGTTTGTTTTATTCGTTCAGGCATTCGAATACCTACCAGCCCAAGGACGCTAAACATAGAATAAAATTGGTATAGCCTTATGACAAAGACAGATCTGCTTTCTGTCTCGTGTTCCTCGTATTTCAAGCCACTCTAGATCGACGTGTTTTCGGCATATTAGATAGTTAAATATTTCGACATTTTATTAAATTATGTGATTATTGCTGCTGCATACTACCTTTCATTAGTTGCAACACTGAACTTAAATAAAATTAATAATGATAATGATGATTTTCAATATTAATAAAACATGTATATGGTTTTAAAGTTTATTTAAATTCAAAATATTTGATATTAAAACCACATAAAAAAACTGCCAGGTTATATATGTCAACTCAAACTTTGGTACAAGTTTACAACTTTACATCTTGCGAATTATGATTGGTCATTTCCGTCTGCTATAGCAAACGAAATAGAGCAAGTTCTATTTGATCAGTTCTGCACATCTAGCAGAAGGTTTAATTTACATGTTATGTTTAAGCAGATCTGCTGAGACAACGTGTAAAAGCAGACCGTGTAAACTGGGCGTAACTCCCATATACGTATAAAGAAATGATGCGCTCATTGATACCGTGTGGTGTCCTGATGTCACCTGTCGCCGCTAGGTGGAGAACAACCAATATGCGCGCGGTTCTCCGGAAGCCAGGGTTTGCTACAGAATGTTCCGTAAGAAATGCTCAGAGCTACTGTCATGACTGTTGAACAATGGCATTAACTGGTGTCGTAGTTAATAATTAATGGGAAAATTCAAGCAGATCCGCAACATGTTGTAATTGCAACAAAAGCTTCATATGCTAACTAATTTAGTCTTTGATTCTTTGAACTAATCTTGCATACGGTTATCCATTGTTTTAGTGTTGACCTACATATGAGGCGTGTCGTGGGAAAACCGGGCTTTATGCATGTGCGTAAAGTGTCGTCCTGGATTAACCTGTGCAGTCCAAACATAAATCCACACGACATGCCTCTTCTAGTTTACTCAAAGCAGCACGTGGATAAGCTACCGAAGCATTTGACTACGCGATGAGTTGAAATTATGCTTTAAACAAAAGGGGAGGAATTAAATACATTTATTATTTGTACTACTAGTATCTGGAAAGGTCGGTTATATCATATGAAATTTCATGTGTCCATTGTCAAATATTTCCATTAATTGCTATGGCAGACTGACCGAGTGAAGACCGTTGCACTTGATATTATAAGACAGCCAGACTATTGTTCGGTACGTATATGCACAAGCTCATTAAAGCAGCAGTCCAGAAATATGTAATAAAAATAACACTTGGCAAAAATCGTTTCTAATGGACATCTTATCGATCAAAATACAAAAAAAAACTTACGAAATCGATAAAGTAATAACGTTTTCGTAACTTTTATCGTGTAGTTTCTGTATGCGATAGCTGGTGATGCCTCTGGAGTAAATCAGCATGTACATTAGTGTTACGTATTCCGTTCGTACCAAGCGTTTCCGAACATTGACATTATTAAATGCCTTTCGTAAATAAGAAACGGTTTTCAGTCGAGTAAACGTCATTAACTTTCTTTTTTTTATTAGAACTAATGCCAATTTAAGATGTATTGAATTATATTCTATGGACGGCGGCTTTAACGACAATGGGCGAATCTTAGCAGGATAAAACATTTAAAACATGGACATTCAAGACTGGCTACTGCACTTTTTGATTTTGCAAGACTGTTCCAAAATGTTTCACTCGAGCACATGATAATATGCCACATTTTCAAATACATGTAATTACATAATTAGTAGCCATTTATAGGAATTGGTAGCACTAATGTAGTAAATAACTCGCACCCACGTCCTTCGAATTTCTAATGATAACTCTTGGTGGGAAGCAATGCAGCGATTCAGAGGGCAGTTGCTAACTTAATATTCCATCAAAGACACTAAACGACATCTAAATTGTACGAAGATATTGACACATGTTACAATACAACATACGACAATACACATTGACGCTTACAATATACATTAGTTAAAATTCACAACCGGATAATGAACAAAAGTTATATGACATATGAAATAATGGCTACGTCACGGAACATTCAAAGACACATTGCCAACATCACACCAATAAATCAGTGTGGGGGAAGGGGGGGGGGGTGCGAACGTGGAATGGAATGTGCAGCGAATGAGCCCCTCTGGTAAATGTAGACTACACATATTAATACCGTGTGTACACGTGTTAGTCTATAATGTGAAGTCCAGATTAATATATCATGCAGGGGCGTCATTCCCCTAAAATCTTTATATGTAATCCTGCAACGGATATTCAGTCAATTCGCTGTAGCCATTACCTCTACCAGACTTTGTGACGTCAAATCCGGTGTTGTCGGGCTGCCGGGGTGCGTTCAACGTGTCTGTAATGCAGTATGCAGTGGACGTCGATTGTGGTAAGGAAGAGTTTGATTTCGTGACGCTTACCTCGTCTTCCGACTGTCCAAAATGGGCGGCGACCGGAGCTGAGGTGTCGAACGCGCGGCTGCGTTTCCCCCATCTTACCATTTCCAGCAGATCGCTTCTGAATCTCGAACCGCTGAAGACGTAAAGCACAAAGTTAAACGTAACGTTTAGGTAGCTAATTATGTAAAGTATCGTCTGCAGAAGCAGCGCGGACTGGTATTCCTCCACGGCTTCGTGAGGGTCAAACCGGAAGTTCTGTCGGATCACCTTCAACCGATACACAAAAAACACGTGGTACACGGTGGCGGGGGTCATGGTAACCAAATAAATGACGGAAAGCGCAACTACTAGCACAGTGGCGCGTCCTGCGTCTGATAGAGGGCCGCTTCCGTTGGTTTGACCGGCAAATATATGCATTCTATTTCGCTTCTTGCGTTGTTGTTGCAATTTGAAGACAGTAATTGCATTTGCCACAAAAAGAAAAAAGACCGGTCCGGCAAACAGCAAAACGAAATCCATCCATTCGTAGATATTGTTCCGAAAGTTTAGCCATTCATTATTCTTCGGAGCACATAGAACATTTCGAAAGCCGTGCAACGTTACCATGGCTGGTACGACCAAGTCTATGGCAGAAATGACCACACATATTCCGAGTATAACAAAGCCGGCGTTCCTCGCAGTGCACTTTGCACGAGCCTTCATTGGGTACAAGACGTTCAGCGTCCTCTCCCACGTGACCGCCACGACCAGCCACGAGGAGGTATGGATACTCGCATAAGTCAGGTATAACTGGACCTTACATCCGGTGTCACTGAGGTAACGGATATCCGTTTCCAAGACGCTGTGGATCCAGTTGCGTAGCGGTCCGCTCAACAAAATGACTGTGTTCGACACAGTAAGCGCCAATAGATACAACGCCGTCGACGACAGGTTCCGGAAGCGGCGTAGGAGAACCAGAACTGTGAGAGCATTGCCGACGAGGCCGACGAAAATAAGAATCGGCGGAACCACCTTCCACAGGAGCATGCGCACTTCGCCGTAATGTCCTTCTGCCAAGTTTGGTGCGTGTGGTTTTTCTAGAGCCATTCCTAAAAGTGTTGCGTTCATGTTTATAACCGACCTTCCTTTTCAACGTTTTACGTAACTATTGTTAATACTTCTGTGACAAAAATGTTACTTGAGTTATTGTTTCTGTATTTACACGTTATGTTACTTGCAAAGAAGTAATAAATAGTTTAGTTACTAAACAAATATCAATTCTGTCGCCAAGATATGATATTGTGACACTCACTCAGCCATTACTCCGGATTCTCCGCGTAAAGACACGAATTGCTCCATGATCTGAATTTGCTGATGAATTTCAATCCCTAAAGCTTTCAAGAACAAATCATAACGTCCGGTCTCAAAGATGCTATATCATCTGCACATGAGCATACGTGCTGCTATGCAAACTGGCACTCCCCGAGTGTAGACCCTGTCGCCGCTGTCACCTGCTCATCACTTGCCGCCACTGGGCACATCCGCACATTGAGCTGCTCCTAATCATATTAATGGTCAATTATCATAGGCAGCTTTGACTTCGAATTTTGACTAGCAGACATTCTCTCTCGACGAAGAATAATATAAGTTTAGAAGTTAATTTTTTCCCTTGCAAAAAATGTTATACACATCTAGAAAGTCTGTGCAAACGTTTAACAACAATATCGCGTAATTAAAATGTCATTGTTTTAAAAAACAAGTTTATGGATTTATATGTTGGTATGGTCTGTTTTCCGCCGCTCTAACTTCAAATCCTCAATCCGCACCTGGTCTTGCTGAGTGCTTGGCTTGTTAATTGTTGGTTTAATTTCCCACGGGTACTGGGGAAACAATTTCAGCAGAGCAAATGTTTTCAATAAATCGTTAACAACGGACACAGTTCCTTTTATTTCCGATTCTTTGATGAAACAAAGTGAATGACTGACTGCGGGAAATGATAACTGCCACCATAAATAATTAATACACTTCAGTGATTTAAAAAAAAAATATATAATTCATGCATTACGCTATCCAATTACTCAGATTGTTCCTCAATGGAAGACTTTGGTTCAGTCTCAAACTGGAGCACAAATGTCATTCTAATGAATGATATTCGGTTACAAATTATTTTTGTACAAAAAGAACAATAAACTATTCTAGAACGAGTCCGTTGCGTTAGCTTTGTACTATCACTTGAAGCACTTAAACTTTGAACAACAAATTAAACTTCGCATCTACCAAACAAATTATACTTTAGATGATATAGTGAATAATAAATAGTTTAACATTAACTATCCTTGTCGCGTTTAATTAATTGTAGTGTTATTACTGACATTGTCTGTTGTTGTTTTTTCTTCAATACATTCGTGATTTTTAGATCGACTATTCAAATAGTAGATAAGCTTTTTTACTCTTACCGGTGTAGGTGTCGGTATCCGGACACATGCCCCCCGGACATATGCCCTCCCGATATATTTAGGGTAGACGGACATATGCCACCCCGGACACATGCCACCCCGGACATATGCCACCCCGCTAATTTGCCACCCCGGGCACAGGCCCTCCCGTTAACCAATGTTTTTACAGTTTGATAAGTGATACAATTGACTAATTATAAAACGAAAAGACAAGATTATACAGCCATTAATTAAGGCGACAAAGAGTCCGTAGGTGTCCGCGTCTGAGCTCAGGTTGAATTTTGGTTCAAATGTTGTTGTTGTTTTTTACTTCAAAACTGCAGAAGCTATTCACTTCAAACTTGAAAAATACATTTTTCCTCAAGTCATGCATCAGCTGCAAGAATAAGTCAGTTTTGTATTTTGGCCAAGTAATGCCCCCTTTTTTCATAGATTTTCAGGTTAAACTTTTGATGCAAAAGTTCTATAACTACAAAGTTATTCACTTGAAACGTGTAATATATCTTTGCCACTAATGCAACAATCCCCATAACTCAGTGGTGCATTTTGACATAGTTGTGCAATTTTTTTTTTTCAAATAGATTTTCGGGTTAAAATATTGGTCCAAAAGTCCAATAACTTAACACTACACATATATATACGGTATTCACATCAATCTTGGAGTATAACACTGACACATTCGGTATCACATGCAGTAATTCCACTAACTCTGTTTTGCATTCTGACAGATTTATGCTTGTTTTTGACTAAGATTTTTATTATAAAACAGCCAAGATTCGAACTCCCTATAACTTCAAAACTACATACGTTATTCTCTGGAAAATTCGAATATAGCATTTCAACAGCTTCAGCGTTAGGTGCTATGATTGCTATCAATCAGTTTTGCATTATGACAGAGTTATGCCCCTTTTCAATTTAGAATTTCAAGTTAAAGGTTTGTTCAAAAGTCGCTTGAAACTTGGAAAGTATCATTGCCATGCAATTCTTCATTACTTTCAACAATGCTCATCAATATGTTTTTTTAATGTTTTATTGATAATCCCTTGAAATTGTGACAACTAGATATTGTCGCGAATTGTAAATAATATTACAGCACAATTCTTTGTATATTTGGTATATATCTAATGAATATATCAAGAATGAACATAACAACGTTAAACACATCACATGGGGTCGACGATACGTTCAACGTCAACTTAAAGGCCTAGTTTAATCCTTCTTTATTTGGACCCCCCCCCCCCCCCATCTGGGGTATTATACCCCTGTGTATTGGCACCCTGATGTGGTCACAGTGTGGTGACCCATATCAGCTGAGATTATACACTGCTGCAGAGGTAGAGATATATTAAAACAGTGCACAAAGCCATTACTCAGTCAGCAGAGAGAAACGATTGCAGATTATGATAAGAGATTTTTTGGAGAACCAATACACTGAGTGGAATACCCCATGGAGTGGACCAATACACTGAGTGGAATACCCCATGGAGTGGACCAATACACTGAGTGGAATACCCCATGGAGTGGTCCAATACACTGAGTGGAATACCCCATGGAGTGGACCAATACACTGAGTGGAATACCCCATGGAGTGGACCAATACACTGAGTGGAATACCCCATGGAGTGGACCAATACACTGAGTGGAATACCCCATGGAGTGGACCAATACACTGAGTGGAGTACCCCATGGAGTGGACCAATACACTGAGTGGAGTACTCCATGGAGTGGACCAATACACTGAGTGGAATACCCCATGGAGTGGACCAATACACTGAGTGGAGTACCCCATGGAGTGGACCAATACACTGAGTGGAATACCCCATGGAGTGGACCAATACACTGAGTGGAGTACTCCATGGAGTGGACCAATACACTGAGTGGAGTACCCCATGGAGTGGACCAATACACTGAGTGGAGTACCCCGTGGAGTGGACCAATACACTGAGTGGAGTACCCCGTGGAGTGGACCAATACACTGAGTGGAGTACTCCATGGAGTGGACCAATACACTGAGTGGAATACCCCATGGAAATTTCCTCACGGTGCTAGTTTTAACAGTACAGGAAACTATCGTCGACTGCAATTTATTTACTAGCTTTAGCAGTTTCGGACACGCTGACCTTATCGTGTGGCCCTTTACGAAACTGGATACGATTCGTTTGGGGAACGCTGCGTGCAAGACCCAGACATACGTGACCTACTGCAGCGTACACGTGTCGTTATGGTTACTCGTGGTGGTCACGTGGGAGCGAGCGTCCTTTTCCCACACACAGTTCGACTGACTTGTACGTAGAAAAAAGCGTGCACAATCATCACCATCTTAGTATAAATACGATTGGTGGGCTAAACATTGTGCATCCGGTGTGGACCTAAGAGTCTTCTATGTGCACCCAGTACTCATACGTACAGGAAGTTCCAAAGGTCAAGGTTAGTACCCTGAAAACATCAACTCAACTGTCTAGTTAGGTCTGAAAGAAAATTGCGTCGTCTGTTTTTTTTATCCGTTTTCACCATTTGATAAATATAAGTATTGTATACATGTTGTTAAAATGAAAATAATTACATGTACATGTATGTGATTGCTTTTGAGCTGGCTTTGTGCTGTACTTGCAGTTTTGATGGCATGCGTGTGAAATCAATCAATATAAATCAGGCCCGTAGCTAGGAACATACGCACGGACAACACATACCCCAGAGCATATTAGAACAACTGAAAGTGACCAAGATCAGAATTAGACATACAACTAGCACTATCTGACAAAAAGTACTATTACATTTTAAACATGTATATTTTATTAAGCTTTTTAAACAGCTGTTAATAACATTTAGAATTATAATTTAAGATTACACCTAAATGTAAACGTGTATTGTGCGTATACTAAACTATTATCATTAAACTATAGTAATATTCAGCAGATCACTTTTGAACTGCTTAAAGGCGTTCGCAACAATTTCGTGCAATTTTTTTCCAACGACAGATTTTCTTAAAAAATAGCACGAACATGTGTAAATGTATCCTAAAACTAAAACAGTCTTAAAAATAGGGGTCACCGGCCTTGTTCCGGAAATATTTGGGTTTAAATACGCTACCTGTCGAAGCCCTTTTTTAGTTTGTGTGACGAGAAATGTGCAATTATATAAAGCGTTCATTTTCAAACAAGGACGGAGATTTTTAAATGACTTTTAATGGACACTTAGTAAGGTTAATTATGCATTGAATATGCCTTTGAAAACATCAATTAATAATCAAATATTCGAAAATCTTTTCTTCCAAACGACAGGTTTTGTTAAAAAATTCCATATACTAGTGTCATTATATACTGAAACTAAAACAGTGTTAAAAAATAGGGGTCACCGGCCTTTGTCCGGAACTGTTAGGTTTTGAATAAAGTACCTGTCGCCGGAACTGTTAGGTTTTGAATACGGTACCTGTCGAAGCAACTTTTTCAGTTTGGATTTTGTTATCAATGTTTTAAGTATATGTAGGAGATCTTTTTTTCAAACAAGGTTATGGTTCTTTCAACTGTTATGTTGTCACATGTCTTGTTTGGCAATATACAAGTGTATTTTGATAATAAAAAACGATTTACTTATATTTACTGTTAAAATAATGAATTTGGCTGGACATCTATGTAGATCAAATGGGTATTAATAATACCTTTTGAAACGTCATTTATTATGCATCAATATATTTTGTTCCAAACGACAGATTTTCGTAAATTTTCGCACATACATGCACCGATGTATACTTACATCAAAACATAAATAAAAATAATGGGTCACCGAATTTGTTTGGGAACTATTGGACTTTAAAAAAAAAATAGGGTACCTGTGTAGCCTTTTTCGTGTTTCGTGTTTACGTAAACAACGTATCAATTGCCACAATAGAATGAAAAATTTAATTGATCTTTCTTTTAAACTAGTTTGTTTGGCAATACATTGTATACGTGTGATTTTGATAATTGTAAGCTTTATGAACTTTTAACCATTGACTGGAAGTCACATCCTCAGGGTTACATGCTGTCAGTTAGATAATAAACACATACGGTTCAGTGTATAACGCATATGATTTTAAAAATACAGTTTAAATGATATGTTTTGGTATCAATTTAAAGGTATATATGTAATTTTTTTGGCACTACTTTGTTCTTAGTGGTCCCCAGCTTCATAACTTTTGGCCCATGTATTCATGCACAAAATGGCAGCCTCCATGCCCGTCAAAACCGGTGTGTTTATTCTAAGGTACATATTTTGAGTTACAACACATATAATTTTTCGGCGTAGCTGTCTAAGATCACTTTTAACCCAGATTTTCTTGCGATAATTATGCAGCGGGAAAATTAAATGCCAATAGAATTGGGCAAATTTTCTAATTCTAGGTGATGCAAACTTTAAACAAGGGTTTAAGGTATACCAATAACTGTTGCATACTTTTGGAGATTAAAAATTTACATAATTGTTTACATAAGCGGTTAAAATGAAACATATCTTCAACATATACTCTAGAACTGAGGCTAATTATGAACGTATTTTCTCATTGTATGCCATACACAGAATGCTATATTCATTCACGTAACGAAATAACTATTTTGTTTAGCCAACATTTATATAAGCGTTGCGCTCTATAAATAGCAATTGTGCAATGTTCACATTCATAAATCTCATTCACAGTGTTGCCGTTCCATGTAGCCCATTGATTCTAGCGAGATCATCACATTCCAGAAACAGTAGTGTCATTCTAAAAATAGCGCGCGTAGCTAGCAACAATTGTATAGCTGTGTTAATATACTCGTACATGCATCAATAATAGCGTTCAGAAAATCATAATTTCAATAAATGTGGAATTTATATTTATAAACTTACTGTTAATTTTAATTAAAATTGTGGTTACGATTTATTAACGATTATTTATAATTGCATCTTTCTATCAACTTCTCCAGTAGATGTTATTTAATCTATAAAAAGATGCTAGATTTTCTATAGATAAAATGTTATGAAAAAAATATTTGGAATACGTCGAATTGTTATTCGCGTAGCATGAATACACAATTTGCAATACTAATTATACACAGGAACCCCTGATATATCATATTTCTACTGATATAATTTAAAATCTTCATAGTCTAATGAATTGTTATGGTTGCATTTTAAAAAATAAAGTCTTAACATTTCAAATATCGCTGAATGTTCCCTTACTATTGCTTTTTATTGGGATACACAGTATAAATGCTTATTGGAATTCAAATCGTTATTATATTAGATAACTAACCTGTTACCGGTACTATAAATAACTATATAGACTCGTCTGATATATAATAATTTTAATTCATTCCCGAAATTATTTTCTTACATTGTTAATTTGTTAAATTGGCTTGACAAATTCAGATAACACTAATGTTATCCGAAATTATATTGGTTATTCATATATCACTGGTGGAAACATGGAGCTGTATGATTGGTTTATTCACAGCATATATATTAATTATAATTTTATTTAATTTATAAATTAATAAATTTGTCTCAAATTAACTTTTGGATCCGATAAGTTTTCTTATAGTGTCCAAAAAATCTGGGGTCCAATAGGTCTAATAATATTGGTGGGGACCAAAAAATCTGGGGTCTGAGAAGATCTTGGCCGTCTGTTTAGGTAATTTTTAAATGACATCTCAATATTAATTTCAACGCCGATTGTCTTGTTTAAAGATATTTCTTGTTTGACATGCTGTTTTTTCAAAAGGTTATGGCCCTATCTTTCCAACGATGTATGGTGATACATTAAAAAGTAGCTTGGTCATGGTGAAAATTGAGATCAAACATTGTATATTTTATATGTAACGATGAAGGAATTTATTTGCGCATGCGTAACCTTTAAGAACTTCCGGTAAGATTTGTCGTTGCAATTGTTTTTGTTAATGGATGCTTACAAACGCACTGTAATGGAGAGAATTACTGCCAGATGCCATCTTGACTCCATTAAAGGCTGTATTGTATGGGATGGTTGCTCTAGTGGACATGAGGGGGGGGGGGAGGTAGATATGGGAAAATTAAAGCAAGATGTTCACCAGAGTCACCATCCAAGACCCATTATGTTCACCGTGTTGTTTTTCAGTTTTATTTAGACATTAATTTGCACGAGTCTCAACAATTATCTTATTTATGTCATAATACTTTGTGTTGCAATCCTTATCATTTAGTTTTAGAACCTGTAACTGTTATTAATGCCCGCAAAGTTTGTGTCCGCACTGGCCGATGCATCGGCCATGATGACCATCCGAAATGCCTACTTTGAATCATACCAATTTTCCTAATTTGCAAAGTTAACAGATTCTATTCAGTTCACATTTTAGTTTGTAATTGTACTAAAATCAGGCATTCGGCTGAAAACCATGCATGAAACGCAGCAAATGAATGCAAAACTATATATATATACACAAGTACAAGGCTCGTGCTCGGTCCAGGTTTTCTAAGCCTCGCTAAATAAACTTACCTTTATTCAACGCTAACATAGTATTCTCTATTTATACATAACTGTGGTCTATTAAATGTCTAGAACTTCTCACGACTGGTACCATGTCAGTGAGACCCTTACTATAATGCAAATTTTAATGTAATTTATACCGTCTCTGGCGTGTCGCGTACCTAGTAGTTTTGCGTTTTTCAATTACCTCATTATTCGGCCTTTGGGTTCTTTGATCGGTCTTCCGTATTTGACGTATGCCCGTGGAACCTTTTGTAAGTGTGGCCCCTAGAGACTTGGTTTTAATCAACACAGACACTGCGTAGCCATTGTTTAGTTTATGAACCTGGCCGTGAATCCGTCCGGCAAAGTTCCCAGGGTTAGTTATCATTTTTGGGTTAACTGTCTGGTAAGATCGATTCACGGCCTCGCACTTTTGTGTAGTGGTCAAAAATTTGGTTTGATCAAGGGCTGATGGAGACAGCATAATGGCCATACCACCCTCTGTCATTCTTAGTTTAGCATTCATTGGCATGAAGTTTTTAGCCTGTCGGTAGTTACCACAACAAACTAAACTAGATGCTTTGCAGGGCTCTCCGCAATACCCACCAAAGCAAGAAACAATTGCATCGGCTACCTTGGGCATACATTGTTTTATTTTGTTTAGGTCACCATTGTAAACCTCGTGGGCTGTCTTTAACTCTGCCACACACCGTTGTTTTATCGAAAGAGCAAAGCGATTCTTAATGTTTGTGTTTGAAGACCCCTTGAACATATTTGAACTAAAGTTTGCTTTGTGAACAGCACGATTCAATGAATTTCCTAAGTGCTATATGTCTTTAAAGTGTTCAACTTTATGTTTATTCCCTTTGCTCACACCTGCATGACTCCTAGAGTCACCATCACCAGTATAACCCGCTATTTTAACATCATTTGATATGTTGCGGGACACTATTTCAGGCCATTTACCTTCGTTACTGATTGGATCTGAATCGGATACATTTTCGGAGTAATGACCCCTATGGTTTGGGCAAACAACATTGTTCCCCTTATTTCGCAAGCGAGCTCCAATCATGCAAAGTGTATTGGCAATATGCACCCCTACTATTTTCTTGTCTTTAGCGTTATTTTCACAAAACGTGGTTGTCGTGATAGACCCTGCCTGAAATGGGGTCGAGTCGGAATTAAACATGGGGTTATTGTAGCACGAGTCGCCCTCTACATTTACAGTTTTGGCATTATTTTTTGTACCTATTAGGGCATTTTCCTTCACAAGGGACACTCTTTGCTCATGCATGTCCGTAACATTGACACTTCTACCTTTTCATTAACTTTATTACTTAATCTTTGCATGGAGGACTGGGTGGGAGCTATTATATTAGCGTTGTTAAGAATTCTGCGCACACCGGTATTGCTGATTGGTGTTGTGCACAGACCAAGCTGAAGGCCTATGCTTACTTTTGCGGCACGCCTACCACGACCTTTTTTACAATCAACCTCCTCGTAAAGATTACGATACTTGCTAATGTACGAACACTTTGTACATTTCAGCCGGTCACGCCAACCTAGACACCACCTAATGGAGTTAGCGGCATCAAAATTTAAATCATTATCACAGTTTGGTTGAATTTGAGTATGTTCTTTAAATGCAGTGTTGAAAAGAACCTGGATCTCAGCCTGAGCCATCAACTTATTGGTATACAAGTCTGGATGTAGTGACGAGTCATCAAAACTACTGTACTCATCAACTACATTAATGGCATTGGGACGGGGACGTAACGTTGACACAGTCGTGTCCGTACCATCGGTATCTTTGAAGGTTAGTACATTGTTATTGTCATGTATTCTACTCTCAAATGACTTCTTTTCCAATCGCACATACTTCTTATCAACAACATCTTATCAACAACAGTAGGAAAAGAAAGAGTTCTACCCTTGTTGGGACTCCCAAGCCCCTTTTTCAACCCACTTTTTCGCAAGTGAGCTCGACGCTTTGAAGCCGGCATAGCGACTAGACTTATCACAATAAAAAAGTAAACTATTGTATATGTACACTAATTATATATAACTTACACTAGTAATCACAATAATGAGTAAACATGCACAGAAAACCTTTTTATTTCCACAGATTACACAGCACTGAGTACTGGATACAGACTGAAGGTTGCTGGAGACTGGCCTAGAAGGAATTCACACCTCACCCACAGGTTCAGGTGTGACAAAAGACTGTTAGTTAGTACCTGGCATTGACATGTTTTTGTTTATTGTGTGTCAGGAGGCACAGGCTGTTGATTGTTTTTTAACAAACCCTTTTCTGGGGTCAAATGGCATCTGACATGCTACTTTTATATGGATTTTACAGCCCAAAATGCAGAAAATTGTTTTTTTTTTAGCTCAAAACAGCTTAAAAACCTATAACATTTAGAATGCTAATGAAGATTGTTTTCACTTCTGCTATTATATTTCACATCTGCTATGCCTATTAAAACTCACAGTTATGCTTAATTCTGAGTTAAAATAATGTTTTCCAAGATGTACCTAAGTACATGTTTTCTGTCTAAATTCTTGTCTCGAAATGCCTTTATATGTGGTATTTTCAATTTATTTTTTTTCAAATAAATCATTATACCAGTGTGATAGGACTTCGTGTTCTTTCTCGCAATAGATCAGACTTATGAAAAATGTGGTTTTATTCAAATTTGAAAGGGTTGGGTTCTCTTATAGGTCAAATTACACCAAAACGGAAGTCACATCCTCAGGGTTACAGCTGTCAGTTAGATAATAAACACATATGGTTCAGTGTATAATGCATATGATTTAAAAAATGGCCCATGTATTCATGCACAAAATGGCAGCCTCCATGCCCGTCAAAACCGGTGTGTTTATTCTAAGGTAAATATTTTGAGTTACAACACATATAATTTTTTTGACATTTTGTTTTTTCAAAAGGTTTTGGCCTTATCTTTCCAACGATGTATGGTGATATATTAAAAAGTAGCTTGGTCATGGTGAAAATTGAGATCAAACATTGTATATTTTATATGTAACAATGCAGGAATTTATTTGCGCATGCGTAACCTTATACAGATTTATATTTATTGATTGAAATTAGTATATTGTAACCTATAAACAATAAAGAAATAATGAAGCAAAAGGAGAAATTAACCCAATTATTTTCTTTTTGTTGCGAACGTCTTTGAAGTGAATGTACACAGCAAACGCAATCGATGCGGTCTTAATATTGTTTTCAAAATAATCAAAATAATTAGTAACCGGACTGCATTTATTTTAATGTGCATGGTTTCCATCCAGTTTGATACTTGAAGAACAAGATGAGTAATCGGATATCATACCTCTTACTCGTGTAATTTAATTCGAACAGCAATGCTTTATTTATTAATTATTGATAACGTCAATTATTTTACTCCGCAGTTTATCATTCACTTTCTGTCATCGAATAATCGAAAATAAAAGGTATTGTGTACGTTAATGACGAATTATTGAAAAGCATTTCGCTTGGTTGAAAATGTGTCATCGTTCCAGAACTCTGGGGAAATTAAATTAGAAATTAAACATTTAAGCATTGAGCATAATTGTGCATACATTATGAGTATGACTAGAAAATTGCAACGAAGTATGGTCACCCCCCACCCCACCCCCCCACCCCCCACCCACCCATCGGACAATGTGATATGGGCTATCGGAGGGAATCCTGATTCCGCCAGTGAAAATTTCGCTGTGTTACAAAACGGCGCCGATGCGAAAACGCGACATTTTATTTTTTTTTATTTTCTGTAAGTCTCGCACTTTGAAAAACTTGGAAACACGAAATTCGGACGATTATTTTCGTTGTGTACTAGACCGCAACGATGCGTCGATTCGACGATACGAGATTTGGGTTGGAAAATTATCGCTGTGTACAAGACCGCGACGACGTGACGATGCGAGATTTGGGCGATAATAATCTGTGCGTGTTAGGCCGTGACGATGCGAGATTTGAGCGATAATTATCGCTGTGTACTAGACCGCGACGATGTGAAATTTTCGGCGATATTTATCAATCGCTGTGTGCTAGACCGCGACGATGCGAGATTTGGGAGATAATTATCCCTGTGTGTTAGGCCGCGAAGATGCGAACTACCAAGCAGTTTTAATACCGTTGGCACAGGGTACCACATAAAAGGCATTTATAATTTTTGAATAAATATACTTAAAGTCGAAAGTATAATAAAATCAATGACTGCCTTGAGTTTAAACAGTTTTGTCGCAATAAATAGTTTAGTTCCTAAAAATTTCAATCGGCAAACTTCGTGTTCAGTGTTCCATAAGCGAACACGAAATTTCATATTTTTTTATGCATTCATAAAAAAATATACAACGTGATAAAGCAGAGGGGTGTCCACAACGTCGACTCCAATTCCTGACGATTTCATATTTTTCCGGCACGAATAAGTCAGCGAAATTGACACAATGTCGGCTTTAGTTGCCGTATTATTTTTCACAACGCAATCATACGAGTACCTTTCACAATACTTCGTGTAAAAAACATGCTCGTCTGTCTGTCCGTTAGTTCGGTTCAATGAAAAAACACACAGTACAAAGCACATTTGAAGACAATTGATGAGCATGACTGTGAATGTGTGAGTTATTTAAATGACATTCACTTCGGAAAGAGATAAATGAAAGGTTAATGAATAATACAATAATTCTCGATGCGTGTGTGTTTTAAATTAGTCAGCTACAGGTTTTACATGTTTAAAGATGTTCCTGATGTATTTAACATTGAATGTCAAATACATGCACGTATTTAGTGGACAGCACATCAAACAAGGACAATTTACTGCAAAAACAGGTTCATGACATACAGATAAACGAACATGTCTTTGGAACCTCATACGGTGAAGTATTAATTTATTCAGTAAAACAAAGTACATTTAATGATGATGATGATGATGAGGAGGAGGATGAGAAAGATTTGTCATGTATCTTTGATACGGATCTGTAGCTGATCACTGCAGACCCATAGACAACATAAAGGGATTATATATAACTGCACGACCAAAAGTTTACGCCCCCCTAACCCGAAATCCTGGACTCGCCCCTGCATGCATTTTTAAGACAACAAACTCTGCTTTGTTCAAACTCTGCGTGTCACAGACTCATTCGAATTACTTTACTTAACATTAACTCTTTACAACACTTTACATTTTAAGAGTACTGCTAAACACAATAACAATCAAGTATAAAGTGTGACACAATATGCTAAGCTACATTGTCATTTTGTCTCATTTCTGTTTGTTAGACATTTAGAAATCCACTAGATTTATTAAGGCAAGTCAACATTAGTGCCATCACTCTCTCTGGAGTGGTATTCCAGTAGCTTCTTAATGTTTCAGGTAAAAAATAATTTATACTTATTTTTAACCTTAACAAAGGCAAAAGTTAAAATATTTCTTAAGTGCATTGATTTTATAGGGAGCTTGCAACTTCCTTCGTTTTTGGCTCTCAAAAAAGTATAACTTTCGAAAATATTTACCTGCCCAATATGAATACATAATGAATAATGGTTGAACACGCTATTTTAAGAGAAGGCTGTCCTCGATACTGGCGAAGTAAGTAAATCCGGACACTGTTGCTGCTTTTTGGACGATTTCTCTGGATAATTGCAACAAATAAAAAAAAAAAGTTAAACATAATAAGTAGGGTTTAATCTAAAGCTTTGGTCAAAAATCTGAGCAGAAACTGCTTTCTTAAAGTAACTGAATGGTGTGTTTAAAAAAGGCCCGTAACACATATCGAAATACGAATGAAGAGTACCTAAATCCGGACACTTTTAAAATAATGTATAATTTAAAATGCAAAAATAACACAGCATTAAAATAAACCTTGCTTGTGAGATGTCTTGTGTTTCTTCTTTTGTTTACTTTGTTCTGGTGTTTGCTTGCAAAATTGTCTCTCTAAAGCTTAATTTAATCCCACGCGCGCAAATGTGTATAATTGACAGGACGAAAAAACAATAGTAAGTAAATAAGTAAACATTCTATCGATTCCTTTTAAACTTGACATATGTTGCTGAGACAGGGGTGTGTGTCAATCGATAACTTAGAAGTATCGGTCTTGGTCAGACAAACGCATTTGTTTCAAGTGTCCGGATTTAAGTACTGTCCGGATTTACGTACTTCGCCAGTACGCTTGACAAGTGCTGTTTATACAATGACGCTGATTTAAAAGTGATTGTTTTCTGGTCTGCGTTGAAAGTAGCGCAGTAAGTAGCACGGATTTCACTTTTTTTCCGTATTAGTCAAGAGTTCGAGTCTTGCGCATTCCTTTTTAATAATATGAAACGTTCTTTTTGTATCGCTGTGTGTTAGGTGGCTATGGAGTTATTCATTTTGGAGCCACTGGACGGTTTCATTTTTATGTATCATTTAATTATATTAAATTATATTGTTATTATTGGCGATTATACAAAAAACACTATAATAAATCAAATTCAAATTTAATTCAAAATTATTCTTATGGCATGAGAAAATATTTAAACACAACTCGATTCTGGCCTGGGATGGAGCCTATGCGCACTCCGTTGAAATGTCATTGCTTTATCACTGGCGTTATCATGATGCAGTACTTGTTTCTGACTTAACAATTCGCACGGCCGACTGAGCTCACATTCAAAATTATGACGCAATTCTACGGTTGATCGGTTCAGATAAAAAAAAATAGCGCACCCAATCACTGCGTAATGTATTCATATTGGACAGGTTAATATTTTCGCGCTATACCAGCGGATATGCAAGGAGAATTTTAGGCTATAAAATTAACCATTTATTTTATTAAATTTAAAAATTAAATTTGCACTTTTTAACACCATCCAGTATCATATAGAAATCAATAGGACATCGGCTAAATTTATGGTGCATTTTAAACTTCATCGCCAAAAAACTTACAACATTTGTCAGAAAAATACAGTCGGATTTGAAAAATACACTCAACAAAAGTTAGAACACACCAAATTTGTTGCATTTACTTTTTTTTTATAACAATTTCATCTTGAAATATCAGCTATGATTATTTGAGTTCTAGCTGCTGAAATTATTACAAATAAAGAAAATACAACAATTTCCATTTGGTGCGTTAAAGCTTTTGTTGAGTGTAAATTCTTTGCTTATTTGAGTGGTGTTCATTTTGTTTAATCATTTAAAACTTTAAGTGGGTGAATTTAAACTTAAATGAGATACATAGTACCCAGTGGGGGTGGGGGGGGGGGGGGAATTTCCCATTCGGGAAACTTGGGGAATCCCCTAGCTGTAATCATTTTGTTACTTTTAATAGTATTTTACATCCAGATCGGGAAATAAAACACAATTTTGAAATATATTTACTAAAATGCACCACTACAAAAGGAAATTTTAGATACAGAAAATATAAGTACAGAAACATGTACAAGAAGCATCGATCTAAATTTCTACCGTTCAGATTTTGTTTAAAAGGTTTCTTTAATTTTTGTATTCCGACTTAAAGTTTACACTTTTTCTTACAAAACAGCTAAAATACTGATTTCCCGAATTAGAAACAACATTTCCAGGTCAGGAAACTTTAGGACTAGTTATACACACACAAGAATATAAACCATATAAGCTTTCATATATTGTTTATAGAAAAGACAAAAGTGTAGACAGTTGATATTCTGGACAACAATTTGAACTTCGTGTTAAAAGAGGCTTGGAAAATGGTCTTTTTACACGGTCTCTAACTTAAAAATCGTTTAATATAACCAAAGTTTTAGACACAACATCAGCAGGTTTGTTCATTCGCAATGTCACGCTTTAAAACCCGTTTTTTATTTGTAAGCTCATCAGAGCTAATAATAGGGGCCTCCCTAGCTTTTTTAGTCTGTCATCAACCATTTTTAATGTTCTCATTTTGAGACTTTTTTTCTGCAAAATCAAACAATTTGTTTACGGCCATAATATCTCAGAAGTGTTCGATATCAGATCGGATCAGATACCAGAGTTATTGCCAATCTTGTGAAGTACAATGAATGTCCTGAAATCTTTGAGAAAGACTTCAATACATCCTTCCAGTCTTCACCAAACTTGCTAATTAAGCCAGTGTTTGTGTTCTCGAATGGCTCATGGAATTGGACAGATCAGTCAGTTAATTCATTTTGATTGATTTTGATAATCTAACTCATGCATGTGCAAAATATGGAATCTATTTTCGAATCCAGTCGCTGAGATTGTGAATTACCAGCAGTTCGCAATTAAAGGTTAGTGGTCAGGTTGGTCATCTACACAAGAGTTATGGAATTGGACAGATCAGTCAGTTAATTCATTTTGATTGATTTTGATCATCTAACTCATGCATGTGCAAAATATGGAATCTATTTTCGAATCCAGTTGCTGAGATTGTGAATTACCAGCAGTTCGCAATTAAAGGTTAGTGGTCAGGTTGGTCATCTACACAAGAGTTATGGAATTGGACAGATCAGTCAGTTAATTCATTTTGATTGATTTTGATCATCTAACTCATGCATGTGCAAAATATGGAATCTATTTTCGAATCCAGTTGCTGAGATTGTGAATTACCAGCAGTTCGCAATTAAAGGTTAGTGGTCAGGTTGGTCATCTACACAAGAGTTATTGTCTCTTTGTTGCAAAATATCAGTTGTATTGAATGCATGATTAGTCAGGCATATTATGTTTCATTCATACTTTACAGTCATGTAAAATTGTAAATGTACAACATAGATATAATTATAGGCAAGATTAGAGTTGTAATTCCAGGGCGGTTGCCTTTTTGCCAGGGTGGTACTACTATCAACCGTATCAACCGTTCCAGCTTTAGCTCATTGTTTTAACTGGTTGTTGTTAATAATATTTAAAGTTGTCAATAGCTGTAGATTGAACTATTTCAGTGTTGTTGTTTTTTAATTTAAACAATAAATAAGTAGTTTGATAATGTATTATTTTTGCTTCAAAAAAGGCTGTGATTTATTTTTCAATTTATCTATATGAAAGGAACGACATAAATCTGAATGTTACGGTTAATGATGATCAGTATTCCACTATTCCCAATGTGGTCATCAGTATTGACCACTTGCCCAGTTCATACTCAAGTTTATGTTATTTTGTCATTTAACACACTAACACAATGACACAAAATAAAATTGGAAAACACGATTATGACAACTATATAATATAGCAAGAGCTGTCTCAGGACAGGATCATATATAGATTCTGTCAGTGACCTTACATAATGACAACAAAGACATGTGTGAAGTTTCGATTAAATATCTGTAATAGTTACAGAGCAGTGATATGTACTTGCACGCAAACTTAACCTGAAGTGCAAGAGGGGCATAATTATGTTAAATTGCAGGTCAGAGTATTAGACCTTGGTCAGTGACCTTTCATAATGACCTCGAAGACATGTGCGAAGTTTTAACTGAATATCTATAGTAGTTACAGAGATATTTACTTTTTGCACGCAAACCTTAACCTGAATTTTCTAACTACAAAAGGGGGCTAAATTGCAGATCAGAGTAACAGGTCTTGGTCATTGACGACCTTATATAATGACCTCGAAGACTTGTGTGAAGTTTCAATTGAATATCTGTCGTAGTTAAAGAGACATGTACTTGTTACGCGCAAACCTTTACTGATTTTTCTACGTACAAAAAGGGGCATAATTCTACTCAATTGCAGGTCAGAGTTATCGGCCTTACTCAGTGACATCACATAATGACCCCGAAGGCATGTGTGAATTTTCAATTGAATATCTATAGTAGTTACAGAGATATGTTCTTGTTGCACTCAAACCTTATAACCGGAATTTTCTTTTGCACGCAAACCTTAAAACCTGAATTTTCTAAGTACAAAAAGGGGCACTATTCTGCTTAAATGCTGGTCACAGTTATGGGCCTTGGCCAGTGACCTTATATAATGACCCTGAAGAAATCTATGAAGTTTTAATAGAATATCTGCAGTAGATATAGAGATATGGAGTTGTGATACACAAACTTTAACCTTAATCTTCAAATTACAAAAAGGGGCACGCAAACCTTAACCAGAACATTACGCACACGCCGATTCCGACGAACGGGTGAGTAGTATAGCTCGAACTATTCGGTGAATAGTCGAGCTAAAAATATAGAATGGCAACGGGTATGGTACGAAAGATTTGAAAAGCGACCCAGAACTAACGACTATACAAGATTACTAAACAGTACATTATAGAATGTCATACCTAAATAAGTCTTATTAAGATTTCAGTATTTATTAAACAAAATAACATGTATGTGCACTCGCTATAAGATATTACCATGGAAAGTATCTTCAACTGAAAATGCATGTAGTTATATCCATTATTTTTTTCAGTGTTATGTTTTATACATTAATTGTGCTTCAGAAATATATTGGTACCATTTCATACAAATATAACATACATTAAAAATTCAATTATACTTAATTTTGTACGAATATTGACGAAAAAAATCGACGCATAATTACGAATATTGTTTATGATCTAATATTGTTTCTAACAAGAAATACCAACAGGTATAGCCTTATAGAAACTGTCAACAAAAATGAAACATCTGCTAAAAGAGAAGAATGTATCTTTAAACTGTATTATTCTCGTATTATTCCCATTATATATAACAGACTGCATAGCTTTTGTATGTTTAACGATGTATTTTTACTCTACATTGCTAGAAACTCTGGAGTGCATGTAGTGAGAAATGTCTACTATATTTCCAGAATGGGTACATGAATTTCCAATTCGGTTAGCACCATTTGGTCTTTTTTGTGTAAAAACCATAAACTTTCGTAACAGTTTATTTGAAAATAGCACAATTAAACAAATCTGAACGGTAGAAATTTAGAAGAATATGTCCTGAGCCTTTTGGGACCACATACATCTAGGTAACTTAAAAAACTCTGTGCAGCGACCAAGTTTGCTGAGCACCTTGAAAAACACGATTTTATTTCCCAATTGGGAAACAAATTGCTGAAATTAGTAAAAAGAAATAAGCAGGTTACGGGAATCCCCAGTTTTCCTGTTCGGGAAATTTTCCCCCACTGGTACCTGAAATTCACATCCGTGACTCAATACGGAAATAAACGAGCGTTGTCAAATGATACTGAGTCCGTTCTTGTTGTATATGTTCTTCGTAATATAAGATAATATTATTACCAGTGTCCCAAAAACAATCATTTCACGCTACAAAACTGACAGTATAATCATTACGGTGTTCCGTTAGTGCCATGATGGCACGATGTCGATGACACGAGGGTACGATGGCGATGGTGCGATGGTACGATGGCGATAACACGATGGTACGGTGGCACGATGGTGATAGTGCGATGTAACATAGTGTCATCGTCATATCGTACCGTCGTGCCATCGCCATCGTGCCATCGTACTATCGTCATCGTACCATTGTGTCATCGCCATTGTACCATCGCACCATCGTCATCGTACCATCGTGTCATCGACATCTTACCATCGTGTCATCGTGGTTTAGATTTCTATTCAAAATCGCGATGGCCCAACGGAAAGTCGGAAACCACGATCGCACGATGGTACGATGACGATAACACGATGGTACGATGACGATGGCAAGATGGTACGATGACGATGGTGCGATGGTACGATGCCAATGGTGCGATAGTACAATGACGATGACACGATGTCACGATGACGATGGTACAGTGACGATGGTACGATGGCACAATGACGATGACACGATGATACGATGACGATGGCACGATGGTACGGTGGGGATATTGTGATGATACGATGATAATGTAACGATGGTACGATCACGACGGTACGATGGCGATGACACGATGGTACGATGACGATTACACGATGTTACATCGCACTTTCACCATCGTACCATCGTGTTATCGCCATCGTACCTTCGCACTATCGTCATCGTACCATCGTGTCATCGACTTTGTACTATCCCGTCATCGTGCCATCGCCATCGTGTCATCGCCCCATCATCATCGTTCCATCGTTATCGTACCATCGTGTCATCGTGGTTTAAATTTATATTCAAAATCGAGATGGCCCTGACGGAACATGGAAAATCATGCAGTGCAGCATGTTACTGTAGATAAAATTCGGAAACAACACACATAAGTGGCATGGTCCAAAGGATGACACAGTTGTTAATGTAAATATAAATATTAAATCTCCAAATTCCCAAATCATAACCGTTTACAAATTATAAAATAAGCCAATTCTATTATATATCTTTGTTGAGAACGGAATCTCTATTTGTCGTCAGAGTTTTGCTGCTAGAGGTCAGAAACGATGATTTCGTCTGCATCGTCGCCTTGCTTCCAAACAGGGCGGCGCCTTCCGTTGCCTGGCAACAAAGTAGCCTCTTTAACTCTGACCGGAACTTCAAGCCGCTGAAAACGTACAGAGCGAAGTTGAAGGTGGCGTTGAAGTATCCGACCAGGTTGACAACGGTGTGTTGGAACAGGAGGTACTGGTAGTCGTACCAGGCCGCGTACGGGTCCACTGGTTCAAGTGCGCGTATCTTTGCCATTCCGTGGGGGTAGTAGACTTGCATGACCGCCACTGGAGTCATCGTTAAAAAGAACAGAACGCACAGAGCAATCAGAAGGACCGACACTGGGCGCGTGTCTCGCGTTTGGCCGGAAATGTTCATCCGCTGACGTCTGGAACGAGAGCGCGCGAGCTGCACGACGATTATGACGTTGCCTATCAGAATTAGCGGAAACGGCGCGCCGAATGACAGCGTGAAGTCGATCCATTCGTACACATCGTTCCTCAGATCGTAGTATTCTTTCGTGGCGGGAGAACACATTGCGTTTTTGTATCCATTCAGATCAGTTATCACGGGCACTATTACGTTGATCCCGAACACGGCTACCAGAATGGCGAGAATGATCAGCCCCGCGTTCCTGGGAGAACATCCGAGTCTGAATTTGTGCGGATATAGCACGCAGGCTGTTCTCTCTAGCGTGACAGCCACCAGGATCCACGAGGCGACGTGGATGCTGCAGTAGGTCAGGTAGAGCTGGATTTTACACCCGGCGTTACTAAGCATCCGGATGTCAACATCCCAGGTAAAACGCAGCCAGTTTCTTAGAGGTCCACTGAACAAGATGAGCATGTCTGAAATCGCCAGGGCGAACAGAAACAACGCTGTTGACGTCATCTTCGTCTTTTGTCGTAGCAACACAAGAATAATCATCGCATTTCCGATCGTTCCAGTCGAAATAAGAATGGGTGAAATGACCCTCCAGAGCAGATCCCTCGTGTCTCCATAGTAACCGACAGGTGGCGGTGTAGCCGGTAGTCTCCTTCCAGCCAGCGTTGATAACGTCGTGTTGAGCGTCTCCTTTTCCGTAACGTTAGTCATACTAAGAGCAGACGTCGTTGTTGATTCCATGTTTTCCTTTTGTTTTGTCCTTCAAAACCCGTATCCCAATAATCCGTAACTTCACTTGAGTATATGTCGGTAATTATTCATGTTGCGCAGCAAACTCGCACGTTGTCAAGCGTCCGGAAAAGTGGTGTACAGGTACCCACAATTACAAACATTCGTACCTGTTGATAACATCAGACAATAAAGCGAATTCAGGTTACAATCCCATTAGCGATTGGAAATAGGTACATCGAACAAGAATCTCGCCAGTAATTTAATTTATATTATATTTCAATTAAAGAGACGATATTCATGAATGCATATGCGGATATCACGTGGTCTATTACACCGAGAGGTATATTAACGTAGTTTACCAGTTATGGCACCGCCTATCACCTAATGATATATTCATCAGATTGCATGTATCTATTAACTTTTTCAAAAAAGGAAAGATTGAGTCACCTACTTCCGTGTTCATTCAAGCATGATTGTTGTTGTTAGACCGCTAATAATGTGATTTATGAAAATATTTTTTCATCGCTTCATACAGGTTGTTAGGCTAGAAAAATATGAATTGTTTCAGAGGCACTATTTTCCAAAGATCAGGGTGAGGGCGATTGTTTTTTTTTAATTTGATTAATTTTTCATACTCTTTTCTATTGGCACTATGTAGTGACTTATTAAAACAAGTAAATAAAAGTACAGATTAAAGACAATTTTAAGTTTTAATAACAACATAAGCATCCTTTTTTAAATACAATTCTAAATATATCTTAATTGCTTATGTTCCAAAGCATGCAGATGTGAAAAGACAATTAGTTCGAATGTTTATAATTTACATAAGTGCATTCAAATTAATATACCAGTACTTCTATTATAATTTAACTTCATAATTCACATTTTTATAAATAGTATTTATTTTACAATAAATCACCAGCAATTCTTGGAAAGGAAAACCCTATAACGCGATCGTCGAAAAATAGTAAATCATTTTTTTCGGCATTAAATAACATTTGTAGCGGGCCATGAAAAAAAAACGTTGCGGCGCTGCCTGAGAACAATTCGATAATATGTGATAAAATCAGGCGTACAGAAGGAATTCCGAATCACTGGTAGTTCAGAGTCACTTTAAGATGAAAGGTTATGAAAATAATTGCAATCCTCCCACTTCGATTTATATTCACTGGTGTTAACAGCAATACATTTGCAGTAAATTACCAACATTTCAATCCGGTATGTTGACCAATGGACCGGAACGGGTTGTTTAAAAGGAACTCGTGTTAACAAATATATCTGAGCCCCGTTTGCAGCAACTAGGGTAAGGTATATTCATCGCGATAAAACATCAAACATATGAGGTAATTGCACACTTTTCTGGTATCAATTGGTAAACATTTACATAGGAGTCATGTCGTGGGAAACCGGGCTTAATACATGTGCGTAAAGTGTTGTCCCGGATTTTCCTGTGTGCAGTCCGCACATTCTAATTTATGTTTAGAAGAGACTTCCTTGAAACAGAAAATAACATAAAAGCGGAAAGTGCCGTCCTGAATTAGCATGTGCGGACACTTTACACACATGCATTAAGCCCGGTTTCCCACGACACGACTCATATTTATTTTTTGTCCTGTATAGGAAAACTCTGCGTGCCAAATTACTGCAGAAAACAACGGACATACCAAAACATGTGTACTGGAATATTCCGGGTCACTGGAACAGTGCTCATTTAAGATATTTCTAATTAAGAAATAATTTTCGATTTATCGTTGTTTATCGGCCAATAAATAACGATTGGAAAGAGTTGTTTATTGGTCGATAAACAACGATAATGCGAAAGCTATTTCGATTTTAACATGATTTGACATATATTTTTAGACTGTTGGCGCAAGCCAACAGGATTTAGTAGGTGTATTTCTAAAATCGGTTGTGAGGGACTACTTCTTTACTTTGCAGGCTACGAGTCAGTAAATTGATAAATTACTGCGCTTTGCTCGCTGAGCAGGTAGGCTTCCTGTTATCGATGCTACATTCTATGAATAGAGGACAAGAAATAGATCCGACTAAAAACACTAATAAACAATAATAATAATCCATTTAGTCCACATCTACAAGTGAATTCATGTTGTGTCTATTAACATAGGTATGATATCGTATCTGCTTGTGCTGTTGACTTGTTAACTGCGTATTGCGTAACAACCTTCGCGCAGAGATTTGCCTGGTTCCGAGCATAGCTCTAATCAAATCCCTGCCGTCATACCAAACCACGTGATGATGATCGATTCAAATCTTCTAGATATTATTTTTAGTTTTAATTAGTTATTTTCATTTTCTGATTTCATTATTGACAGCAATCTATACATAAAAAGTCCACTCATGTAGAAATGTTCACTGAGTTGCATTAAAGAAGTAAAAGATCTTCCAGATCTGGAAGGATTTCACTTGCAATGGCAGTGGCTACCATAAACCGATAAGGGAGGTAACCGCTGAGAGGAGTTTGAATGCGTAAGTGTAACAACAGTGTATTGAGTCAGTACATATAGCGGCCGGAGCGACCGTAACCACTCGATTGACGATTGCTATTGTTTTTGACGTATGCATAAGAATTATGGAAAGACATTGTACTTCTAAATAGAGTTTTGAATGTATTTTACAAAATCAACTTATTTTTATTTAAATTGGTATTTACTGAACAAAGCGCTTGGGACAAAAAGCACTGAATATTGAATCGAACTTATACGGTACATCGACTATTTTTACCCGTTGTAGATTGACGTGTATGCATATAACTCTGTTTGCTTTTTAAATAGTTTACACAAACAGATTTGCCTCCCACGAATTATAAAAAAATAATGATGAGAATGTCGTAGATAAATAGCATTGAATTAGACGCGCGCTATATTATTTTTTTTATTTGCAAAAAAACAGTGGCCGGGATCTCCATCTTCAATAAGGTCAAATACCAGCTTATACCAATTTATTTTATGTGGAGTGTATAATTATGAGTTTCGAGATTTTTTGTAGAAATGATATAACAGACAGGTGACTTACTTCAATAAATGTTCCTTATGATAAAAATACTCTCATAATTCATTTCCTAATAGTTTCTTTTCTCGCCAACAGTTCTTCTACGCTGTCGGCGTTTTGATTGCTATTGTAATTGGAACTACTTTTTACTATGCTCCGTTCAGAATCGTAACTTCTTTTTGCGTTGTTTATTGGGTAGTTTAGCAACGATAATTGTGTTTCTTGTCTATAGAAAAATTAGCGAGTATCATGTTAGACTGTTTGCTTTCTGGAATTTTTTCGCGGGTTGGCTGGGTCAGTTGTCTCATCCACAATGTATGACAAATAATAATTGATTAATAAGTTTTATCTGTTATACAAATAAGGGGTTGTTATAGGTTTGCGTTGGATAGGTTTGATTTAGCCTCGTATACGTTATAAATAGCTTTCCATGATATTTCAGACTGAGGACTGTGTACAATGGTAGGCATCTATGAGGCGACCGAAGAAAACCCTTCCATGCTTTAATGTGTTCAGACCTCAGTATAAGTAAGTTTATTGATTTTAGCAAGATATTATATGTAATTTTCATTATATAAATTTCTCAATCTGGACTATTGATATATATACATACGTAAATGAAATGTCAATTGTCCTATATACATATATACATACTTAAATGAAATGTCAATAGTCGAGATTGAGAAATTTATATAATGAAAAGTACAAACACGTTACATGGGATTATAAATATATATTAACAATATAGCCAACGTGTTTCGACAAAGCTCATCAAGCTATTATGTATATATATATGTATGTATGTGTGTGTGTGTGCGTGCGTGCGTGTGTGTGTGCGTGCGTGCGTGCGTGCGTGCGTGTGTTCAAATGCTACCAGACTGTCAACTGTGTTTTTTTATGAAAGCAAGGAGTTCCATAATTAAAATGTTGTTTATACGTTTGTATGCAGTACTCTTGTCTCTTTCACATACTAGTCTAGATTACCTTTCAGGTTTAAGATTAAACATTAACATATGACCATTTTGCTGTACTGTATATTATTATGTAGATTTTTTATTTTTTATTTTATAAATATGCTAGTGAGTGTTATAAAATTGTTGATCTCGTTGTTACCGGTGATACATTAGTAGACCCCATGTACAATAACCATATTGCGTATATATATTGTTTGAAATATTTATCTCATTTTGATAAATATACAACAGCTTTAATATGTTTTGCTTTTAGCTCTTATGTTTGCATTTGTATTCGTATACCATCAAACATATCGATTCCCTTTTTATAGCATGCTGATTAAATGCCCAATTTCGAACATAATTCGTGTTGTTTTTGCCGTCAGTACCATATTAGTTCGACCTTTCCGTAGACATTTCTGGGAGACAATACGTATATACAATAACTAACCTCGTAGCACTTGTTTGCGACAACAGTACTGACGTTTGTTTGTAAATACCTGAGATGGCAATGTACTGTAGTTTAAGGCCAGATTTATTCATTTATCGTATACGTTTAGGTAAACGGTACATTAAGATTTGGAGGAGGAGATAAATAAAAACTAAACTTTATTATAACACGTAAATTGTTACAATAATCTTGAGCCATAATCACACACACATGTTTAATAAACATTTCTGTGTAGGGTTAGGGGTTGTCAGCATATTATTTTTCAATAATAGTTGCGTTCCATTCTTTTCTGTTGTATTTTTTTAAGCACTGGTCGGCGGATCAGGAAAACCTACAAAAAAATCTAAAAAAGCTTTGGCCTATGTTTTCATGACGCGCCAACTGGGTAGGGAACTGAAATAAATCGACCGCTCCTGATAGACTGATCTCTCGGGCAGGGAAGGATGCCTAAAGCAAATGGTACTGACACCATTGACCGCTCCTTTTAGACTGACCTCTCGTGGTGGGAAGAATACATGGGGCCTATAGCAAATGGCACTGACATCATTGCTGGAAACTATCGTCAGTATATATCGATGATAATAAAACCTTCGGGATTTCTTGTCACAAGAACGATCATTAATCATGAGTGTACACGACAAGGTCACCATATATCTATTGCATTTCAATTTCAATGATTGATCTGCAAAGCTACAGCGGTTTGATAACGTCCACTGCGGTGTACATATTATGTGAAGAAAAGACACCAATGTAATATATTAGATATTTAAACACATATGAAGTGCCGAAAGATACCAAACATTGAGCCAGATTTATAGCGAGAACTCGTGACCTCACTTTGCCGTTTCTTTTGGTAAGCTATCAACATTTTTACAAAGTCATATGGATTTTTGTATCGGGATTATGAAAAATATTCAGTAATCGTCTATATTATTATGGTCTGAGAATATTGTTGATGTTTTGTTCGCGAAAGAATGCCATTTATTTATAAATCAATCATTACACTACCCAATTCAGCTTTGTTTGTCTACAATTGATGATGTATGAACTCTATCTCAGATACTTTTCTTTTTGAATGTGGGGTATGGTAAAAATAATAAGGTCTACAGCGGTCAGACAAATATTACAGTAAGGTTAACAACAAGGGAAGGTAAGGTAAACAGCTGTTAATTTCTCTGTGATTAGTGCAGTTGAAGCCATTCTAAATTTCTTTTCATTTCTGTATTGGAAGTATTTGGAAGTCAAAAAGATCGTACTTACTTATCCTTCATATAAATAGATGAAATCTTCTGAAATTCTTTGCCAAAAATTGGTGCAGTTTATTCATACATACATATGATGTTCATACATACAGTAGCCTACACATGTAGTATAGAGTAGTCAGTAAGTATTTGATCTTTGATGGTGCTTGTAGTGACACAAATCTGTATAAGGTGATGACGTAATGTTTTGACCGGATGTTCATTTGTGGTGTTTTAAAAAATATTAAAAGGACTAACAAGGATTTTAATTCTGTATTTGGGTAATGCTTTTTTTTTTACTTCTAAAAATTAATAACACCATTTATAATAAACGTTTGCGTATCAGCTCTATCGTGTATTGTAGCGCTATTTAATGCGCAACACGGGTTTGTACTGTTGTCTCAGCTGATATAATTTAAAAAAAAGATTCCCGACCAATTGTTAAAAAATATAGTCAATGCACAGAATTAACAATCATATTGAGGTGTGTGGGCTATATTGAAAAGTAATGCAATATATTGAAATAAACCAGAAATCGCAGATATTTATTGACAGTTGTTGTATATATCAATAATATGGGGAAATATTTAATTTTTGTGATAAAAACCCTGCGAGTCTGACTATAAACTGATGTGCCGAAGTACTTATATTTTGCATTTAATGTGTTATAATCTGCAGTCGTTTCTTTAAACTACCTAAGCTGTATTCCCAAAACTCCTTAGGGTAAACTTAAGAAAATTCCTTAAATTCATAATATTTCTAAAGTCTCTGGCTGTTTCATGTATGGGTCTTTTAACATTAAAATGTAGTAAACTTTGCTTATAGGTTTAGTATTGCAGCTTTCTTTGTACATAAAACGTTGGATTTCACATAGAAAATTTGATCTGAAATTTTCACTTAGCTACAATTTAAGTTAAGATTTCCCTTAGGAGCTTTGTGAATACAAGCCAAGAGAACAAGTTTTTAAGGGCACTTTGATTTTGAAAACAATGTTTTTAACATTGAATGGCATTTTGAGTATTCTCTTATTTCAACGGCCAATTCTTCACCCAGTTAAGTTTTATTTTCTTGTTAATACCTTCAATTCCAAGCACAGAAACATTACATATCAGGAACCATCCTTGCCAGATCAGCGTTCATATCACAAATAAAACACATTATTGAGTAAAAAAATTGTATGAGTTTGTGGCACAAAAAGAAGTCAGTTGTATTCAATACAAAAAAATCAATATAAAATTGTTGGTGTATGGGCCGCTTAAGTTGTTGCTTTTAATACACGCAGTTGCAAGAATACAATTATTGAACCCTTCATTAAAATTGATGGAAATGAGACGGTTGTCATCTTGCTGGGTTGAACTGGATTGAAATTAGATCTATAAGTATAATTGGAGCACCTAATACATAAAAACATCTCTAACGTTTCTGTCAATAAATATGACAATGTATCCTTGCTTATGTTTGAGAGCTACCCTGACTGTAAATATTGTCATGTTGCGGGGGCACCCGTGTCTGTGACACATTTCTAGTGTTCTACATTTAACACACTTCTCTACGTGTATGTATGTTTATAATTGCAGTTATCTGTGATTCATTTTCCATGTCTGGTAAACCTGAAAAATAATTAACATGTTTTCAACATCTTCAAATGTCAAACATCAGCAGCAGATTCCCTGCAATTAACAATTTGATCCTAATCAACTCCAACAATTTGACCGCAATCGTACTTATCAAGTCTTTTTCATATTTGCATTCGTACTTGTCAACGGCCATTGCAGACCTTATTTATTTTACCATACCCCACCTTCAGAAAGTATCTGATGTAGAGTTCATACATAATTAATTGTAGAGAAACAAAGCTGAAGTGGGTGGTGTAATGATTAATTCATAATCAAATGGCCTCCATTTAAGAACAGAACATCATAAATGTTCTCAGACCATAATAATATGGACAATTAAGGAATATTTTTCATAATTCCGATACGAAAATCCACATAACTTTGGCAAACATGATGATAGTTTACTGAAAAAACCCGGCAAAGTGAGGCCACAGATCGCCATAAAACTGTATCAAAGTTTGGTATCTTTCGGAAGTTTAAATGTGTTAAAATATCTAATATATTACCTTGGTGTCTTTTCTTCCCATAATATGTGCACCGATGTGGACCTTATCAAACCGCTGTAGCTTAACTCGAGTACTGAGTACATGGGGTGGTATTAATGGTTTTGATTGTTCGCAGATCCAGCATGATTGTATGTTAGCCTGAGGCGAAGGAGTACCGTGCCGTATTTAAATTCTAAATACAGGTTGATTTATGTAAACAACTTTGCTTTAAGGTCATTTAAGCAACTTTTGTAATCACAACATTATTATTAACTAAAGTTAATCTGTTTGTATAAATGCCAACTCATCACTATTATAAAATATTATTTAAGATAATAAATTCTGATGTGTACATGTTATACATGTACTTACAATACAATATTACTCGTACTTACCTCGAAAGCAGCAGCTCATAAATATGTTAATAACATAAAACTTTGCAGAAATCTTTTCCAATTGACATCTTACCGATCAAAATACAAAAAACCGCATTGAAATGGGTCAAATAATAACGTCTTGGTAACCTATTTATCGTAAAATAATCTGTATGCGATAGCTGGTGATGCCTCTGGAGTACTTTGGTGTATATTCCGTTCGTACCAAGCGTTTTCGAACATAGACATTATTAAATGCCTTTCGTAAATAAGAAATAGTTTACAGTCGAATAAACAGCATTAACTGTTCATTAGAACTAATGCCAATTTAAGATGTATTGAATTATATTCTATGGACTGCGGATTTAACACGAAGTCTGCTAATGATTACTACTGTTTACATTTCACACAAGGTTACCAAGTCAAACAAACTGTACTGTCATTATTTTGAACATGTATTTCCAAATATCATTGAAACAGGATGTGTTTTATAACATTCGTCGTGCATCGAGTACAGGCAAAAACCAAGACCTTAAAGGGGATATGTTTATGAAAACAACCCCAATTGGGCAAAATCAGTAAAAAAAATAATCTGAAATTAAGATAATAATTTTGGCATATATTGAAGGTTAAAAAATGTACATATGAGAGAAAAAAAGTTTTTGCATTATGAGAAAAAAATAATAACATAATTTAGGTCTAGTTTTTTGGCCCGTTTCTTGTTTACATGTTGGTGTCAGGATTGTGCGTATCTTGCAGAACCATAGTTTGCACATACTTTGTTACAAGTCAGAAAAGCGTACATGGCTCGGGAGCTGTCAATTATCAATTGAGGCGTGTCGTGGAAAAACCGGTCTTAATGCATGTGCGCAAAGTGTCGTCCCGGATTAGCCTGTGCAGTCCGCAGGACTGCACTTTCCACTTGTATGGTATTTTCTGTTTCAAGGAAGTCTCTTCTAACCATAAATCCACTTTAGGCGGAAAGTGCCGTCTTGGATCAGCCTATGCGGACTGCACAGGCTAATCCGGGACGACACTTTACGCACATGCATTATGCCCGGTTTTCTGACGACGCGCCTGTTCTATATGTTCTAGCACAATCAGAACAAGTCGGATCTAGAATATCTAAAGTAGTGTCAATCTACTATCCAGGCGAGGTCCCACATACTCATTGCTGTTAAAAGCACTTTGTGATCAAGAGAACTACAGTATCGATTACTTTATTAAAGCCGGTATACTTATGATTATTATGATTATGACTATTATTATGATGAAGATTATTATTATTATTAGCATCATCATCACCATCATCATCATCTTTCATCATCACCACCATCACCATTATCATCATCATCTATCAATTATTATAAAATTTGCTGACTTATTTACGTCACAGAATGCTGTACATAACAAAAAACATTCAGTAGTCTGTATGTTTTCAATGCGATTAAATTAAGAGATGTGTCATACCAAGTACTACAGCCAGCTTGCTATCAGTATGTTACATCTCCCTGAACAAGTCACACCTGTTTCACAACTGGAACACAAATTGATGTTATTTTAATATATTATTATTTTGTGTATGATAAGAGTGTCTATTTATTAAATGTTGATCATGATAACATGCCGTCACGAAAATTAAAATCACATAGCCTGCATGTCTACATGTCAAATTATCGACTTACTGAACAACAAAAAAATAAATAAATACCGTCAGCAGTTTATTTCAAATTTAATAAAATGTTAGACAACTAACAAAACTACAACACAAAAAACGTAATTTAAAATGTCCATTGTATTACAAAATAAAATATAAAGGTATTTTTTTATATTCGTGTTTTACAGATGTATTTACAATAACACATTTATGACATTTACATTTATGACATTTTAAAAGAACCCAAAGATGTTTTTAGAAGGGAAAACAAGCCAAAGATGTTTTTAGAAGGGAAAACAAGTAAACCCTAGAGTTGTAAAAAGGTAAACAGTATAATAATTGTGGCGAATCATGGGAAAACCGGACTTAGTGCATGTGCATAAAGTGTCATCCCGGATTAGCCTGTGCAGTCCGCACAGGCTAATCCGGGACGACACATTTCGCTTTTATGGTATTTTCTGTTTGAAGAAAGTCTCTTCTAAACATAAATCTACTGTAGGCGGAAAGTGTTGTCCCGGATTAGCCTGTGCAGACTGCACAGGCTAATCCGGGACGACACTTTACGCACATGTATTAAGTCCGTGATTCCCACGACACGCCACAATTTTACCATTTTGGGGTTAAGAGGGCAAACTGCTGATTGTTACAAAAGCCCTTGACAATGATTATTATGTCTCTTTAAAGAAAGATCTTTAAATTAACCAATGAAAAGGCCTAACTTCAATTACTGTTATGTTCAATAATTTTCTAAACTTTGTAAAGCATGATAGCTTAATGTCAAATAGTAAATGAGTTATAATTCACTGTGATGATACAGATTTGTGTTGCATTATAAATAATAGGGAAAGATCTAGAATGAAATAGTAGGGTGCTGCATCAAGCTCCTCTTTGCCCCCCCCCCCCCCCCATTCTGCTGCCCCTTTGGGGTGGTCAACACACAATTGTTGAATATCTTTTAAAATTTGATCTATTTTTGCAAATATTTAGTAACAAAAATAAGAATAGCTTATGCTTAAAAACCTTGATTACAAGCATTACACATAACTACCCAAGATTTAGCAAACTATTGCATTCCACCCTGCTCCTTTTTAGCAGCTCCCTGTACCTTTTGTGATCCTAGATCTTTCCCTATTTAAAATAGTATCTAGTACATATAAAAGCTAAGCTAATTTCAACAGCAACTTTATACATGTATATTGTTATTGAAATAATAGTGTTCAGAATTCATTAATCAGAAGTAGGAAATTTGTCTCCCCTTAAATCTCTTTATCAGCAATAAATTGTTTCACACACCACTGCCTGTTTGTATGTATCAGCTACTTTTAAATAACTTGCACTTCTGCATATATTTTGTAAGCATTAAATTTTTAATTTACTATTTACTTCGATAGTGGCAAGTATTATGCCACAATATAGATACATATATTAGTCAGCCCATGAGATTTTTGGTCCAAATGCGGGATCTGGGCGAAAATGAGTTATTGGCAGTTTTGAATACACTGATGTGTAGAAACTGGAAATGGCTTCCTTTTTTCCCAGTCCTGTGTTTTGAGCAAGAATGAGCAGTGTAAGTAACACCACCATAATGACAAATATTCACATTTCACACAGATTTTAATGTTGGTCATGCATACATTACATAACTAGCACAATGAGAACAAGCAATTTATATAATATATATTTACTGGACTGCCTTTTCCAAATAACAAACTTTGAATGTACAAATGTTTCAGACAAAAAATAATAATAATAATAAAGAGATGGTTGCTATGGCAACCAAACAATAAGTTATAGAAAAATTACATGTTTTATACAAATAACCCAATAAATAATTTTCGAAGACAGTTTTCAAGATTTAAACAATTATTTTAAATATCCTAATCATAATCCTGACTTTCTCAAAAAAATCATGTGCCTCAACTCTGACGTCAATTTTCTAGAAACGAGGCAGGCCGCAATTGGGATAAAAATCTCATGGTCTGACACAATTATACATATATCTATACATATAAAGAAACACATATTTGAAGATGCACAGCTGTTCTTTTCATGTCAATATCTTATTCCTAGGGATCTTACTTTATATCGTTATATTTTGTTATCTAAAAGTTCAACAAAGTTCTAGCTGAAACAACAAATATGGCACTCTTAGCACTAGTTTTTAGTTGTTCGCAGAACAACTAAAGATACCGCAATTCCAAAATTGAACAGTCTAAGAACTATGATCCTAACGGCGTTAGGCCAGTCGACTACGCGCAATTAAGAAGTGCTGTTTTCAATATCGTTAAATTTGTCAAATGAATACATTACGATAATGAATTTAATTAGAACATGACATGTTGGGAAAACTTAAGTCAACAACTTTCAATGTAGGATCAAATATGACTGTACTTACGGGAGAACAATAAAATAGTACGTTATGCAACGTCCTAATACATTAGTGATGAAAGTCTTGGGTCACGAGGCGAGCCGAATAGTCAAACCCTAACCCTTACCTAATCATCTCGTTATCACCGACTCATGTAAAGATTATTTGTTGAGTAGTGAATTTATTTAGTAGGGAATGTTTATTACTCATTTTATGATTTACGTGGCCATCATTATAACGATAAAGAACTGTTTAGCGATTATTACGCAGTAGCGTTTGATTTTTATGAGAATTCCGGATTTAGTCAATGCATCACGATTGAGGTCGGATACACTTATCATATTAGAAAGTATAATAGGCAGATTTTGTTTGCAGAAAGTCGAAGCGGCAATAGCCTAGTGGATAGCATGTCCGACTCGCATTCTGAAGGACCCGGGTTCGATTTCCGGCAGGGGGCGAGATTTTTTTCATATACATTTTGACTGTTTGCTACTCCAGATTCTTAATTAATTGAAAGGGAATACACTTTAGACGTTTCCAAAAGAAACCAACCATATTTTGATAGTAACTCCCTTTAGATAACTTAAAACACTTGCTAATATGGTTGAAAAGTTTGTAGCACAGTCTTTGCATTCATATACTGTTTAATATTTTTTATATTCATCATCATGTTTGTTTTTAAGCTTAATATTGAGTTTTGTTCAACTCCACAGCTTTTGATCTTCGACAGCGCAATCATCTGTCTTCCACAGAGAGTGTCTGGTTATGAAACTCATAATTCTCGTTTTTCACTATAATCTAGATTATGTGTGTCAGTAATGAAAATTTAAGGGGAATGTCAAATAGAAATGCCATTAAATTAATATATGTTTGTAGCCCCCCAAAAGATCATGCAATTGAAAATGTAAATAATTGTCTCATGAGGTTTCTTGCCCGGCATTGTTTTTTCAATTTGAATTGATTTTTTGAAAGGCTTTAAATATAGTGTACTCGTACAGAGTTTCAAGCTGCTGAAAGTGACTTTATCTAGTTTTTACACCTGATTACGTTTTAATTAGTGGCGTACGATTTACAATGGACCTAAATTCATCAGCTACACAAATTGAATTGAAACAATCCAAAACGGCATGATTGAGAAAAAACAACACAATTACAAAATGACGATATATTTATTTCCAAATTTGATTTACATGTTAACGAGGCAATATTGTATTTAAACTTGCCATTTTGAATAGTATATATCGCTTAGCAATGTTCAAGTCATATTTATAATATTGAAAACATGTTATATTAAATACGTAAATGAATATTTTCGTTTAAACATTTACAACCACTGTATTTAAGGTGACGTATATCATCCCTATCTAATTGCCCAGACTGTCCATGATGTGCCCAGTGTTATGCAATAGCGAACAACTGCAGTGCATTCAGCGCTTTGATTATTATAAGAGTTTATGTACAGTACATCATTAAATGCATACATTTCTTGCTGAAAAAAAAAAAATTTATTATAAGAGTGTATATACAAGTCTTCATTAAACTGACACAACAAGTTGTTATTTTATATCATACGCCTGTATAGACAAGTCTGCATTGATACGTGTATATTGTAAATAAATAAATTCCTTGCTGAACAAAAAAGATGGCACCATTATTTTAAATTATAAGAAAGTATGTACAGGTTTGCAATTAATACATTTCTTGCTATTGTATATACTAAGAATGCATGCTGAAGTGTGCGAAAAAGTTAAATAACAAATATGGCACCATTACTTTATATTAAAGGATCATATATACAATGTTCACAGAATACATTCCCTGCTCATTTCAACTCCCCGGGCCCCACTTAGTGGATGGCGATGATGACGATGCAGGCCACTGTGAAGCACGAGATGATCAGCACGTGCAGGGCTAGCACGATCTTCCTGAACAGGCTCCACTTGGGCTCCTTTAGCCGCCCCTCCGCCTTGTACCACTGCCCTGGAGACGCATGAACCAATATGTATCTTTCTTGGGTTCTCAGGGCATTTTATCAGGTTATGTACATAAAACATCATCCAGATACTTTCTTCCCATACATGTTATTGACACAATATAATATGGGTATTAATTAATAATTTTCATTTTAGAAAAATCTAGGTGTAATATTAAATTCTATTGTCATGAAGTAGGACAGCTTTATTGTATGAAGAATAATACCAGTAATATTTATGCAGCTGTTATAAACTCATGGAATGCAGTTTCATGTTATGTTTATATTTGATCTCACTAGGGATTAATAACAAACCCAACACCAATACTAATATGATTAACAACAAAAATGGTACAAATTAAACACTTATTGAACTGTGTATTTGTATTATTTAGTATTTTTCTTCCAATTATATATTCTATTATACTTCCTATTCTTTTGAGAAAAACATATGTGTCACATGATACATGTTTGTTTGTTTGTTTTTTTGTGTCGTTTTTTACAGTATTTCAGTCATATCATGGCGGTCAGTTAGCCTACTCACACTTTTCCTGGGCAAGCTTAGCTGATCTAAGCGGTTTACCAGTACAAGGTGCACATACTTATGCCAGAAACTGACAACTACCCTACTTGAATCAGAGGTTGGGGGAGAATGGCTGTAGAAATAATTTCATTACCAATCCCCTCACAAGTTATGTGGCCGGGCTGGGGAGTGAACTCACAAGCCCCAGATTGACATTCCAGTGCTCTACCCACTGAGCTAGCCGGGCCCAGTTGATGACAGAAGAAGTACTCAAACCTATGTGTCATTTGAAACATTAAAGAAGTGTTCATTATATAAGTACTCACTGTTTCCCGCCACACAGCAGTCCACGATATCCATCAGCAGCATGACGAGCATCTGGTAGGCCACCCAGGCCAGCAGGACCCAGGCGCAGTAGAAAGGGACACCCGCCTTGCCCAGCGTCACGCCGATAATCAGAGTCATAGCTGAGAGAGAAATAAACATGAGAAAGTGCCAACATGCCTTGCCCAGTGTCACACAGTGTCATAGCTGTGAGAGAGAAATAAACATGAGAAAGTGCCAACATGCCTTGCCCAGTGTCACACTGATAATCAGAGTCATAGCTGTGAGAGAGAAATAAACATGAGAAAGTGCCAACATGCCTTGCCCAGTGTCACACTGATAATCAGAGTCATAGCTGTGAGAGAGAAATAAACATGAGAAAGTGCCAACATGCCTTGCCCAGTGTCACACCAATAATCAGAGTCATAGCTGAGAGACAGAAATAAACATGAGAAAGTGCCAACATGCCTTGCCCAGTGTCACACCGATAATCAGAGTCATAGCTGAGAGAGAGAAATAAACATGAGAAAGTGCAAACATGCCTTGCCCAGTGTCACACCAATATTCAGAGTCATAGCTGAGAGAGAGAAATAAACATGAGAAAGTGCCAACATGCCTTGCCCAGTGTCACACCGATAATCAGAGTCATAGCTGAGAGAGAGAAATAAACATAAGAAAGTGCAAACATGCCTTGCCCAGCGTCACACCGATAATCAGAGTCATAGCTGAGAGACAGAAATAAACATGAGAAAGTGCCAACATGCCTTGCCCAGTGTCACATCGATAATCAGAGTCATAGCTGAGAGAGAGAAATAAACATGAGAAAGTGCCAACATGCCTTGCCCAGTGTCACACCAATAATCAGAGTCATAGCTGAGAGACAGAAATAAACGTGAGAAAGTGCCAACATGCCTTGCCCAGTGTCACATCGATAATCAGAATCATAGCTGAGAGACAGAAATAAACATGAGAAAGTGCAAACATGCCTTGCCCAGTGTCACACCGATAATCAGAGTCATAGCTGAGAGACAGAAATAAACATGAGAAAGTGCAAACATGCCTTGCCCAGTGTCACATCGATAATCAGAGTCATAGCTGAGAGACAGAAATAAACATGAGAAAGTGCCAACATGCCTTGCCCAGTGTCACACCGATAATCAGAGTCATAGCTGAGAGAGAGAAATAAACAAGAGAAAGTGCCAACATGCCTTGCCCAGTGTCACACCGATAATCAGAGTCATAGCTGAGAGACAGAAATAAACATGAGAAAGTGCCAACATGCCTTGCCCAGTGTCACATTGATAATCAGAGTCATAGCTGAGAGACAGAAATAAACATGAGAAAGTGCCAACATGCCTTGCCCAGTGTCACACCGATAATCAGAGTCATAGCTGAGAGAGAGAAATAAACATGAGAAAGTGCCAACATGCCTTACCCAGTGTCACACCGATAATCAGAGTCATAGCTGAGAGACAGAAATAAACATGAGAAAGTGCCAACATGCCTTGCCCAGTGTCACACAGTGTCATAGCTGTGAGAGAGAAATAAACAAGAGAAAGTGTCAACATGCCTTGCCCAGTGTCACATCGATAATCAGAGTCATAGCTGAGAGACAGAAATAAACATGAGAAAGTGCCAACATGCCTTGCCCAGTGTCACACCGATAATCAGAGTCATAGCTGAGAGAGAGAAATAAACATGAGAAAGTGCCAACATGCCTTACCCAGTGTCACACCGATAATCAGAGTCATAGCTGAGAGACAGAAACAAACATGAGAAAGTGCCAACATGCCTTGCCCAGTGTCACACTGATAATCAGAGTCATAGCTGAGAGAGAGAAATAAACAAGAGAAAGTGCCAACATGCCTTGCCCAGTGTCACACCAATAATCAGAGTCATAGCTGAGAGACAGAAATAAACATGAGAAAGTGCCAACATGCCTTGCCCAGTGTCACACCAATAATCAGAGTCATAGCTGAGAGAGAGAAATAAACATGAGAAAGTGCCAACATGCCTTGCCCAGTGTCACACTGATAATCAGAGTCATAGCTGAGAGAGAGAAATAAACATGAGAAAGTGCCAACATGCCTTGCCCAGTGTCACACCGATAATCAGAGTCATAGCTGAGAGAGAGAAATAAACAAGAGAAAGTGCAAACATGCCTTGCCCAGTGTCACACCAATAATCAGAGTCATAGCTGAGAGACAGAAATAAACATGAGAAAGTGCCAACATGCCTTGCCCAGTGTCACACCGATAATCCGAGTCATAGCTGAGAGAGAGAAATAAACATGAGAAAGTGCCAACATGCCTTGCCCAGTGTCACACTGATAATCAGAGTCATAGCTGAGAGACAGAAATAAACAAGAGAAAGTGTCAACATGCCTTGCCCAGTGTCACACCAATAATCAGAGTCATAGCTGAGAGAGAGAAATAAACATGAGAAAGTGCCAACATGCCTTGCCCAGTGTCACACAGTGTCATAGCTGTGAGAGAGAAATAAACAAGAGAAAGTGTCAACATGCCTTGCCCAGTGTCACACCAATAATCAGAATCATAGCTGAGAAACAGAAATAAACATGAGAAAGTGCCAACATGCCTTGCCCAGTGTCACACCGATAATCAGAGTCATAGCTGAGAGAGAGAAATAAACATGAGAAAGTGCCAACATGCCTTGCCCAGTGTCACACCGATAATCAGAGTCATAGCTGAAAGAGAGAAATAAACATGAGAAAGTGCCAACATGCCTTGCCCAGTGTCACACCGATAATCAGAGTCATAGCTGTGAGAGAGAAATAAACATGAGAAAGTGCCAACATGCCTTGCCCAGTGTCACACCGATAATCAGAGTCATAGCTGAGAGAGAGAAATAAACATGAGAAAGTGCCAACATGCCTTACCCAGTGTCACACAGTGTCATAGCTGTGAGAGAGAAATAAACATGAGAAAGTGCCAACATGCCTTGCCCAGTGTCACACCGATAATCAGAGTCATAGCTGAGAGAGAGAAATAAACATGAGAAAGTGCCAACATGCCTTGCCCAGTGTCACACCGATAATCAGAGTCATAGCTGAGAGACAGAAATAAACATGAGAAAGTGCAAACATGCCTTGCCCAGTGTCACATCGATAATCAGAGTCATAGCTGAGAGAGAGAAATAAACATGAGAAAGTGCCAACATGCCTTGCCCAGTGTCACACTGATAATCAGAATCATAGCTGAGAGACAGAAATAAACATGAGAAAGTGCCAACATGCCTTGCCCAGTGTCACACCGATAATCAGAGTCATAGCTGAGAGACAGAAATAAACATGAGAAAGTGCCAACATGCCTTGCCCAGTGTCACACAGTGTCATAGCTGTGAGAGAGAAATAAACATGAGAAAGTGCAAACATGCCTTGCCCAGTGTCACACCGATAATCAGAGTCATAGCTGAGAGAGAGAAATAAACATGAGAAAGTGCCAACATGCCTTGCCCAGTGTCACACAGTGTCATAGCTGTGAGAGAGAAATAAACATGAGAAAGTGCCAACATGCCTTGCCCAGTGTCACACCGATAATCAGAGTCATAGCTGAGAGAGAGAAATAAACATGAGAAAGTGCCAACATGCCTTGCCCAGTGTCACACAGTGTCATAGCTGTGAGAGAGAAATAAACATGAGAAAGTGCCAACATGCCTTGCCCAGTGTCACACCGATAATCAGAGTCATAGCTGAAAGAGAGAAATAAACATGAGAAAGTGCCAACATGCCTTGCCCAGTGTCACACCAATAATCAGAGTCATAGCTGAGAGACAGAAATAAACATGAGAAAGTGCCAACATGCCTTGCCCAGTGTCACACCGATAATCAGAGTCATAGCTGAGAGACAGAAATAAACATGAGAAAGTGCCAACATGCCTTGCCCAGTGTCACACCAATAATCAGAGTCATAGCTGAGAGACAGAAATAAACATGAGAAAGTGCCAACATGCCTTGCCCAGTGTCACACCAATAATCAGAGTCATAGCTGAGAGACAGAAATAAACATGAGAAAGTGCCAACATGCCTTGCCCAGTGTCACACCGATAATCAGAGTCATAGCTGAGAGACAGAAATAAACATGAGAAAGTGCCAACATGCCTTGCCCAGTGTCACATCGATAATCAGAGTCATAGCTGAGAGAGAGAAATAAACATGAGAAAGTGCCAACATGCCTTGCCCAGTGTCACACCGATAATCAGAGTCATAGCTGAGAGACAGAAATAAACATGAGAAAGTGCCAACATGCCTTGCCCAGTGTCACACCGATAATCAGAGTCATAGCTGAGAGAGAGAAATAAACATGAGAAAGTGCCAACATGCCTTGCCCAGTGTCACACCGATAATCAGAGTCATAGCTGAGAGACAGAAATAAACATGACAAAGTGCCAACATGCCTTGCCCAGTGTCACACAGTGTCATAGCTGTGAGAGAGAAATAAACATGAGAAAGTGCAAACATGCCTTGCCCAGTGTCACACCGATAATCAGAGTCATAGCTGAGAGAGAGAAATAAACATGAGAAAGTGCCAACATGCCTTGCCCAGTGTCACACAGTGTCATAGCTGTGAGAGAGAAATAAACATGAGAAAGTGCCAACATGCCTTGCCCAGTGTCACACCGATAATCAGAGTCATAGCTGAGAGAGAGAAATAAACATGAGAAAGTGCCAACATGCCTTGCCCAGTGTCACACAGTGTCATAGCTGTGAGAGAGAAATAAACATGAGAAAGTGCCAACATGCCTTGCCCAGTGTCACACCGATAATCAGAGTCATAGCTGAAAGAGAGAAATAAACATGAGAAAGTGCCAACATGCCTTGCCCAGTGTCACACCAATAATCAGAGTCATAGCTGAGAGACAGAAATAAACATGAGAAAGTGCCAACATGCCTTGCCCAGTGTCACACCGATAATCAGAGTCATAGCTGAGAGACAGAAATAAACATGAGAAAGTGCCAACATGCCTTGCCCAGTGTCACACCAATAATCAGAGTCATAGCTGAGAGACAGAAATAAACATGAGAAAGTGCCAACATGCCTTGCCCAGTGTCACACCAATAATCAGAGTCATAGCTGAGAGACAGAAATAAACATGAGAAAGTGCCAACATGCCTTGCCCAGTGTCACACCGATAATCAGAGTCATAGCTGAGAGACAGAAATAAACATGAGAAAGTGCCAACATGCCTTGCCCAGTGTCACATCGATAATCAGAGTCATAGCTGAGAGAGAGAAATAAACATGAGAAAGTGCCAACATGCCTTGCCCAGTGTCACACCGATAATCAGAGTCATAGCTGAGAGACAGAAATAAACATGAGAAAGTGCCAACATGCCTTGCCCAGTGTCACACCGATAATCAGAGTCATAGCTGAGAGAGAGAAATAAACATGAGAAAGTGCCAACATGCCTTGCCCAGTGTCACACCGATAATCAGAGTCATAGCTGAGAGACAGAAATAAACATGACAAAGTGCCAACATGCCTTGCCCAGTGTCACACCGATAATCAGAGTCATAGCTGAGAGACAGAAATAAACATGAGAAAGTGCCAACATGCCTTGCCCAGTGTCACACTGATAATCAGAGTCATAGCTGAGAGAGAGAAATAAGCAAGAGAAAGTGTCAACATGAATTACCCATTGTCCATCCCATAATAGGAGTCATTGCTGAGGTGGGAAAGATTGATTACAAGAAGAAAGTTCAATATTTATATATTGCTTCTGAATCAAAGATAACACTTGACCTTTACTTTTATACTTTATATTTTCAATATTTATCACAATCAAGGTCTCTATGAAACAAGAGCTGTCTCAGGACAGTGCGCTCAACTATTCAAACCGCTTTGTCAGAGTTATGGGCCTTTGGACCTCATATTATGACCCTGAAAACATGTGTGAAGTTTCAATTGAAGATCTGTAATAGTTAAAGAGATATGTACTTGTTGCACGCAAACCTTAACCAGAGAATTACTATGGATTGGAATCAGTCCTAAAAATATTTGTTGATTAATCAGAGCCAAAAGTGACTGATTAATGAACTAATAATGATGAAATATGTGGTTTGTTGTTGTTCAGTAGATATAATTTTTTACCAACTTTGTCAATTTATATTGTTAAACTTGCTCCTATAGTTTAAACAAAAATGGTTTGAATTTGCAGATTTGCTGTTGTTTAAACACAAAAAAATGGAATTTTAACTGCTGGCCTTTATAAGAGTTAACATTTATTAATATTTAAATAATAATATTATATCTATAAAGGCTTTTAATAGATAAAATGTAGTGTTAAACAATGACACCCCCTACACATTGTAGTGATTTGTCGGTAATACATGTAATTAAAAAAGACATAATGTCTCGAAACTAAACTAGATCTTACTACAAGTTTTTTAATATAAAGAATTACTAGTTAAAACAAGTAGAATACATTTTTACGATTTTAAAATCACATGCAATAATTTACTTGTGCAATGTATCTAACATAAATGATATATAATAAATCATTAACTAATCCATACTAAAATGCATATAATGTTAGGAAAATCCTTTAGTGGACAAAATGACAACATATCATGGAATGTTTTAAAGCATTGTAAATTACATTAGGTGTACAATGCATTTTATTTATAATATATTTAACAGATTAGAACTGCAAAAACACTATTTTTTTTTAGTACAGAATACAGTTATGGCCAAAAGTACTACCAGTGACATGTACACATTTCGTTGATTAATTTTTCGTCATCGTCACGTCATGGCTCTGTTCATCGTGATTATTTGACTAAATGATTAATCAGCCCATCACTAAGATTTACGCAGACGCCGATGAACGGCTGAGTAGTATATTGCCACAGTGCATAAGAAGGCAATAAAAGGTTTGCCTATGTTACATTAAGCATGTATCTATAAGTGAATGGTCCAATAACCAAGTGAGCTGTGATATACATGAAAAACTAAATAAGGACAGTAAGAATAAAGAAATAAAAACATATTGTAATGGACAGACTTTGAGATACAGATATGAGACGTGTCATGGGAAAATGGGCTTAATGCATGTGCAGTATTTTTTGTTTTTCAAGGGAGTCTCTTCTATACATAAATCCACTTAAGGGAGAAAGTGCCGTCCTGGATCAGCCTGTACAGACTGCAAAGGTTGATCCGGGATGACACTTTATTTACATGCGTTAAGCCCTGTTTCCCACGACACACCAAATATTTACATCTGTGAAAACTGTAAAGAGTGCTAGGCTTACATGCGAGGATGAAGGCACACATTCCCACAAACCAGTGTACCCAGTTGAAGATGTAGCGGTTCTTACTGTCTGGGTGGGGTCTCAGCAGGGCCAAGATGGGCTGCAGAGCAATGGTAAGGGTTACATAGGTATAATAGGAGTTGTCTGTGCACTCGCCTTAGCTACAGTGTTTTACTGTACAACTATAGCACAGCCAATTAATATGTGTTCTAGCTCATATAACTTTATACGATGGTACTAAGAAATAAACCATAGTAGTTAAGTTTCTATTTTGCAAAATTACCTGTCATTTTCATATATTTTCTGCGAAATGTGAAAATAATCCTCGTTTTTCAATTTGATTAACCATTGGCTATTTTGGCTAATGGTAACACAAACATACTAGACTACCGGTAATAGTGTTTACTACCTCATAATACTAGTTAGAACAGCGGTGGGGTTGGTGGCATGTCTAGTACTTATATTCAGATTGCAGAGGACAGAAAGAAGGACCATGAGCTCTTGAAACCATAACGGTGGTATGTCCTGTACTTACATTCAGAATGCAGAGGAAGGTCACAATGACCCCCAGGTAGGGATGGGCCTTCTGCCACTGGGTGTGGCCCTCCAGCTGTAATAGACAACTACACAGGTGAACCAACATTTATATCTAGGTTAAATGTTTACTAGATAAATTGAATACTGTCTTTTTATAAATGGTTCAATAATGCTTTATTACAAATTTTATACACATGTACATGTATTTGAATGTAATTTTAAGTGCACGAACAGATCTAGTGGCTACTAGACATACCAAAACAAAACAATTTATTGCACAATGTATTATTAGCAAGTTTTTTTTCTATAACTAATAACTTAAACAAGATATTTGTTGACCTAATGTACATTTATTAAACATCTGAACCAAAAACAACACCCAGATACACAGCTGCGATATAACTAGAAAAATCATTTTGTACATCATACATGACATAAAAAAGGTACGAAGTTTAACAATGAAAATACTTGTTTTACCCTTCATATTTTCCAGAAAAAAAAGAACAGTCAGAACATCCCCAAGTATGTTTGTCTAACTTTGTTACTACGATAACCATGCTGACCAAGGACCAGTGATGTTTACTGATGCTTAAAACAAGCCCAGTTTCAAAGTACATTCATCCCTGGGCCCGTTTTCACCAAACTATTCTTAGACTTAAGTCTAAGAATAAAGAATATTCTTGAAACTGTCACGTTCTAAAATCACTGTAAATTTAAAACTTTTATGGTATTTTTCCACTCTAATTAAAGCATTCTTTATTTAGAACGATTTGTTTATGACATAAGCAATATTGGTACCTAGCATTTTTGCAAACTCAAAAGTATTTTTCTTGAGTCTAAGTCTGTTCTTTATTTTTAAGTCTAATAATTGATTGGTGAATACGACCGCAGATTCTCTGCACTATTTCACAAACATTTTCATCTGTCAAACGTTCACTACCTAGATGACACTACTAACCGAGGACCACTTCTTCTCAAAGGCGAAGATGATAATGAAGGCGGCAACACAGAACAGCACTGCAAACACCATGCAGGTCTGATGTACCTGAAAATTAAAAAACATACTTATTACATTGGATACTCATCTTGCATTAGTATACAACTACTTCACCCTAACACACGACTTTGCTCAAGACACTGTACATGTCTATACGCTTAATGAAACAAGACCAGTAACTCATCATATGCTGTCATTGTTTCGTTGTTGTAATCTTAAATGGAAAACATTTCCTTGTGGTAGTTGCCCGATCTAAAATGGATTGCACATGACCACTGATGTAGATCTGGGAAGTTTGAGTACCTACCACAAACCAGACTCGCTCTTTCAGCAAAGAGATATTGGGCCACATGGGTTTGTAGAATCGAGCCAAGAAGATACCAATGCTGGCGCAGAAAACAAAGGCGAATATCATCAGACAACCTGAAATAAAGGGCAGAATTAGTACTTAATTGTTACCTTTTGTTGGTCAACAAATAGTTAAACAATTACCAGTACATGAATTTTATGCGAGTTCACTTTTAACATTTGTTAATGAAAATACACAATTATCATTTATTGGCATTGTTGCTAAAACATGTTATTAATGTTACATTAGTGGTTTATTATGCATGATCAGCCATTATTTGCAGTCCATTCCATCAGTAATATTCTATCGTTCTGTTTATCCATAATCTCATGCAGCAATACTACAATTTTATAATGAAATACTCTTTTTAAATTGGAAATTTAGCAATGCGCACAGTACTTTGATGATTATATCAGGAATGCCTCATATTAAGTTACAGAACACTATTTTTGGCTTGTTACCATGTATTTTGGCATGTATGTACTTCTGTGAGCCATGCACACTCTCCAGGGCCTGGAAGTCCACCCTGCGTGGGCTGACTGCTGGAAGCTCTGTAGTGCTATGCACCATCTTCACACCTGCAGTGGGGAAGAGCGTCAGTAACCATGGAAACAACTGCATGTGCAAAATGTATTCAGCACTTTTGTTTGTCATATTAAATGGTATATTTTGACAACAAAAGCAAAGATATATTATTTTATTTACTTACAATAACATACATTTACTTCTTTACATTACGTACATTACTTACCTTTAGGAATTAAAAAAATATTTTTGTTTCAGGTGACATGACCTAAAAATAGTGCTATGCACCATCTTCACACCTGCAGTGGGGAAGAGTGTCAGTAACCATGGAAACAACTGCATGTGCAAAATGTATTCAGCACTTTTGTTTGCCATATTAAATGGTATATTTTGACAACAAAAGCAAAGATATATTATTTTATTTACTTACAATAACATACATTTACTTCTTTACATTACGTACATTACTTACCTTTAGGAATTAAAAAAATATTTTTGTTTCAGGTGACATGACCTAAAAATTTAGGGTAGGTAGGTAGGGATTTATTTTTTTAAACTTTTTTTTAGTAAATGGTCAACTTGAAGATTCTAAAACTGAATTAATATTCAGAACATATCTGTAATATCCTTAAAGATTGTTTTAAAGTGGATTCTATCAAAACTAAACACTTCTTTAACCAATAAAACCCATTTAATTATTGAAAAACATAAACAAAACAAAACAAGAAATGTGGAAATTCCATGAAAACCATTTTTTTTTAACACAATGCATTAAAGTCAGCATAAAAATAAAAGTAATAGTGACCTTGACCTTGACTCCACCAAAACCATATGCAATCCCAAAGAAGGTCTATATATAAGGTATCTACATATGAAGTTTCATAAAAATATCTCAATGTCCTCTCAAGACATTGAGCGGAAACTGTTTGTCTATTTTTGTAATGGTGACCTTGACCACACCCACCCTATATGCAATCCCAAGCAAGGTCTAGATATAAGATATCTATGTATGAAGTTTCATTAAAATATCTCCATTTGTTCTCAAGCTATTAATAATTATTTGAAAAATTTGGTTAAAAATATCTGACAACCCCAATAAAATATTCTAGGGTTGGGGCATTTTTTTAGGGTAGGTCGGGTAACCTGAAACAAACATATTTTGTTTAAATACATTTTAGGTAAACAGATAATTTATTATAATGTGTTTGTGGCCTATATAACTTCGGGTAGTGTCTCTGATCATGCCATGTTTTCCACAGCTGGCAGTTCAACGTGACTACTAATAATGCACCTATCAACATTTTCCCCCGGGGGGGGGGGGGGGGAAGCTTAAGACTGAAAGCAATTCCCGACAGGCGGGAACTCGACACACCGAATGATTCCGGGTCCCGGGAAATAGACTTTGTTTGGATTTTAGATCCTGGTTAATATTAGCCCCAGAGTAATTTGATACATTAGGGGATTTAGACAAAAATGCTTGGCTCTAGGGTGGAGAATTAGGCCCAACAAAATTGTCAAATTGCCCTGGGTTTGCCCGCCACCCCCTCCACCCACCCCAACCCTGGGGGAAAATATTGATAGGTGCATAAGTTTTGATCATCATTAAAACATACACATTACCAGTATTGTTGCTGTTGTTTACAAATACAATAAACACAATTATGAAAACATGTTTCATACATGTAGCAAAAGCAGTTGCAATTTTCCATTCCATTCCAACACAACCATCCATGTTCTTTGAAGGGACCTGTTCACAGTTAGACATATTGACAATTTTTCAACTTTTTGTCACCAATTCCAAAAATAACAGAACAGTGTATACAAGGGAGCAAAATAACACTACGGACCTAGAAATATACTGTAAAAACTGTTTCGTTTATAGGTAAACATCATTTGAAATTAATAAAATAATAAAGCGTTTGTAACGCTAAATGACGGAATAATTTGGAGTGTTTCTGTTGTTTTCGTTGAAACTGTTGACATCACCTGGAACACTTACATAAAGTAAATAATGCAAGGTGAAATATAGAAGTCGGAATGGCTGTGTGGTTATGGCGGTAGCCTTTTAATCCAGAGGTCCCAGGTTCGAACCCCGGTGGGACGATTCTATTTTCCTGTTTTTTCTAAATACTTGTTATTATACTTGAGCTTTTGAGTTCCGATGTTGAAATCTGTTACATTACGACACTTAATGGCATACTTCAAAAAATGTGAAAATATGTGAACAAGTCCCTTTAATTCATGAATGTCAAAGTTTACATTGAATTAGCTTAAGTTAGTATATGAACAATATCACCAATAAACCACACCTTCTATTGCATTGCCTGTAGCTACCAACAAGTACCAATCAGAATTCAGGTCATATATCTGGTTGTTAGGTGACACCTTGGTCTGCGTGTAGCGGCAGATCACCACCCCGTTTTCCACACTCAAGGATGTGGAGGAAAGTCCTGTACTAGTTGTCCCCTGTGCAAAAACATATCTTAATTCAAAGACATTTCATTTCATGTAGATCTTCAAGTTTATTTTAATACAATGTTCGCTCTGCGTTATCTAAAAGGAGTTGGGCAAAGTGGTAGCTAATGCCCACCATAAAATTATGCAGTGTGTGTAACTGATGGCTCATGCCAAGTGACGCACTGCTCTGCGATATTTCGTATAGTACACAAGTCTACTATGTGTCAACTCGCATCTGACTGGAATCGCCCAAAGTCCGCAAATCATAAAATATGTTTGTTTTGCGTGAGCCATTTGTTTCACCTGAGAAATACATGCACTGTATCAGTCATGAGGACTAACAAAAAGAAGCGTTCACAAATAACGGAACTCACATCATTCAATGGAACATTGTTGTTAGGGTTGCCAACGTTCCAAGATTTCTCGACGATGCCTAGATTTCCGCCATTTTGTACACAATCGGTTACACTGTCACTACCCTGAAATGTGCCAACATTAAATATCATAGATCTATTCAATGGAAGTATTGCTGCGAATAATAATACAAATATTATACAATATTCTGACAGATATACATACAAGAACATTATATCAGATTTATATGTTTTAACAAGTAAATTTTATAAGTGTTATTTAAATTGTTGAAGAAAATAATTTAGAGTCATACAGAATTATGTATGTTGTTCCACAGATGGCATATTTATTGCACAAACCCCTCAAATGGTTTAGATATCACTGTATTTGTTTCTTTTTTTATTTATTAAAACTGCTAAAAAGGCCAACTTTAGATAAATCAAGGGTCATAAATCTGCAGTTCCTGGGGCAATTTGGTTGATCATGGAACTTGACTAAGATATTATGGTCTCAAACATTTTCATACAGTATGGTGAAATTCGGAGGAAAACTGTTGGACTAAGAGAGCAGAAACAACTAAAAATGCTAATTTTAGATAACTCAAGGGTTACCACTTCACATTTTCCGGGCAGATTTGGTTGATTATCAAAATTTGACCAAGATATAATGCCCATAAAGATTTTCATGAGGTTTAGTGAAGGTTTAGAAAGCGGAAACAGCTAAATAGGCCAACTTTAATAAATCAAGGGCCATAACTCCACAATCCCTGGGCCAATATGGCTGATTATCGAACTTGGCCGAGATAGTATACCTACACATTTTTTCATACAGTGTGGTGCAGAATGGATGAAAACTGTTGTACTTAGAGAGCAGAAACGACAGACAACTGACCTACCGACAGACCAACCAACATAAGCAAACCAATATACCCCACCATCTTCCATGGGGGCATAATAATACACCACAATAATACCACATGATAAACTAAACACATTCACACCATGTCAGAGTCACTAGACAACCCCAGTGCAATCCACCTGTCCCTGGTGGCCTGGGGCATCTGTAGGCTAAACTCCACCAAGTCTCCAACATCCTTCCAGGTGACGAGGAACTTGCAGGATTCTTCACAGCCCTGCGAGTAGCAGCCGTAGTCCTGTCCACACCCACTGGACTCCGTCTGAATATATTTGAGGCGTCGTGGGAAAACCAGGCTTAATGCATGTGCGTAAAGTGTCGTCCCAGATTAGCCTGTGCAGTCAGCACAGGCTTATCCAGGACGACACTTTCCACTTTTATGGTATTTTCTGTCTCAAGGACGTCTCTATTAAACATAAATCCACTGTAGGCGGAAAGTGCAGTCCTGGATAAGCCTGTGCGGACACTGGCTGATCGGGGATGACACTTTACGCACATGATTAAGCCCCGTTTTCCTACGACAAGGCTCATATATTTAATGCATGTTTGAATATGTATGATACAAACAAGAAAGGTGACAATAAAATATCATACCTTCTTAGGTTTCTTATTTGCAAACCAAATAATTTGATGGTCTTACATTCAGTATGAAATTATGGTCTTTTTTATAGATTAAAATCACTAATACTTGGCTTGTTATTTATCAACAGCCTGTTTTTCACAAGTCACAGTAGCCTTGACCTTTAACCTAGTGACCTCAAGACCAATAAGTAACCATTAGCAGAATATGACCATCTTGTTTTCCACGACTGAGGACTCTTTACCTGACTAGATATTCAAATTAGTTTTTGTGTTGTTGTTGTTATTTATTCACACTTTCAATAAGGTCTTAACCTTCAACCTCCAAGTTCTAACATCAAAAGCAATACAGCTCGTTACGGATTATCATCAACCTGTATACTTTAAAGTTAGACTGTTATTAATCCATCCAATGACCTCAGTAAAATAGTATTGTAAGCGCTGTCAAGGTTTTAATTATAAACTGGATCCATGTCCTAGATGTATTTCATTAGATATCATTTTACTAATTGCATTCAGGCATTTGACAACACATAATACATGATGATTTTTGATTGGATGTCACTTGCTTGACCAAAAGCAAAATTTAAACACACGATTACTTTTGATGTAGCAGACAGAACACCATGTGGCCACTATCTCTGCCAAACATCAATCATTAAAGCTGCAGTCCAGAAATATCTTAATAAAAATAAAACTGCAGAAATCCTTTCTTATGAATATCTTACCAATCAAAAAAAAAAAAAAGCAATGAAAACTGGTAAGATCATAAAATTTTGGTAATTTTGTATCCTATAGTAATTGGTATGCGATAGCTGGTGATGCCTCTGGAGTAAATCAGCCACGTACATTAGTGTATATATTCTGTGCGTACCAAGCGTTTTCGAACATATACATTATAAAATGTTTTCAGTCGAATAAACATCATTAACATTCATAAGAACTAAATGCCAATTTAAGATATATTGAATTATATTCTATGGACTGCGTCCTAACATATGTATTATGTACTGTCAAACAATCATTCAAAATATTACTATAATTTATATTATATTACGTATACTTACCAACTGACCATGTGCTCTCATAAGCAAAAGCGTCATTAACGACAGATTCAACATGTTGCTACTGAGTTAGTGAAGAGTTTTCTGTAAAAAAGAGAGCACAATTGCACAACCTGAAGTCATATCCACAAAGCTCCTATGGGAAATCTTAACTTAACTCATATTTAAAAGACATTTTCAAATCAATTTTTCCTTGTGACAATCAATATTTTACATCTGAAATATGGTCAAATAAGAAGCACCTGTTGATTCTTTACCAGTTCAAAACAATTAAAGACACAATAAACTTGATATAAACCAGCCATAGACTTTAGGAACTTTATGATTTTAAGAGATTTACTTAAGTTTTCCCTAAGGAGCTTTGTGGATATGGGCCCTGATCTGCTAATCCAAATTTTGTAATCAATGTTGAAATAGATAATCAACCCACTGAACACAAGCCAAGAAATGAACAACAAACATCCTATAGCCAAAACAGAGCAGTTTATTTCAGTTGATGACAAATGTATTTGCTGGGAGACGTGTTTCAACTGTTGTGGTATTTAAATCGCCTGTAAGAGAATGCTCACGATTTGACCAGTAATAAACCTTTAACTTTAAAACATTCAGTTTTAAAAAAAGAACCTCAGGTATTCAGATGGGTGAATATTACGTATGCAGATCCTGTGTTATAAAAACTGAACAATTTTAACACCTATTCGGTTAAAGCAGGCGTTGTTTTCAAAGTTGAGACAATAATAGGACGAAAAACTAATGCAAATTTTAAGATGTGTAACAATGTACCTATTAAATCCTGCAAAAATGAGAAATGTCACAACAAATTATAGATCCAACATTCAGCAAGTATATAAATCATAAGATGATCTTACGACAGCTTTAGACCATTCGGTTTGTCATTTTTTAACTGATTTATAGAAGTACATGTAGCACCAATTTGCAATAACTGCAGGGCCATAACTGTCTATTAAATATTATACATACAAAAAACTTGTTAAAAGGTGTATTAACCAATAATTATTTGTCATGAAACAAAAATCAAGAATATTAGAATGGAACAATTACCATTTCAACACTTAAATTGGAAATACATGACTTGGATACAGAAAAATCCTAGTTAACATTATTCTGAAGAAAACCTTAAATAAAATGAGGCGCGTCGTGGGAAAACCGGACTTAATGCATGTGGGTAAAGTGTCGTCCCAGATTAGCCTGTGCAGTCTGCACAGGCTAATCCAGAACGGCACTTTCCGCCTACCGTGGATTTATGTTTAGAAGAAACTTCCTTGAAACACAAAATACCATAAAAGCGGAAGTGCCATCCCGGATTAGCCTGTGCACAGGCTAATCCGGGGTGACACTTTACGAACATGCATTAGGCCCGGTGTTCCCACAACGCGCCTCATATATTTTCCTGTCTAAATATATATTATGTAATAATAATTGTTTGTAAATTATCTGTTTAAATCACATTATTTCTTTTATTTTTAAAGAAAGTTCAAATAATGATTCAACTATTAAACATTTATAGATATATTACTGTAAATTACTGTATGCATATTAAACCAGTATATGCAAAATAAACTAAACAAATAACAAATTGAAACACAACTTACCAGTTAATTGCTGCCAGCAAATTTGAACCTCAATCTGATGTGAAATGCTTGAACAATGCAATAAACTGAACATTCACAGGCCTGGGTTTCAAATCTGCACTTAAAACTTCACAGTTGATCCTATTTTACGATCTTCATTAAAAGTAGATGATTTTATCACCAACATTCGTGAAAATAATTTGCCCAACACTAGGCCCAATGTGGTATCGCTCCATCCATCTGTATGACGCATATTCCCTCAACCGTGTCAAACAACAAAGCGTTAACAGCATTAAAAACGGGAAAATATCAGTACGTAGGGTAAAAATCAGTACTGTTAACCAATTTAATCAATTACTTTAGTAAGTAACAAATGTGTTGGTGTGTTCAATTTAAATACCACCAAAGTAAAAAAGATGTGAGGAAATTGCTGATATAATTTAACAAGAGGGCACTGAGGGCCCTAGGATGCTCACCTGAGACCTTGAAGCTCAATTCGAATTTGCATCCCCGATATGTGGCTTATTTTTATTTCAGGGGCATAATTTGAACAATCTTGAACAAACCTCTGGGCCTTGCAGTTTCACGGTAAAGATTTTTAAATTCATTTAGATTTTTAAGTCTATATAAACCATGTGACCCCTCGGGGTGTGGCCAGATTTGACCCCAGGAGCATAATTTGAACAATCTTTGGAGAGGACAACTATGCAGTGTTACGTACCAAATATATAAAAGCTGTGGGCCTAGCCGTTTCAGAAGAAAAGATTTTTAAAGTCATTATGTAAGTTAAGTCTATATAAATTATGTGACAACTGGCTCGTGACCAGTTTTGACCCCAGGGGCATAATTTGAACAATATTTGTAGAGAACCACTATACAATGTTACATACCAAATATGAAACCTCTATGCCTTGCGGTTACAGAGGATACGAGTTTTAAAATCAGTTTGCTATTTAGGTCTATATAAACCATGTGACCCCTGGGGTGTGGTCAGTATTAATCCATGGGGCATAATTTGAACAATCTTTGTAGAGGACCACTATAGGATGTTACATACCAAATACGAAACCTCTGGGCCTTGCGGTTTCAGAGAAGATTTTTAAAGACATTTTGCTATTTAAGTTTATTTAAACCATGTGACCCCCGGGGTATGGCCAGTTTCGACCCCAGGGGCATAATTTGACCAGTCTTTGTAGAGGGCCACTATAGGATGTTACATACCAAATATGAAACCTCTGCGCTTTGTGGTTTCAGAGGAAAAGATTTTTAAAGTCAGTTTGCTATATATTCTATATAAATCATGTGGCACCCGGGGCGTGGCCCGTTTTGACCCCATGGGCATAATTTCAACAAACTTTGTAAAGGACCACTAAAGGATGTTACATACCAAATATGAAACCTCTGGGCCTTGCAGTTTCAGAGTAGAAGATTTTTAAAGTCATTTTGTTATATATTCTATATAAACCATGTGACCCTGAGGCATAGCCAGTTCTGACCCCAGGGGCATAATTTGAACACTCTTTGTAGAGGACCGCTATAGGATGTTACATACCAAATATGAAACCTCTGCGCTTTGTGGTTTCAGAGGAAAAGATTTTTAAAGTCAGTTTGCTATATATTCTATATAAATCATGTGGCACCCGGGGCGTGGCCCGTTTTGACCCCATGGGCATAATTTCAACAAACTTTGTAAAGGACCACTAAAGGATGTTACATACCAAATATGAAACCTCTGGGCCTTGCAGTTTCAGAGTAGAAGATTTTTAAAGTCATTTTGTTATATATTCTATATAAACCATGTGACCCTGAGGCATAGCCAGTTCTGACCCCAGGGGCATAATTTGAACACTCTTTGTAGAGGACCGCTATAGGATGTTACATACCAAATATGAAACCTCTGCGCTTTGTGGTTTCAGAGGAGAAGATTTTTAAAGTCATTTTGCTATATATTCTATATAAACCATGTGACCCCCGGGGCATGGCCTGTTTTGACCCCAGGGGCATAATTTGAACAAACTTCGTAAAGGACCACTAAGGGATGTTACATACCAAAATATGAAACCTCTGGGCCTTGCAGTTTCAGAGGAGAAGATTTTTAAAGTCATTTTGCTATATATTCTATGTAAACCATGTGACCCCCGAGGCTTAGCCAGTTCTGACCCCAGGGGCATAATTTAAACAATCTTTGTAGAGGGCCACTATAGGATGTTACATACCAAATATGAAACTTCTGGGCCTTGTGGTTCCAGAGGAAAAGAATTTTGAAGTCATTTTGCTATATATTCTATAAAAACCATGTGACCTCCGGGGCGTGGCCCGTTCTGACCCCTGGGGCATAATTTGAACAATCTGCGTAGAGGACCACTATAGGATGTTACATACCAAATATGAAACCTCTGGGCCTTGTGGTTCCAGAGGAAAAGATTTTTGAAGTCATTTTGCTATATATTCTATAAAAACCATGTGACCCCCGGGGCGTGGCCCGTTTTGACCCCACTGGCATAATTTGAACAATCTTTGTAGTGGACCACTATAGGATGTTTCATACCAAATATGAAACCTCTGGGCTCTGCGGTTTCAGAGATTTTTAAGTTTACACTTTTAAAATCTATTTTTAGAGCTGGTGACCTAGATATAAAAGGACCGTAACGATTTGAACAACTTTGAAAGAGGGTGACCCAATGATCATTCCCGTGAAGTTACGTGAAAATCTGCCAAGTGGTTTAGGAGGAGATGTTGTTTGAATGAAAAGTTAATGATGGACGCGCTGACACACGGACGATCACAAAAGCTCACCATGAGCACTTTGTGCTCAGGTGAGCTAAAAACAGGAACCTATATCTTCGAGAGTTCAAACCTGACAAAATTTCTTCTTCTAGTACTGAAGTTATATATATTTGTCTACACAATGAGTCAATAAACATTTATAAAATGTTATACCATTTTAACAGTTTGAAGGCAGTACAAACAGGTTGATTTCAAAGAATTTATTTTTGCAAGCTGTTATTATAAAATAAACATTTAGAAGTTTCCCATCAAACTTCTCAAACTAAGGCCAAAGGAAAAAAATCTGTGTTTCGGGCAACTGGACCCTACCTAACGAAAAAAACCTGACCCTAAAGTTTTTAGCGTCGATTGTTTTCCATGAAAAAACAATCGTCAGATTTTAAATTTGTTTCAATGTTTTTTTACCAAAATGTGTCTTTAACAAAAAAAACAAAAAAAAGATCCCAACCCTAACTAACTTTTTGGTGACCGTTGCCCGAAACACACAATAAATTTTTTTGGGCCTAACCTATTTTTTTGAAATTTTTCAAATGAATGGAAATATAATGGATTATCATATATACTTTAAGGGTTAAGCATTTAATAATTAAGAAATAATTTTTGATTTATTGTTGTTTATTGGCCAATAAACAATGATTTGGAGTTCTGGGCCCAGTTGTTTAAAACTTTATCAGCCAATTTAGCTAACAGCCTGTTAACTTTAGATGTAAATAACATTTAGTTGAGACGCAACTTGTTAATCAAACATTTAAAAATAATTTCAGCATAACAATTTGTAAAGAATAAACTCACAGTTCAATATTGTTACATTTACTTAACATAAACATCTTGATCCAAATTTTAACGGCCGGTAGCTTAATTGGCCGTTAAAGTTTTGAGCAACTCACCCCTGACGCGTAGGAATTAAACCACGAGGGTGTTTGCCTAAGTTGTTTAATAGCCACGAATCAGAACGGCAAGTAGTAGTTTTTTTGGCCAATTGGCCAATAAACAATGATAATGCGAAACCTATTTCGATTCTAACATAATATCACATATTTTTGCAACTGTAATTGGAACCACTTTTTACTCTGCTCTGCTCAGAATTGGGACTTCTTTTTGCGTTGTTTATTGAGTAGTTTAAAAACGATAATTTTGTTCTTTGTCTATAGAAAAATTAGTGAGTATCATGTTAGAATTAGAAATCAATTATGTCCTTCGAGAGTCAGTTTGAAGTCAAAATTGGAGATCAATTATTTTTGTAAAAATAACAACAACACATTTAGCATATGCCTAATGATACAAAAATACATTGGCTTTTAAGTTATATAAACCTAAATGCTGAGTTTTTAAAACAGCACATCATTAAAGTAACACAGATAAAAAACATTTATATAAAACTGTAAACATTAACATGGTTAAACAAAGCAACAGTAGTAACAAAATAAAATACAAAATGCATTTCTATTTAAATGGGCATGTCTATAAAATTCCAATTTATCAAGCAATAAACGTTACAAAAGTTGCTAACGTTAACATATACATAAAGACTATGATACATATAATGTTTTATTATAATTATAATGCAAAAAACAAACAGCCCTTGATACGGCATTTATTGGTCCACATTACATATAACTTAAAATTTGCATATTCTTATTTCTGTATTGTTAAATGATAACAAACTATTTCCATTCAACTTGAAATTTTAAAATTCATATTCTAATTTCATAGTACAGGATCACAAATGGCTTAACAATATATGCAATTTAAATCCAAAAATGTATGATTGTCATTAAAAACCACAGTAAAAACAAATACATTTAAAATCAATCAAACAAACTTAAAGATCCGTCAACACTTCTAATCGATTTCTGAGATTCCATTCGAGGCTTCGTTCTCAGTTTTCCTTGCGCAAACAAGTCTGCAAATTCTGCCTCACTCTCGGCTATTAAATGATCCACAATGTTTCTTCTGTTGATCACTTCTTTCTTTTGTTTCTTTTTCCACAATTTCGGGTCATCAAAACAGTCCACATTGTCATCTTTGAGCGTGCTGGTTTCAAGATTTACCACAACTTGATCTTCCAAACTCGAGTTTGCACTTTCACTAAATATCTTGTCAACTTTTTTAAATGGATCAAACTGTTCTGGTTTATTCAAATTTGTCTTATCTTCATTTGCTGCTGTCATTTTTTTATTTGGTGACTTATTGTTTGTCTTTTTTGGAGGTGGTTTTCGCTTACTAGCTGAAGTACAGAACAAGTCATCCAACACAGACGTATCTGCTACTGTTGTGAACCTAGAGGCCATTATCTCTGCTTCAGGTTCATGTTTCAGATCTGTTCTCTCTTCATTGTCAGTATCTTCACTCTGATTTGCCAGCTGTTCCAATATTTCCACAGGATCTTCTGAACTCATCTCTGCCCTTTTTCGATGTTTGCTTCTCTCGAACACCTGGCTTTTCTGTTGCACAGTCTCCTCACATTCCAGGGTCAGATAACTTGGCATGATCTGTGTGTGCTGGGAAGATCCATGTTTTACAGAGTTGCTTCCCTTTGTCATCACAGGTGAAGCTTTCACTCTCCTTCTTGGAGTTACGGTTCTTCCAACAATCATCTCTGATTCTTCAGCACTGACACCACCCAGCTCCTCTTCAACATCAATTGTATTATTATTTACTACATTTCTTGTTGTCTGAGATTGCTTTGTATTTTTCATTGACTTTTCTGAGATATCATCACCTACATATTCCACTGCATGCTTTCTTGCAGTATTCCTGCAGTTTGTTTTCCTACCTTTTCTCTTCTCTTTTCCTACAATAACAGTACAAAACAAGCATAATTTAAAATATTTGATTATTAATGTGAATCACAACATAACTCAAAATAACTGAATACTATTATCAAATTATAATCAATTCATCCATTTTTAATACAATAGTGGTTATGATATTTTCAGTTTTTAGCGTAATGAAGATGAATAAAGAAATTATTCTGTCAACTGAGTCGAAATATATCTATATAGACTTGTATATAAAACATTGTGTTTGTAAGAATTTTGAGGTAAAAATCCAAAATGCAAACTCACTTGTAGCAGATTTAACAGTAGTTCCATCCTTGGAGGATACCTTTCTGAAACTACGGCAACCTGTTCTCTTGAAAACCTTCTCTAACTGGGGATCTTTGTGCATGTAATACTTCTTCAACAGTTCTAATCTCTCCTCCACACTTGAACACAAGATGCCAGTGGCAAACTCTTGTAGTGTCGCATTAGGGGCATGGCGTGTCCTCATTTCTTCAATTTGTTTCCTAACAGACAGAGAAATTCAGACCATACTGTTAATGGGAACAAGAGATCATTTCATTGCATGATGTATTCCAGATTCCTATACTGGTAGATATTACGACAAAGTTGTCATTCGCCATTTCAGTTTGAAAACAATTCAATATTAAGCCCAGCTATATTCCATCAAAACGAAAGGGCAGCAATTTTAAATAGGGTTACTGTAGTGTTTAAAAGTAAAATTTATTAATACAAAACAATGATTCGTTGCAACAAAAAAACAAAATAACACATTTAGAAGTCTTACATTTTAAATGCCCTGGGAGTTTGACCAATCAGGACTATTGCTGAGGCAGTGACCTCTGACCTCACAGCATTGACGTCCTCTGCTGCATTCTGACCTCTCCGTTGACCTTTCTGCACTGAATCTTCCTCCTCATCAGTAGACTGTCAAAACATTAAATGTCTATGTTTAAAAACAAGTTCACGTGGGAAGAAATATTGAACAATTCAGAAAATTTTGTGTTTCATATACTTGTACTGAGTTAAAAAGGAATTAATATACCAGGTATTCTTTAAACAAAAAGTGCCCCCCAAAAAACCTTAAAATTTAATAAAGGCAATGCATTATATTCTAGTTTAAAAAAAACAACTGTAAAATAATGATATGTAGATGTTTTATACATTTTTTACAGAGCATTTTCTAAAGATATACAAAGCTCCCAATTAGTCCTTTAAATGTTTTACCAGTAATAATGTGTAACCACTTAAGTAATGTAGCGTTATTACAATTTACAGTGAGTAACTTAAAGCAATGGCTGGGAATTCACCTATAAATATTAATGAAAGCGCAAATGACCCACCAATTGCATAGGTTCACACTGTACGGCGAGGTCCTGAGAATTCTGATGGAGTTCATAGACGTCCGAGATGGCGCACTTGGTCATGTGGTCTTCTGCTCGACTGCCGCCCACCACCTTCACGTTCTGGTGAATGTGAACAACCCCGCAGTCGTCTACCGAGATAACGGCAGACGATCAGAAGCAGCAGCATTCTTTATATATCACATATTGAGAATATATCTGAGTCGTGTCGTGGGAAAACCGCGCTTAATGCATACCCGTAAAGTGTTGATGACACTTTCTGCTTTTATGTATTTTCTGTTTCGAGGTAGTCTCTTCTAAACATAAATCAACTGTAGGTGGAAAGTGTCGTCCCAGATTAGACTATGCAGACTGCACAGGCCAATCGGGGATGACACTTTTCCCACGACACGCCTCATTTAATCTAGTGTCATAAGATTTCATGGTCATACACAAACTGTGCAAGTTAGGTCACGACTGAATAAGAAATAAAGTATGTATCACGATAATGGTGATTTTATTGACAGCATAAGACAGGCTAATCCGGGACGACACTTTACGCACATGCATTAAGCGCAGTTTTCCCACGACATGTCACATTTAGAAAAGCAGTGAGTATTGAATAAAGAAATGTCAGTCCACCCAAAAGCAAATGCAGCAACTAGTTTTCAAAAAATAAAATAGAAGCAAATAAACATTACAGTAACAGTAATGTTCCTCCTAAATAAAACCTTTGAACTAAAACAACTTTTAATCCCCATACTTCAACAAGAAACAGATGCTTATAACACTAATACAAAAATAACTGTTTTTGAGAGAACTTTAAAAAATTCTTTTTGATCTACCATATACACAGCAAAAGTCCTCGTTTTGTTAAGTTTTTGGATAAGAAGATAAATGTTGCAGAGTAATGAAGATTTATACATTTTAAATAATATTTACAAATATGTCTAAAATGCACATACTGAACACATCTGAGACATCTGCAAAACTTCCTGCCAGGGTCTGGTCAAACTGAAACCGATCCCCTTTCTCATCTTCTTCCTCCACAAGGGCTGGCCCCTTTCTTTTCAAAGGTCCTTTTCCTGTTCGGCTTTCATACGTCTTAACTTTCCCACCGGCTCGTTCAACAAAAGTAACTTTTTTATGTGTTTCAGAATTTTGCAGGTTTTGTTCATTATCCACAATGTCTCCATCCTCTGCTTCATTATCAATGATATTGTTTTCTTTTTTATGATCTTTATCATTGCTGGTTAGGTGATTTTTCCTTTTCTCATGAATTGAAGAATGTACAATAGAATCTTGATTTTCTGATTCTGACAAATAGTCACTAGACTCACTACCATCATCAGAGTCTGCAATAAAATAACTGAATTACACAAATAATAATAATTATGAAAGAAATATAGTGCAATTAAATGGTAACGATCAGTGTCAAACCTAATTCACTTGTAAAACATTGTATAACACTGAATGTCTAATGTCTGGAACTTTTCTCATATTCCATTTCATCTTTCCAATTGTCAAATGGGATAAATGCCTTTTATATTATAATTCTTATTTTTAATTCACACTCAATTATATTTTATGTACCTACTTTGATCGAGGTGAGAAGGCAATTACATGTTTTTTAAACAATTGTGTTTGTTTGTCAAAACATGCCCAATAAGACACATTATTATATTATAAAGATGATTGAACACATCACATATAGTTACCGTAATAATAGTTGATTGGAATCCTCAAATGTGTTATTATAGTTGAAAGAATTTCGGCTCTTATTAATAATTATCTACCTTGTTCCGAGAAAAACTGAGCCAGTATATCATCATCGGGTTGCTCAGTTTTGTTGGTAGTTTCATCTTGAGCAACATCATCGTATTCTTCATCATCTTCAACCCGAACTACCGGAGGGATGTACTGCACAGTCTCGAAGCCTTCCAGCGCTGACTCTACCCTCTCATTGCGCTGTAATTACAGGAAATACATTGTTTATTTCTGATGGTTTGAATGCAAAGATTTTTTTTAATGAAATAAATGTAAAACCCATTTCTTATGTTCTTTCTTGTTTAAAATAAGAGTTGTCTTAAATATCTGTATAGGTACATTACAAAACATTTAATCTTTAATAGCATTTACCCATAAATCATCAGCATAGGCAAAATGGATTAGATATATTGCACAATTTCAAACATGTTCAAGCAAGAACATGCTCCACATTTTCGCTAATTGACTGATCACTAATATCACTCGTAAAGTGACGGTCAAACAATTCATTCTACAGTATTCTACAGGTAAAATTTCTCTTCAAAGGTAAAAGTTACCTGACTGACTGAAGTACAATAAAAAAAAATCTGAAGAATACAAGAAGATCCAGGGTTCAAGGTTTTCAAAGGCGACAGATTATATAGATTATATTATAGAAGGCCTCACATATAAAACCAAAACAAAACAAAATATTGTCAGGTATGTTGGCCACTGAAACGTGTAGTTTGTGAGCCCACCTTGAGTATATCTCTTGTAAAGCAAGCCTCGCCAGTACGCAATGAGAACATGTTCTTGATACCGAACAGCTCCCCCTTCTGATTCTTGCTGCCCTGCACTGCGTAGAAGTACCTGCGGGCATTCGTGTCCTCCACCGTCACATTCAGTAGTTGCTGAGAAATACAGAGAAAATAGTTCTTATCAGAAACATATCAGGGGCAATATTCCAGAAACATCTTAAGTTTATATTAAAATATTTTCACTTAAGTTCCAATTTTTGTAAAGTAATACTTTTAAAACTATATATAAAATAATGATTCCAATTACAGTTAAGTAAATAGTAGTTAACAAGAAGTTGATAATTAGGAAACATTTAGCAGAATTTCATGTATACATGGGATAAAATGCTTAAGAAAATGGATGATTTTAAGGCTAAGGATAACATTCCACTTAAGATGTTTCTGGAATACAACCCCTGGCCACACAACTATGGAAATTCTTAAGCTCAATCTTAGTCTTAATCTTAAATATTCAGCCAATTGAAATCAAAGCTCCATTGTTACAAGCATTTTCATTGGTCAAGATTTCAAGTTTAGACTGAGTTTAAGAATGAGAACTTTTGTAGTTGTGGAGCCTGGGCAATTCTTCTCCACATAATATGAGATAAATACTAGTGATGGCAACAAAATTTGAATATTTGCATTTTGGTTCAATGGACTATTCCCATAGTGTCATATAAACTAGTTTGAGCTTTGTGGCCTAGTCAACAGAATGGAACTATTTCGTATTGAGTTGCAGTTCCAAATACTGAGTATCATCCCATCTTATTTACAAATTGCATAATTATTATAATTATTGAAGTAAGATTATTGGCAAATTAGAGCAACATTTCTCAGCTATAATGACAGCTAAATGTGTGATCGCACTTCTGTAATTTATTTTAAAATACATTATTTTAAAGCCACTTAATGATGAAACTTTAAATTAACAGTTATGGTATTAATCTGTCTCATGTAATTATGTACTGGCGACAAGAACAGAAATTAGTTTTTAAATAAAACAAGACTAGACGTGTCCGTAGGACACGGATGCCCCCACATTCCGCTGGATGTCACAAAACTCTGCTGATGTCATAAAAAACTGCACCAAAATACACAGGTGCACAAATTCACATGCTGATGAATATGTTTATAAAGTTTCATCAGTCAAGCAGTTATACTTTTTGAGTTACACACAACACAAATAAAAAAATGACAATTTTCACTAAAAAAAGGGCCATAACTCCACTGATGTCTGTAAAAACTGCACCAAAATACCCAGGTGCACAAGTTCACATGCTGATGAATATGTATATAAAGTTTCATTACTCTAACACTTTTTGAGATACGCGTGACACAAGTCAAAAAATGTCATTTTTTGCTAAAAAAGGGCCATAACTCTGCTGATGTCTGAAAAAACTGCACCAAAGTACCAAGGGGCACATGTTCACATGATGATTAATATGTTTATAAAGTTCCATCATTCTAGCAATTATACTTCTTGACTTACACGTGACAAAAGTCGAAAAATGTCAGCCATAACTCCGCTGATTTCTGAAAAAACTGCACCAAAATACAAAGGTGCTCAAGTTCACAAGCTGATTAATATGTTTATAAAGTTCCATCACTCTAGCAATAATACTTTTTGAGTTACATGCGACACAAGTCCAAAAATGTCATTTTTGCTTAAAAAAAAGGGGCCATAACTCCGCTGATGTCGGAAAAAAATGCACCAAAATACCAAAGTGCACAAGTTCACATGCTGATTAATATGTTTTTAAAGTTTCATCACTCAAGCAATAATACTTTTTGAGTTACAAGCGACACAAGTCCAAAAATGTCATTTTTTGCTAAAGAAAAGGGCCATAACTCCACTTATGTCGGAAAAACTGCACCAAAATACCCAGGTGCATAAGTTCACATGCTGTTGAATATGTTTATAAAGTTTCATCACTCTAGCATCAATACTTTTTCAGTTACGCGCGACACAAGTCCAAAAATGTCATTTTTTCTAAAAAAGGGCCATAACTCTGATGATGTCGGTAAAAAACTGCACCAAAAAAATAAATACCCAGGTGCACAAGCCCCAATGTTGATGAATATGCTTATCAAATTTCATCACTCTAGCAGTTGTACTTTTTTAGTTATGCGGGGCACAAAAATCCGACTGACGGATGGGCGGACGGACAAGGGCAAATCTATATGCCCCCCCCCCCCTCTAAAGTGGGGGCATAAAAAAGTAAATTCATTGGATCGGTGTGTTCGTTTCAAATTTCTATGTATTACACCATACATATATCACTATTCAGCCCCAATGTTCACAACATGCCTCTACCTGCTTATAGATCTGCCTCAGGTACATGTTCTCCTCAATGGTTCCCGTGGATACGAGCCTGTAGACATGCACATTGCGCCGCTGTCCTATCCTATAGGCCCGGTCCTGGGCCTGAAGGTCATGGGTAGGGTTCCAGTTGGGGTCAAATATCACCACCTTGTTGGCCCCTGTGAGGTTCAGTCCCAGACCACCAGCTCTGTGGAGAACAGGGAATATTACAATGTAGAGAATTAGTATAGTCGAATCTTGATACTTTGAATCGCAATCGGAATCCTAGCAAATGATGGTATACTGCGAATAAGAAGGTTGGTTCTGATATTTTAATTAGCAAAACGATGCAATACAAATTTGAAAGTTTACAAAACATGTGTTCCTAACTTCCTACAAACAAATTTGTGGGTTCAATTATGGAGTTACCAATTAAATGTTTATGCTATACTATGCATCTGATTATCACTGTGACTTAGCAATGAAAAAACATGACACTGTGTTCAAGAAACACACATGCTCCAGTTAGTGCTGGACAGCCCATTACTATTCCAATTTAGTAAAATTAGGTAAAGGTCAAAGTGAGGTTGGGTGATATGGGTGGATTGGGAACTGTCATAAGTAACAACTGTGTAAATATTTAAGTGTTGCAGTAAGCGGTGTTGGTGCTAGACGAAATAGTAAAATCTAGTTAACCAAGAAATGGCACTTTTGAATTATTATAAGTCCAAATTAGGTCAAGGTCAAAGTGAGGTTAGGTGATATAGGTGGATTAGGGATGGTCATAAGCAACAACTGTGTAAGAATCCAAGTGTTGTAGCAAGCGGTGCTGGTGTTAGACGAAACGGTAAAATTGAGTTAACCAAGAAACAGCCCATTTGAATTATTCTAAGTGCAAATTAGGTCAAAGGCAAAGTGAGGTTGGGTGACATGGGTGGATAGGGAATGATCATAAACAACAACTGTGTAAGTATCCAAGTGTTGTAGTAAGCGGTGTTGGTGCTAAACGTAACGGTAAAATCTACTTAACCTTGTCACAGACGGGTGGAAGGACAGACGGACAGACAGGACAATCACTATATGCCTCCTGCATCAAGATGCCGGTGGCATAAAAAATTATGTCATGATACTTTCCAAAAGATGCCATACCCTGATAAACATGATACTATGAACAAAGTAATAGCACTGTTTTTCATACACAGAAATTCATGTACAAAGTAACTGAAATTTTATTTAATTGTTCATACTTGTTGATTGCTAGTTGCTGAAATATAAAGTGTGTAAACTCTGAATTCGTTATTCAAACAATAAACATTTATAAAACCACTAAAACTATTTGATTCTTTATATTTTGAAATAAGTCAAATATGTTTAGATTGTTGATCCACATATCTTTATACAAAGAGTTTAAAAAAACAACATACTTAGTCGAGATGAGGCAGATGAAGATATTGGGGTCTGTGTTGAACTCCCTCACGATGACCATGCGTCTCTTGGAGGAGACTGATCCATCTATCCTGCGATACTCGTACCCTGTACTCATCAAGTACTGCTCTATTATATCCAGTACCTGTGGTAAAACCGGTTATCATTGTGATCAATTATTTTACAAATCTCTGCTACTCAGTCTTAATAGACGCTTCCACAAATGTCAATCATATTCAAATTAATCATTCAATGTTATCCAATCGAACTTGGAAATCACGTGTTTAGCGGTTAAACTATTTAATACAAAAGCACGTGCATAATGTTTGTGATATTCAAATTAGCACGAGGTAATGTTTGTGATTTTCGATGAATGGAAATTAATCATTTAACAATAGCTGGGGAGGAGTTTAAACTATTCGTGGCAAATCCCGGATCGGTCTATTGAATCGCGACTTATGTACCTAATGAAGAATCATGTTGATTAAAGTAAGAACAGTTCTTGCTGGAAACGATTTTTGATTCACGGAAGAGTTTCAATTTTCATAATAAAAATATTATTTCAGAGCTAGTTGCAAGTGATTTATGACATGTTTGAAATACTGTTACATTGGCATTTAAGAACCCGTGATATAGATTATTTGTTTAATATATACCACGGTACTTACAATCTTTACTGATATGCTGCCACATGCTATTCAATCCAACAATTGTTTTAATGCATTTTAAAAGGAATATGAAGGAACACTTCCTGGAAAAAATGTTCAAATGGATAATTACTACCCCAGTAAAAAAAAAAAATATTTACAACAAACATCACGTTTGGTGTAAATATTTACTGGGGTAGTAATTTAATATAATACATGTAGTGTTTCATGTTTTAAATACACAGTTTCAACCTACCTGTGTTGCATATGAGAATATGAGGACCTTGCTATAGTCCTTGCTGAACACTTTCAACAGCCCTTGTAGCACCTGAAACATTGCCAGAAGATTTTAATCTATTTTCAGTGTTTCTTTTGAGAATTTACTCAAATTAATTTTTCTTATTTACTGTTTTTATAGAACAACAGTACTGTGTAAAAATACAGCAAGGAAATAATGAATCCGTATTTGGTTATTTTTATTCCTTATTTTAAACCAAAAGGCTGTCATCAATGATAAAAATAATAACCTTGCTGATATATCAATTAGGTACAAACCTTCATTTTCCCGCAGTATTTTGGATCAGACAGCGTCCTGAACGCTGCCTCGCGTGTCTGTGTAACAAACTCGGGGTGGTTCTCGAAAGCGATCTTGCAGATTTCCCTAGCAGTTTTTGCCTGCTTCTCGCTGGTTTTCAGCGTCGGTATGAGGAGGGCCACATGGTTGGCTGTCTTGAGAAGCAAGTGCATAAAGGTGAACCGCAGTGACTTCACGGATATGCCGTCTGCAGCGCTCTGAAATAAGGCTAACAACTGCAATTGTTTCTTATCAAGTAGTGTAATAATTCCAGTTTAAATTTGGCACCTTTTCATCATTTAATTAGATACAGGCAAACATTATGACAATTGCATTTAAAATGGGCACATTTTGTTTCAGATATATTATATATATTTAATACATAAAGAAATAGTTATTTCTGTCACATTCTCAGGTGCAATATAACTTATTATCAATTTCCATCAGTTAATTGTTTAATTGAAACTAGTACAATAAAACGGAAAATGACAATATCCAGAAATCAAAAGGACAAGAGCAAAGACCATTGCAGTTAGTACATAAGCTCTTAGTCAGGCAGGAATTTAAATTTTTACCATACTTCAGCACATTGTAACATTAACTTCATAAAATATTTTTATTAACTAACAAACATCTCTATCATACAAGGAACTTATAGGTTAACTTGTTACAGAGCACCCCCTGTGGTTGGCCACTGTCACACACACAGGGGACCTCACTGTGCAGTAACTTAGTATAAGGGAGTTCATGAGTTACCTTGTTACAGCACACCCCCTGTGGTTGGCCACTATCACATACACAGGGGTCCTCGCTGTGCAGTAATATAGTATTATAGAGGATTTACCTTGTTACAGCACCTCCGCCCCCCCGTGGTTGACCACTATCACATACACAGGGGTCCTCGCTGTGCAGTAACATAGTATTATAGAGGAGTTACCGTGTTACAGCACACCCCCTGTGGTTGACCACTGTCACATACACTGGGGTTCTTACTGTGCAGTAACATAGTATTATAGAGGAGTTACCGTGTTACATAATAACCCCTGTGGATGGCCACTATCACATACACAGGGGTTCTTACTGTGCAGTAACATAGTATTATAGAGGAATTACCTTGTTACATCACACCCCCTGTGGTTGGCCCACTATCACATACACAGGGGTCCTCACTGTGCAGTAACATACTATTATAGAGAAGTTATCTTGTTACATCACACCCCTGTGGTTGGCCACTATCACATACACAGAGGTTCTTACCGTGCAGTAACATAATATTATAGAGTAGTTACCTTGTTACATCACACACCCTGTGGTTGGCCACTATCACATACACAGGGGTTCTTACTGTGCAGTAATATAGTATTATAGAGTAGTTACCTTGTTACATCACACCCCCTGTGGTTGGCCACTATCACATACACAGGGGTCCTTACTGTGCTGTAACATAGTATTATAGAGGAGTTACCTTGTTAGAGCACACACCCTGTGGTTGGCCACTATCACACACAGGGGTCCTCACTGTGCAGAAACATAGTATTATAGGAGAGTTACCTTGTTACAGCACACCCACTGTGGTTGCCACTATCACATACACAGGGGTCCTCACTGTCCAGTAACATAGTATTATAGAGGAGTTACCTTGTTACTGCACACCCCCTGCGGTTGACCACTATCACATACACAGGGGTCCTCACTGTGCAGTAACATAGTATTATAGAGGAGTAACCTTGTTACAGCACACCCCCTGTGGTTGACCACTATCACATACACAGGGGTCCTCACTGTGCAGTAACATAGTATTATAGAGGAGTTACCTTGTTAGAGCACACCTCCTGTGGTTGGCCACTATCACATACACAGGAGTCCTCACTGTGCAGTAACATAGTATTATAGATGAGTAACCTTGTTACAGAACACCCACTGCGGTTGGCCACTATCACAAACACAGGGGTCCTCACTGTGCAGTAACATAGTATTATAGAGGAGTTACCTTGTTACAGCACACCCCCTGTGGCTGGCCACTATCACATACACAGGGGTCCCCACTGTGCAGTAACATAGTATTATAGAGGAGTAACCTTGTTAGAGCACACCTCCTGTGGTTGGCCACTATCACATACACAGGGGTCCTCGCTGTGCAGTAACATAGTATTATAGAGGAGTTACCTTGTTACAGCACACCCACTGTGGCTGACCACTATCACATACACAGGGGTCCTCACTGTGCAGTAACATAGTATTATAGAGGAGTAACCTTGTTAGAGCACACCCCCTGTGGTTGGCCACTATCACATACACAGGGGTCCTCGCTGTGCAGTAACATAGTATTATAGAGGAGTTACCTTGTTACAGCACACCCCCTGTGGTTGGCCACTATCACATACACAGGGGTCCTCGCTGTGCAGTAACATAGTATTATAGAGGAGTTACCTTGTTAGAGCACACCTCCTGTGGTTGGCCACATTCACATACACAGGAGTCCTCACTGTGCAGTAACATAGTATTATAGAGGAGTTACCTTGTTACAGCACACCCCCTGTGGTTGGCCACTATCACATACACAGGGGTCCTCGCTGTGCAGTAACTTAGCATTATAGAGGAGTAACCTTGTTACAGCACACACCCTGTGGTTGGCCACTATCACATACACAGGGGTCCTCACTGTGCAGTAACATAGTATTATAGAGGAGCAACATTGTTAGAGCACACCCCCTGTGGTTGGCCACTATCACATACACAGGGGTCCTCACTGTGCAGTAACATAGTATTATAGAGGAGTTACCTTGTTACAGCACACCCCCTATGGTTGGCCACTATCACATACACAGGGGTCCTCACTGTGCAGTAACATAGTATTATAGAGGAGTTACCTTGTTAGAGCACACCTCCTGTGGTTGGCCACTATCACATACACAGGGGTCCTCACTGTGCAGTAACATAGTATTATAGAGGAGTCACCTTGTTAGAGCACACCTCCTGTGGTTGGCCACTATCACATACAGGGGGGTCCTCGCTGTGCCGTAACATAGTATTATAGAGGAGTAACCTTGTTACAGCACACCCCCTGTGGTTGGCCACTATCACATACACAGGGGTCCTCGCTGTGCAGTAACATAGTATTATAGAGGAGTTACCTTGTTACAGCACACCCCCTGTGGTTGGCCACTAACACATACACAGGGGTCCTCGCTGTGCAGTAACATGGTATTTTACAGGAGTTACCTTGTTACAGCACCCCCCCTGTGGTTGGCCACTATCACATACACAGGGGTCCTCACTGTGCAGTAACATAGTACTATAGAGGAGTTACCTTGTTACAGCACACCCCATCTGGTTGGCCACTATCACACACAGGGGTTCTCGCTGTGCAGTAACATAGTATTATAGAGGAGTTACCTTGTTACAGCACACCCCCTGTGGTTGGCCACTATCACACACACACACGGGTCCTCGCTGTGCATGTAACTTAGTATTATAGAGGGGTTACCTTGTTACAGCACACACCCTGTGGTTGGCCACTATCACACACACAGGGGTCCTCGCTGTGCATGTAACATAGTATTATAGAGGAGTTACCTTGTTACTGCACACCCCCTGTGGTTGGCCACTATCACATACACAGGGGTCCTCGCTGTGCATGTAACATAGTATTATAGAGGAGTTACCTTGTTACAGCACACACCCTGTGGTTGACCACTATCACACACACAGGGGTCCTCACTGTGCAGTAACATAGTATTATAGAGGAGTTACCTTGTTACAGCACACCCCCTGTGGTTGGCCACTATCACACACACAGGGGTCCTCACTGTGCAGTAACATAGTATTATAGAGGACTTACCTTGTTACAGCACACCCCATCTGGTTGGCCACTATCACACACAGGGGTCCTCGCTGTGCAGTATCATAGTATTATAGAGGAGTTACCTTGTTACAGCACACCCCCTGTGGTTGGCCACTATCACATACACAGGGGTCGTCGCTGTGCAGTAACATAGTATTATAGAGGAGTTACCTTGTTACAGCACACCCACTGTGGTTGACCACTATCACATACACAGGGGTCCTCACTGTGCAGTAACATGGTATTATAGAGGAGTTACCTTGTTACAGCACACCCACTGTGGTTGACCACTATCACACACACAGGGGTCCTCACTGTGCAGTAACTTAGCATTATAGAGGAGTTACCTTGTTACAGCATACCCCATCTGGTTGGCCACTATCACACACAGGGGTCCTCACTGTGCAGTAACATAGTATTATAGAGGAGTTACCTTGTTACAGCACACCCCCTGTGGTTGGCCACTATCACACACACACACGGGTCCTCGCTGTGCATGTAACATAGTATTATAGAGGAGTTACCTTGTTACAGCACACACCCTGTGTTTGGCCACTATCACACACACAGGAGTCCTCGCTGTGCATGTAACATAGTATTATAGAGGAGTTACCTTGTTACTGCACACCCCCTGTGGTTGGCCACTATCACATACACAGCGGTCCTCGCTGTGCATGTAACATAGTATTATAGAGGAGTTACCTTGTTACAGTACACCCCCTGTGGTTGGCCACTATCACATACACAGGGGTCCTCGCTGTGCAGTAACATAGTATTATAGAGGAGTTAACTTGTTACAGCACACCCCCTGTGGTTGGCCACTATCACATACACAGGGGTCCTCGCTGTGCAGTAACATAGTATTATAGAGGAGTTACCTTGTTACAGTACACCTCCTGTGGTTGGCCACTATCACATACACAGGGGTCCTCGCTGTGCAGTAACATAGTATTATAGAGGAGTTACCTTGTTACAGCACACCCCCTGTGGTTGGCCACTATCACATACACAGGGGTCCTCGCTGTGCAGTAACATAGTATTATAGAGGAGTTACCTTGTTACAGCACACCCCCTGTGGTTGGCCACTATCACATACACAGGGGTCCTCGCTGTGCAGTAACATAGTATTATAGAGGAGTTACCTTGTTACAGCACACCCCCTGTGGTTGGCCACTATCACATACACAGGGGTCCTCGCTGTGCAGTAACATAGTATTATAGAGGAGTTACCTTATTACAGCACACCCCCTGTGGTTGGCCACTATCACACACACAGGGGTCCTCGCTGTGCAGCACTGCAGCCATGTGGGGGTGGGACAGGATGGTCTTGTAAATGCTTGTCTGCAGCTGAGACAGCCGGCAAAACACCACACTGTCATCTGAAAGAATTCAGATAGTTATTGTAAGCTTCAGTATTTCAGCAAACTAATTAAATGTTATAATTTTAGTCAATTTAAAATGCAGTTTTTAAATAGTAAAATTAAACATACGTCACAATGGTTAATTTAATAAAAATTGTGGTTGGAATCAACAACAAAAAAGGCTTCATTCACAGTGAAATTTCTTTTTATGACACTCACAAAATAGCATTTCTGCTAAGAGACCTTTACAAAGACACAAGAGACCGATCCAGGTTTTGTCACAATAGTTGTAACTCCTTCCCAGCTATTGTTAAAAAATTAATTTCCATTTATTGATCATCACAAAAATTACCACAATGTCATGCTCTTTCAAATGAAATAGTCAAACCGCTAAATGCATGATATCCAAGTGCGATGGTTGGATAGTATAGAAGATTAATTTGAATATGATTGACATTTGTGGAAGCGTCTATTCAGTGGTTCACCCAAAGTTTCAGGTTTGGAAACTTTAAACGCACTAACACCAAACTAATGCAGTTCAACTTAGAAGTACCTTTCTTAGGCAGCTGGTCTGAGATCAGAGTCTTCAGTCGTCGTATCATCATGCCCTTCCTGATCTCAGCTAGTCGCTCCTTTTCTACAAAGGCAGATAAATTATGCAACACATTTTTACTGTATTCCAATTAAGTCTTTTTACAAAGCCTTAAAAAATTGTGTTGTTGCTTTGAGTAAAACTATACATGTGGCGCGTCGTGATAAAACCGGTCTTAATGCATGTGCGTAAAGTGTCGTCCCGGATTAGCCTGTGCAGTCCGCACAGGCTAATCCAGGACGACACTTTCCGCCTACGGTGGATTTATGTTTAGAAGAGATCTCCTTGAAACAGAAAAAAACATAAAAGCGGAAAGCGGAAAGTGCCGTTCCGGATTAGCCTGTGCAGACTGCACAGGCTAATCCGGGACGACACTTTACGCACATGCATTAAGACCAGTTTTCTCACGACGTGCCACCTATCTAGTAATCATAGGCTGTGAAACCAGGTGTTAACCAGGGCCCATATCTACCAACCTTGGGCTAAAGAATAGACAATAGACTTAGATTCAAGAAAAATACTTGTTTGTTGGCAAATATGCTGGATACCAATGCGGCTTATCACATTAATAAATAATTCCTAGTAAAGAATGCAGGCTTTTACACAGGTTAATAACAAGAAAGATTGAAATGAACAACATTTTTAGAATAAACCAGTTTCAGGTATATTGTTTTATTCTTAAATCTCAAGTCTAAGAATTGGTTGGTGAATATAAATTTACTGAACTGTAATCAAAGGACAATTTATTACTGAATAAAAAGGCACACACACAGTCATTAAAACATGAGAAACGAACTATTATGGTGTTTGCTCTATGACACACATGAATAACATGTGTTTACACATAGAAAGATTAACACATAGAAATAAGTATGGAAGTACTAGCTGGGATTGGAAACCATTTTGACATAAATGAAAATTTGAGATAAACGTATTTATTTGATTCAAAAAATACAAAAAACATTTTGTTTTTTTAAGACTGAAGACATTATTTTACACTTTGACATATCCAGAAACTTCAAAAAAAGCGAGTCTGAGACAACTAAGTTCAGCTTATATGACACAGTTTGCATGATCCTTCATCATTACAATTACATGTAAAAATGTCAGAAACTCACGTCTGCGTGCCTGCGCTAGTTCCCTCTTGTTAGCATCGTGTCTCTGTCCTAACTCGATGGGCTTCACAATCACACTCTCGAAGTCCTGCAGTCTCCCTAGGCAACCAGGCTGGGCCCTGAATGAACACAGATTGTGATTGTTATGAAAGTCCTGCAGTCTCCCTAGGCAACCAGACTGGGCCCTGAATCAGAGATTGTGATTGTTATGAAAGTCCTGCAGTCTCGCTAGGCAACCTGGCTGGGCCCTGAGTGAACAGAGACTGTGATTGTTATGAAAGTCCTGCAGTCTCCATAGGCAACCAGACTGGGCCCTGAATGAACAGAGATTGTGATTGTTATGAAAGTCCTGCAGTCTCCCTAGGCAACCAGGCTGGGCCTTGAATGAACAGAGACTGTGATTGTTATGAAAGTCCTGCAGTCTCGCTAGGCAACCTGGCTGGGCCCTGAATGAACACAGATTGTGATTGTTATGAAAGTCCTGCAGTCTCCCTAGGCAACCAGACTGGGCTCTGAATGAACACAGACTGTGATTGTTATGAAAGTCCTGCAGTCTCCCTAGGCAACCAGGCTGGGCCCTGAATGAACAGAGATTGTGATTGTTATGAAAGTCCTGCAGTCTCCCTAGGCAGCCAGGCTGGGCCCTGAATGAACAGAGACTGTGATTGTTATGAAAGTCCTGCAGTCTCCCTAGGCAACCAGGCTGGGCCCTGAATGAACAGAGACTGTGATTGATATGAAAGTCCTGCAGTCTCCCTAGGCAACCAGGCTGGGCCCTGAATGAACAGAGACTGTGATTGTTATGAAAGTCCTGCAGTCTCCCAAGGCAACCAGGCTGGGCCCTGAATGAACAGAGACTGTTATTGTAATGTACTTGTTATCAATGGTAAACACCTCATATACAAGGGATGATTCAGTAAATTGAGGACTTAGCATCAGCTCCATAAGGCCAATAAAGTTTTTAGCAAAGATTGTTTTCCCCGAAATCTGTATTCGTCAGATTTAAGATAATTTTAAATGTTTTTTTTTTACCAAAATGTGCCTTTAAAAAAAGTTAAAAAACAACTCAATCCTAACCCTACCTAACTTTTTGCGTCTGCTGTCCAAAACACAATTGTTTTTGGCCTAAGAAACAATAGGGACACATTAACATTGTAATATACTTGTTATCAACGAGTATCGGAGGAGTGTTACAGTTAAACATGGAATTAATTAATAAATAAATTATCAAACATTATCTCATCATAATGTTGTGCAAAACTCATTAACAGCTGTGGTATAATGTTAAAGGAAAACTGTATCAAACAAATAATTTAGTAAATGAAGCATCACCTACCTGAGCGATTTTAAGATTATGTATACATGTTTGCTGCAACTTACAATGTACACAACATGCTAAAAGTTCATTGATTGTAAAATAAAATGGTGTTTTTCTCAAAATTAAAAACATGAACATCTGCTAATTTCCATAACGTCTCAAATCACTAGAGCATTTCCTATAGACAAGATGAAAAGAAAAATCAAAGAACTTTAGTCTTTACTACAGGTATAAACAAAGGACCTTCAATTACATGAAAAATACACAAGTTATTTGTGGCATACCAGTCCAAGATGCTGAAGAATTCCTTGAGGTTGTTCTGCAGAGCTGTACCAGTCAGGCCAAACCTGCGGGGAGTAGGGATCTTCCGAAGGGCCTGGGTAGCCTTGGCCTTCTGTTCCTGAAAACATACACAACAAAATTGTAGCAAGGGGAGGTCTATTAGCAAGGGCAGGTCTATTGTAGCAAGGGGAGGTCTATTGTAGCAAGGGGAGGTCTATTGTAGCAAGGGGAGGTCTATTGTAGCAAGGGGAGGTCTATTGTAGCAAGGGGAGGGCTATTGTAGCAAAGGGAGGTCTACTGTAGCAAGGGGAGGTCTATTGTAGCAAGGGGAGGTCTATTGTAGCAAGGGGAGGTCTATTAGTCCTTTGATGGTATTATAATGTGCACTTACTTTATAGTAAGTTGTTTTAAGCTTACCCAGTACAGATTTGTCATTTGAATAACACTAAATTAATAAGTAATGTCTTATATGAACTGTCTTAGTGAATAAATGGAAAATGGTTTTGAAATGACATATTTAAATTATTCATAAAATTTTTAAATTTTCAAAACACTTAAACAATAAGTAATATCTTACTTGTACCGTTTTTGGTGGATAAGACAGATGATCTCAAAAGTACCAGTAAATACATTAGTGGCGCGTCGTGAGAAAACCGGTCTTAATGCATGTGCGTAAAGTGTCGTCCCGGATTAGCCTGTGCACAGGCTAATCCAGGAGGGCACTTTCCGCCTACAGTGAATTTATGTTAAGAAGAGACTTCCTTGAAACAGAAAATACCACAAAAGTCGGAAAGTGCCGTCCCAGATTAGCCTGTGCGGACTGCACAGGCTAATCTGGGACGACACTTTACGCACATGCATTAAGTCCGGTTTTCCCACAATGCCCCTCATTTTTGTTCCAAATACATGTAGAGGTAAACAGATAACCAAAAATGGTTTTACTTCTTTATTACAAGGCCTTTCAATTAAAATTGCTGAACAATACTCAAGCATCTCTTCCTTATGTTACAATGCCACATGTAAAGATTGTTACTGTGAAACAGTATATTGCATAAAGCACATCATGAAGTTAAAGAATGATAATGTACAATAGATATCTGAGCCAATGCACTTGCCTTGATCTTGTGGACCTCATCAACAATGACTGCTGTCCAGTCCACTGAGTTCAATGATTCCTGAAATAGATTTGAGGCGTGTCATGGTTAAGCTGGGATTAATGCATCTGCGCAAAGTGTCGTCCCGGATTAGCCTGTGTAGTCCGCTTTTATGATATTTTCTGTTTCAAGGAAGTCTCTTCAAAACATAAATCCACCGTAGGCAGAAAGTGTCATCCTGGATTAGACTGTTCTGACTGCACACGCTAATCCGGGATGACACTATGCAGATGCATTAAGCCTGGTTTTCCCATGACACGTCTCATTTAATCATACATGTACGAGGGTAGATAAAAGCTATTTGTTTGTAACTTTTTTATTTGATTTCAAATCATTCTTAAACCTTCACTTAAAGTATTGCAACATAAATATAGAACGCATATAGCTAAAAGTCAAAGAATAGGTAATATTATGTGATTACTACAAATTATTACATGTACTCAGAACCTAATCATAGGTACATTTAGACATCCAGAAGCAGTCCGAAAATCATATGAGGCGTGTCGTGGAAAAATCGGTCTAAATGCATGTTCGTAAAGTGTCGTCCCGAATTAGCCTGTGCAGTCCGCACAGGCTAATCCAGGACACCACTTTCCGCTTTTATGGTATTCTCTGTTTCACGGAAGTCTCTTCCAAACATTAATTCACTGTAGGCGGAAAGTGCCGTCCCGGATTAGCCTGTACAGACTGCATCAACTAAAAATTGATGCAAAAAAAGGTAACACCTCAAAGGAAGTCACTACAACAATTTGTTTTTCCTGACACAAGTAAAATATAACATGCCAGTTAATGACAATACATACCTGATGGTCCCTAAAAGTCTCGAAGGTGGTGACAACAATCTCCACCTTGCCTCGCCTCACCTCCCTCAGACAATCCTCCTTGTCAGCTCCATGGAACTTCCTGCAACGCATACACACAGCATTGCCATCATGACATGGTGCATATTGAACAGCTTTCTTAGAATTCACGCTGGCACTGACGAAATAACCCCCCACCCCACGGAATAAACTTTGCTTTATTTCAACAATGTGGGATAAAGAAAACAAGCACAGACTAATAACGTCATGTTGTTGATTTTTGTGATGTCATTTTATGTTTTTCGTATTATTAAGTGCGTTTTCTTCAGTTTATTTTCAAAATAAAGACAGAAAATAATGGGATAAATAGAATAGAAAACTCGTGGTTCAGATTCTCTCAGCCTCGCTAAATAAACATATCTTTATTTAACACTAACCTAGTATTCTCTATATTTTTAATTTTTGACAACTGTGCAACACAATTTTTCCTATGTATAAAATTTTTAAGCATTTATAAAATGTGTTGAAAGAATGATAGCCAAGATAAACAAAAAAGCAAAACAAATATTTGTATGGTTAGGATAAGTACACATTTTGGGAAAATATTTAATATATGAATATTTTTCCAAATATTGAGCAAAATGTTTATTAATGAATGAAAATTCACTTAATGATGTTCAGGAGTGGCAAAATCTTGATTTTGCCTCACTTGTCTGTTTTTGCCAAATGCTCTGTGCCACTTGTCTGTGCAATAATTATACACTAAATTCTGGCAAAAATTATCTTGTCTATGCATGTTTTGGAACACGTCGGGCAATATGGACAATTGATTTCACCATCACTGAAGTTCCGCTTATGTTAAAAAGTCATGCTTAATATAATGTTCAGTAACTTGTAACAAAAGTGGTTCCACAATGCGTTGGTATACTAAAAAAGATGACTACAACAATAGGGAAAGATCTAGATTTAGCAGGGTACTGCTCCTTCCCCCCCCCCCCCCACTGCTGCCCATATGGGCCCATATGGGCTGGTCACACAGAAATGTTTCAATATCTTTTGAAATTCCATATATTTCTGACAAAATTAAATGTGAAATGAATAGAAATGTTCAAAAAGTTGAATTGCAGCATTTATTTGATAAAAACCTTGGATTTACCAATTTATTACAAAATGCCAAGGTACTAGGACGGCTTTCCACCCTGCCCATTTTGAGCAGCACCCTGTACCTTTTTTGATCCTAGATCTTTCCCTACACTACAGTCCAACCTGACAGAGAAGTGTCCCCACGTTTCCAGCTCCTCCAGCCAGTTGTACAGCACACACCCGGGCCCGATAATGAGAAAGGGGCCCGTGTAGGGGCCAGCCTCGTACACTGTATCGGACAGCTCCCTGATGAAGTGAGGCTTGCGACGCATTACATCACACTTGTCTCCCTTCTTCCCCAGTAGAGCGGATATGAAACCGATCACCTGGAAAACGTGGAGGAATTTTAGCATAAAGGCCTTTTGTTATATCCATCAAAACATTTTATATCAATATACATTGTCATGTAATAATATACAACCTTAAATATTCACACTTCCTAAGTAGATGGGGTTTTGTCAGCACAGTTTTGGGAGTTTTTTCATTCCAATTAGGAAAAGTACATCTTTTTTTTTTAGATTGGGAATGGGCACTTTTACAGGAGCCTGCCAAAGAAGGAAAACAATCATTGTATGTGGAAGGTCCAAAGTACCTGTACTGTTTTCCCAAGTCCCATGTCATCCCCCAGTATGGCCCCTGTGTTCTGTTTGAAGTGTCCATACAGGAACCTGATCCCTTCACGTTGGTAGTCCCTCAGGAACTGATTTAAATTGGCAGGAACCTGTAATAAAGAGTAGGTTGTTTGTCAATAGTCAGTTAAAAGGTTTCCAAATGAATATGTTGTTGATAAGAGACAAAAAAAGGCACTGGAAGAAGTTGAAAAGTGGATAATCCATGATCTAGTTAGAGAAAGATCTAGAGCGAAATAGCAGGGTGCTGCACCCTGCTCCTTTTTGGTCCCACCCTGCTGCCCCTCTAAGCTGGTCAACACAGAAATGCTGAAAATCTTTTGAAATTCAATATATTTTTGCAAATATTATATGACAAATGAATAGATTATGCTAAAGAACCTTAATTAGAAGCATAATACTCATGAAAACCCTAAATTTAGCAAATTACTAGAAAATGTCATCAAACTGCTCCAGCTTTCCACCTTGCTCCTTTTTAGCAGCACCCTGTACCTTTTGGGATCCTAGATCTTTCCCTACTAGTGATTACAAACTTGCAGTCAACGAAATCTATAGTATGGGAGAGCAATCACAAATTCTGATATTATTCAGAGCAAGAAAATATTACAAGCCTGCCATTATAAAACTGAACATCTGAGCTAGTCTGGTTCAAAATTCACCAGTGCCGGGCTTACAGGCTCGTACTTATTTCAACCACTGCATTTGATTCACCTACCTGGGGTCTCAGGTTCAAGCCCAAAATCCAATAATTCATCTTTCGTAGTTCAATTTTGATACAGAGTAAAAGGTGCTTAACACTGGACACAAAAAAAGCAATTGTTTTGCAAAAGGAATAATAGTTGAAAACTTATAGTACCGGAACCTGGAATGCTAAAGCAATCCACGAAATATAAAAATCATTTGAAGCGTGTTGTAGAAAAAGATGAGGATTAATGCATGTTGAAATCTGGCTTAATGCATGTGCGTTAAGTGTCGCCCAGATCAGCCTGTGCAGTCCGCACTGGCTAATCCAGGACGGCACTTTCCGTCTACAGTGGATTTATGTTTAGAAGAGACTTCCTTGAAACAGAAAATACCATAAAAGTGGAAAGTGCCGTCCTGGATTAGCATGTGCGGACTGCGAAGGCTAATCAAGGACGACTCTTTACGCATATGCATTAAGCCTGGTTTTCCCACGACAGGCCTCATTTGTTGACAAAAGGTCTACCTCTACGACTGGCGTTTCACTATCTTGTGACAGTAACAATGGAATCTTGGCTGCCTCGGGTTGGAAATTAAACATAGGCTTTCTAAGGTCATCATCATCAAACCCTTAAAAAATGTAAAACAAATAATATGAGGCTGGTCAAATAAGAAATTAATTTCCACTTATCATTGTTTATCAGCCAATAAACAACAATTTGGAGTTTTGGTGCCTAGGAGTTAACCCATGAGGGCGTTATCCCAAGTGGTTATATAGCCATGCATCAGATCGACAAAGTGTTGTTTATTGGCTAATAAACAATAATAATGCAAAAATTATTTTGATTCTAACATATTTTTGCAATTGTAAAAAGAACTACATTCACTATGCTCCACTCAGAATCAGGACTACTTTTTGCTTTGTTTATTTAATCAGTAATTTAACAAAGATAACCTTGTTCTTTGTCTACAGAAAAATTATGGTTATAACCCGAGCAAATTTAAAATGTCTTTATAATGACAAAACATACAAGACTGTGTTTATTCATGAAAAGACAAATACCAAAATCTCATGTCACAATGCAGACGCTTTATCGATACATTCATTCAGCTATATAATTTAAGGAGGTTGTTTTCAACTGGTAAGCCTACGGAACAATTTCAATTGTACATCTCTGACTGACCTACCAGCAAAGTGATCCCTAGTTTCCTTCTCATTCACCCCCTCCCCCTCTTGTGTTGAGTTTTCACTCTTTGGACTCCTCAGTGCTCGCTCCACTGCCTTCTCATCTAAGTTTGAGGACAGGTCGGACAACTTTCGAGACGATCTTCTAATATAAATATACATAAATAGTATGATACAAGATGGTCTTGTTTCATGATTACAAGCGTTATGAAGCATAATCTTAAGCTGAAATATTTGCCAATGATATCCATGGCTCATTTGTGACATACATTTGTATTGTCTATTCTAACATGACACGCCCAGATTGTTCTATTGACAAATAACAAAATTATTGTCCAAAAACCACCCATAAACCATGCAAAAAAGAAGTTCTGATTCTGACGTCATTCGTTCAGTTTTTATGAATGAAAGTTATGTCATTATGAATATATATCAATGAATGACGTCACTTGTAACGGTGACGCGCGTTTGAACAATCGCACAGGAAGATAGGTGGTGCATAGTAAAACGCAGTTCCCACTGTAATTGCCAATTTTTTTCTCCGATCATGTTAGAATTAAAATAATGACTAATCTTCAATTTATCAGGAGATAAACAATGGTTTGTCGTTCTGATGCGAGTATATTAAACCACTCGGGCTAACAACCTTGTGGTTTAATTCCTATGCATCAGAACTCCAAATCTCTGTTTATTAGCCGATAAACAAGCTAAATCGAAGATTATTTCTTAATTATATAAGGTCAATGTTAAGATAAAGCATTCAGAAAACACAAGATCTAATTTTGCAAACAAACATGGCAGGTTTTTCCAAAAACATGACGTTGGTATAAACATGTCAATATAAAATATTTATCCAGTTGAAGTTGCGAATACCAGACATTAATGTTAGGGATGCAACGGATACCCAAAAATACCCGCATTCTCGGTTCCATAAAAATTAACTTGCGTTCGGTGGGGTTTTAAAATAAAAGTGCAATTCAACCTTTTTAATCATCGTTATCTTTCTTTAAATTTTTCTTAATCTAAAACCATATTCAACAATTTAATAATACCAAGACCCAATAGGCATAGGAATATATATTTGACAGTTTTTTTTACAAATAAAAGCAAATATTCTGCTGGCTTCTTGGATATTCGCTGAACGAACCTCACTGAACAGCTGTATGGAGGTCTTAAGCCAAGGAGTTTTAAACCGTCAAGTTGAGGAATTGGGTGTGGTAGAGTGCTTTGGCTTTTAACGGGACTGAATTTAAACTCAAAGCATCATTAAGGTAGAAAGATCCTAATGACTTCGGAAATACTCGCGAAATATCGGTTAACTTCGGCCCATTCGCCACTAACCGTAAATCTAAGCGATCTGATCCGAAACAGAAATTATTTCGCAAAATAAACATTACTTTTCGAATGTTGAGTCATTTCAATAAAATGTGTGAAATAAATGCTTATTTGTGTTTAAAGATGAAAGTAAAAATGTAGTTTGAAGAAAAACAAGGTACTCTGGCATGGGAAATACCTTCAAATGACGTTATTGTTGGGAATTTCTGTTTACATTGAATCATGACATTTTCGCGATATGTCTGGTGTATTTCATTACACTAAAGTTAAAATAGTTATAAATAAACATCCGAGGAGTATTAGTATTATTGAACATAATAATTAGTATATAAAAACATATCTGCGTGAAGGAGATACGTGCTCCTTGCTGTGAAATAACATTCATTCACACCAAAAACTTGGAAAATAGTCAGTCAAGATGGGTGGAGGGCGGGACATCGGGTGATCGAGTTTGTCGTTCTGTTGGATAATTTAAAATACTGTTCATTGTGTAAACTTGGACCTGTTCCACTGAGGAATTTTGACGAGATATACTGCTGTAAAAAACATATGAAAATTATGTATCGGCGAAATGATGAGAATGGACTAAGAGACACCTTTTTATCCAAAAACAGTGACAAGAAGAGTTATGATGAAGTTATCACAAAGATTTGCCAGTTTTTTGAAGCTCTTGTTAACCCAATCTATGAAAATGTCAATTGAGTTTTTTGAAACACACACTTATAAAAAATGTTTATTATTTTTCTGAATTTGGTAACCAAGGACATGTGAACCTCAGCTAGTTACATTTGTATTTAAAATGTTTGCACAAAACACTATTCCTTTAACATTAATGCAAAAATAATTCATTTAATATCCATACTGCTATTAGATTATAATTAGAAGAGACAAACTTATTTTAACATAAAAGGAAAATATTTGCTTTTTTACCTGTCTTAATTTTGATAATTTTCTTTTTTTTATAACATAGGATTGCTTCACTCCAAATGTTATACCTTGAGATTTTTGTGGTGAACCTATGTCAATTTATACCTTTTTCCTCTCAAATGAGGTTATATTATATTTTGGTATTACTGATTTTGACATACTATGAAATAAAACTTTTAAAAAATACAACAAATGGTATTAGGCGTATTTTTACTGTAATGAAAACTGTAGTTTTTTACCATATGCTTAGCCAAATTTAATGTTAATGTCATAAGTATTGTTGGTCAACTTAAGTACTTATGTTTGTTATACTTTTTCATAAGAAACATCTTTAACGTATAAATTAAAGCTATTCAGGAATAAATAAAATACATTTTGACAATATGTCAGTCATTTTTGTATGTGTACCCCATCAAAATTTTAGGTTGAAGTAGAAAAATGAGGGCTTATAACAAAAATCGCATTTTTGTCAAAACGTGTGGTTAGATTTTGTTTATATTTCACAGTTAAGTCTCATAATAGATTTAATGATCAAAGATAATAAGAAAGTCAAGGTCTGAAAAAAGTCCCATTAGGGGCTTTCTACCTTAATTATATGACCAAACCTAAGTAAATTTAAAACATATCGTTAATGAAAAGAAGTGATCAAATTTTTACAGCAAACAAACCTGTTGACGGTTGAAAGTGTGGTTATTCAGTATTCATCCTTTCCTTTTCCTGCGCCATATATTTTCCCTGTCAAATTCACGCCTAAATACCTTTATATTTATATATGCATACACAAGAAGTACGTGCATTATTTCCTGCTGAATTATTACTGTAAACCCTCTGCAAAAAACAATGCAAATAACTTACCGAACAAATCTGTATTTATCGAAACGCGAATACTTTTTTTATCAAGGTTTAGTTCTTAGAACTTAAATATCCTGTAATACAAATAATCTGTGTACAGGTATCTTTTCCCTTCAGTTTTAACTTGATAATTTTGTTGGAGTCCTTATCATTCAAGTTAAGTCTACCACATGGCTGATTCCTTAACGTGGTGTGGTGGTTTGAGTGCCTCGATGACCCGGCGAGCTACGCCAGCGGGAGTGTAAACTCCTGGCAGGGCTTCCCAAGCTGGACAGGTCGAAGGGTAGAGGACAGACGAATATCAGTCACCTCTCCTCGAGGCTAAGGGGTATGAGAAGGATCACTCAGACAGAAAAACCAGGGCAGGAGATGCTCTACAGCCATGGCAGGCAAGTCTCCTACGACAAGGAAAAGTCGGAGAATAAACCACTGCTGAAGACGGATGCACTGGGCCAGAGTGCGCATAACGACAGTGCAACGCTTTCCACTCCAATGATGGACAACAATGGATCTTTGCGTGATGGTGCTCTGCCTGTGGAGTCCCCCCGGGCTGGTAGAGTGCCGGACCCCATGCCTCGAAAGGGTCCAACCCAAGCTACCGGAGGTCACCCCGTCCCGCTGCGAGGAGCCAGGCTACGGAGGCGGAGGGTAAATGCGGCTGGCCAAGAAAGAACACCAAGCACTCAAGAGACCCCTCGACCGCTGAACATCCTTCAATGGAATGCGGAGGGAATACACAACAAAAAGCTTCCTTTCACTGAAAGACTGCACGCCGACAATATTGATGTAGCCTGTATCCAAGAAACCCACCTGAATTCAAACCACCGGTTCACCATCAGAAGATACCAAACCTTCAGGCTAGACAGAGAAGGAAGACACAAAGGAGGAGTGCTGATGCTCATCAAGAACAATATCCCAGCACAAGAAATTAAAGTAGTCACTAACCAACAAGCTGAAATCCAAGGAGTCAATATCACAATGGACAGGTCTGTAATTACAATATACAATCTGTACTGCCCCCAAGACAAAGAACTTTCCCTGCAGTACCTGGAAAACCTACCCACTGAGAACTGCTTGGTTGTTGGAGACTTCAACAGCCACTCAACCTGTTGGGGCTATGAAGAGACGGACAGAAGAGGAGAGGAAGTGGAGGACTGGCAGATTGATACCCAAATGGTTCTGCTGAATGATCCAGAAGACCCACCCACCTTCTTCTCACGCAGGTGGCTGTCAACTTCTACCCCAGATCTCGCCTTTGCACCTGATGATCTCTCCAAGAAGACCACCAGAGGGGTACTGAGCCAGTTAGGAGGCAGCGACCACAGACCAGTAAAGCTGGCCATCAACCTGCAGTACAGACCACAGAACTCAACAACGTTCCCAAGGTGGAACTACAAGAAGGCAGACTGGAACATGTTTGCAAGCCTCACAGACCTCTACACCAGGGGCCTAAAAACAGACGACCTTAGCATCAACCGAGTCACCAGGAACTTCAATCAGGCCATTCTGAAAGCGGCTTCCGAGACAATCCCACGGGGCGCACGTAAGAACTACAGGCCCTACTGGACGGAAGAGCTTCAAGAACTTGAGGACCAAGTCAGCAGCAGCAGACAGGAAGTAGAGGAGAATCCCTCTGTTGACAACAACATCGCCCTGAAATCAGCCACTGCCAAGTACAGAAGAGCCTACCTTCAACCAGCAAGATCTAGCTGGAGAGAAAAAACCGAGAAGCTAAACTTAGATAGGGACGGAAACAAGCTGTGGAAGCTGACCAAAGCGATGAATGGTGAAGACACAAGGGCAGAGCCAATTACCATCTCACAAGGCCAAGAGTTGCTGACAGGGAGAGAAGCTGCCAACCTTTTTATAGATAATTATGAGGAAGTCAGCAACATCACTGTACCTGAAGAAAGAAAGGCCCAGGTACAGGAGGAGAGAAGAACCTCCAAGGAGTATCAGCCAGAGGAACACATGAACAAGCCGTTCAACCATCATGAACTAGCAGACGCCATGAAAGCCTTGCAAGAAAGAAAATCCCCAGGGCCAGACAAAATAACCAATGAGATGCTTCTACATTTAGGCACAAGGGCAAAAACACAGTTACTGAAAATCTTCAACAACAGCTGGAAGACTGGCCATGTTCCACAAATCTGGCGAGAGGCTGATATGGTCCCCATCCACAAGAAGGGCAAAGACCGAGCAAAGGTGGACAGCTACAGACCCATCAGTCTCACCAGCTGTGTGGGCAAACTCATGGAACGGCTAATCAACACCAGGCTCACTTGGCATTTGGAGAAGAACAACACTATTTCCCCAGAGCAGGCAGGATTCAGGCAAAATCGTTCGACTGAGGACCAGGTGACGTATATCGCCCAGAAGATTGAAGATGGCTTCCAGGACAAGAAAAACACCCTGACGATCTGGATTGACATGGAGAAGGCCTTCGATAAGGTCTGGAAGGAAGGGCTGAAGCTGAAGCTCCAGAAAAGTGGTGTGGCCGGTTGTATGTTCCAATGGATCTGCCAGTACTTGAACAGCAGGAAAGCAAGAGTCCATGTAAGTGGACAGTACAGCCGGAAGAAGACACTGAAAGACGGAGTCCCGCAAGGCGGAGTCCTCAGCCCCACCTTGTTCCTAGTCTTCATCAACGACATCGTCAAGGACCTCCCTCGAAATGTCCATGGGGCCATCTATGCGGACGATCTTGCACTCTGGTCCTCAGAAGAACACATCACAACCGCAAACTACCGGATGCAAGAGGCGCTGAAAGTTCTTGAGGACTGGACAAAGAAGTGGCTCATCACCATCAACTCCAGGAAGACCACTTACACGATCTTTAGCCTCTCCCCAAAAGAAGTGAAGGCCAACCTCAAGCTCTGCGGACAGACGCTGCAAGCTGACAACACCCCCACGTATCTTGGCGTGACCTTCGACAGGCGACTCACTTGGAAACAGCAGACAGAGAAAGTCGAAGCTAGAGCCAAACTGCGGTTAGCACTCATGAAAAAGCTAACCGGCACAACATGGGGGGCAGATGCAGCAATCCTCAAGAAGATGTACATGGGCAGCGTTAGACCAGTCCTTGAGTATGGGGTGACGGCATGGGGCACAGCGAGCAAGTCAAACTTTGACAGAGTCAGCAAGGTGCAGAACCAGGCGGCCAGAATCATCACTGGCGCCATGCGGTCAACCCCTATTCAAGAGCTGGAAACCATCACGGGTCTTGAGCCCATAGAAGACAGAAGGGACACCAAACTCCTCACCCAGGCAGCAAAGTTCAAAAGACTGCCAAATCATCCCATGAAAGACAGACTGTGCCAACCAACAAAAGGAAGACTGAAGAGAGGGAGCTTCATCCACCAGACGAGGGTTTTGGAAAGGAAATGCCAAGATATCCTGGATCAAGAACCCAAAGATATCCCCCCGTACCTTGAAAACCCAGGCTGGAGCGATGCTGAAAGACCCCAGATACACAGCAGTATTCCTGGCATTGGCAAGAAAGACTCCCAGAGCGATGCTGAAAAGAAGTCCATCTCCATGGAACACATCAACAACTCCTACCCACAACACAACTGGACTCATGTCTACACTGATGGGTCTGCTGACCAGGCTGTCAGAAGTGGTGGTGCCGGAATCTACATCAGGTATCCAGGAGGTAGAGAACAACACATCTCCCTCGCTACTGGCCTCTACTCCACCAACTTCAAGGCTGAAGCAGTAGCGCTCAAGACAGGTGCAGTCCACATTGAGCACAGTCCACTCTCCTCCAACAACGTTGTGTTCTTCAGCGACGCAAAGTCAGTCCTGCAGGCCCTAGACACTGCCAGAGACAAAGAACTGAACGACCTGTCATCTGCCTTGACCTCCCTGTGCAGAGCCCACACGGTCGTGCTGCAATGGGTCCCCTCTCACTGCAACATACTAGGCAATGAAGCCGCAGACACTCTGGCAAAGGAGGGCACCACAAAAGAACAGAATGACAGGTCAACCACCTTCAAAGAAGCCAAGACCATCATCAAGGCAAAGCAACACACCAAGTGGCTACAACAGCACCCACGATACAACCGAAATGACCCATACCACCTGCTCTCAAGATCTGAGCAGGTCCTCATATTCAGGCTGCGGACAGGCCACAACCGTATGAACCACCACCTTTTCACCAAGTTCAGATTTGGCCAGTCAGACCAGTGCCCCTGTCAGACAGATAGCATGACAACAGAACACTTGCTGCAGTCCTGCCCACTACACAATGGCCTCAGGCGCCAGATCTGGGCGGAGGAGACCACGATGCAAGGGAAGCTCTATGGCAGTCTGGAGGACCTGCGGCGCACGGCGACCTTTGCGCAGAGAGCCGGCGTGTCCATCTGAGTGATCGACAAGAAGAAGAAGAAGATTCAAGTTAAGTCATTAATACGAAAAAAATGAGATTTGGTGGAAAAATACATGTATATACTCTACAGCTGGCGGACTCGGGCCCTATTCGGCTCAGAATTCTAGTTAACAAACAACAATGTTGATGACAACAAGTCCAGTGAAAAATATCTATTAAGGAAACAGGTACAGTTCAAACTTCATAGTTCTTTCTAACAGTATTACAAAACTAATGACCGATAACAACATATCTGTAGCTCTAATCCTGCTGCAAATTACCTATATTCTGATCTAGTTTAGATGTTAGCAGTATTACAATGATAATTAATAACAAGGATATTTGTGAAACTGATGGATGCTGCCCAATGCACTGTGCCAAGCAATATAAATGCAATGAGAAGGGCAGATATATTAAAATGATTAAAAACCACTAGGCAGGACCAAATCTGACACCAAAACTGTATGTGAATATGTAACAATCATCGGCATAGCCCTCTAGAGTTACAAAGGTGATGTGTACTTTTACTTATATAAATACCCGACGCGACCCGCAAATACCTCAGGGTTGTCATTAAGATTTTTTCAAGAAGATTTTCAAGGTCACGTTGAGCAGTGATGTTTGGCTGATCACTGCTCCTGTTGAAATTGCTCTTAAATATAAGTAATAGTGATAGAACATAGTAGTGGTTCCAAACACTAAATAAACATTTTTTTTGACATATGGAGTAATTTAGTTACAAGAAAAAGTAGATATAGATGGATATAAATCATGTTCGTCTTGTGACATTGTGGATATTTTTGTGTTGAAAAAGTGGATAACTGGCACATTGAGAAGACCCCTGGACATACCTGGACATACAAAATAACTGTTTTGGGATAACTATTTCTCCATACAATGAAATAAGCCCGATTATAACGGGTTTAGTGTGCATTGTACATTGATTGGATTACCAATACAGTGTGAATATCTGACACCAATAGCCTCATTATGAGTGGTAACGGTAAATCTGAACAGTCAAAACTGAATTTCAAAGGACAGAAGCCTCAGACTACATCGGCAGTCAAAAAGCAAAGAGCTTCAAATAACAACAGCTACACCAGCATGGAAGAACTGAGCTGTATCCACACACAGCTAGAAGCTATGACTGAGGGGCTATGTGAATTGAGGGAAGATCTCAAAAGTATGTTAAAGCGAGATGAGATAGAAGACTTAAAGCCTCATTAAAGGTGGAAATGGTCAAATTTAGAATTTAGTCATTTAAATGTCTGGTAAAATTATATTATTGTATGTTTAAGCTTCAGTTATATCCTGGGTCCGGAAACTATTTGGTGTTTGGATACTGTTTAAAATAAAAACACTGATCCTCCAAGTAAACTGTTTATAAACACTAGCTTTGTTTATGTGCTAATGATCGTGCGACGCGGATGTCAGTCTATTCATAAACAACAAAGTGGTAATGTGCACAATTTCCATGCTTTTCATGAATAACTGTACTTCTAACAGTAATATAAATTGCCATAAACTGGACAAGTCATTTTGAGGGCCGTCTATGAAGCATGTTATGCAGTAATTTAAATTTTAAATACATAATACGTTTTACAATCTACAAACTTAAAATCACTTGGTCAGTTTCTGACCACAAACAAGTAACTTTCCAAACTAAAACATGTTACTTTGTTTATAATATCCAATGTTTTCTGAATATGTTGTACCAGTTTATGTCTTTATAAAATTCACACTTATAGTTTATTAACTGACCCTCTAAATTGAAATACTTCACTGACCACAATAACGGAATTTTTCCTTGCAAATATCATGCATGTGAACTACATTCCTTTTACAAGAAACTAGGGCACCAAATGTTTCTAAAATGTAAACAATACAGTGCAATAAAAATGTGTCAAATACCATTTATTTTATGAAAATGTATAATGGTTTTTTTGGTCATGATGATTTATTTTACGTGTTTGTAAAATCTATATTAAACTCTTAATGGTTGTTTTAACTTACAGCATCTTGTGTGTGCCTTTAATCGAGAACACAGTTACAACGATAATGAAAAAGATCGAAGAATCCATGTTCAGAAAAATAGAAACTGAAGTTACAAATAAAACAAAGGTATTAAGTGACAAAATAGCAGGTCTTGAATTTGAAAATGAACAGTTGAAACAAAAGATAGTAGATTTAAAGAATAGTAACACAAAAGCAATTACTGAGTTGGAAACACGAGTTGAGAAAAATTATGAGACAAGCAGAGAAGCACTTATGTTGGCCAATTATAACGAACAATACTCGAGAAAGAACAATGTTAAAATTATGAACATTACAGAAGCCAGTATCACACAAACCGTATTGGAGACCCTGAAGACAGCAGCAGACATTGAACTAAAACCCGATGACATAATTGCCATACATCGCATACCATCCAAGAAGGGCACTACTCGACCAATATTACTCAAACTAAGAAACAACAATGCGAAGTCAGCAATCATGAAAAAACGAACTCCCATGAAGAACAAAGGATTCAAACTTGTTGATGATGTAACAAAGCGCAATCAAGGACTGATACACAGACTATTACTGCACCCCGATATAAAAAACGCCTGGTTCTTTAATGGGGCGGTTTTCGGACAAACCATTTCTGATGAAAGAATTAAATTTGACATATTTGACAATATTAATAACACAATTAGTGACTACTGGAACAGAAGCAGGAAATTCAAAGCTGGAGCCAGTGTTTAAATATAATGACAAAATACTCCAAATGGATACTTTACATACTGGGGAATTTTACTTGATGTACCTTTCAACCGGTATGTAAATGATTTTTATCTCACTGAGTGTTTTGTTGTTGCTTTGTACTGTATTAAAAATGAATTGTTTCAAATGGAAAATAAGACTGTTTTCACCTTGTTTATTATATATATTAATATTAAATATATAATTATATACAAGTTGTAATGTGTCATCTTCGCTAAAAAACATAAACGTAATCTAGAACATAAAAATTACCTATTTACGTTTTTTGTTGCAAATTTTACAGATGGGTACATAGTATCCTTAACTTGTAAAGATGAAAATTGCAACGATATACATTTATTTTAAATAAAATAAACTTATAAACGCATTTTATCATTATAAACATTGATTGGTAATGTTTACCACAGTGTTAAAGTATTCACTTAATCACAATTACACAATCCTTTTACCAGTCCATTGTATACCAGAACTGTGTATTTTAAACATCTTTTTTTCTCGGAAAAGTTGTGTTAACCTATTGATTAAAGTAATCTTTGACCGCTCCCAAAATTATGTATTTATATTTACTGTATATACTTTGAAATTTAAATGTGATGTCTCTTGTGAATTTTTTTTTTATAATACCGGTGTGCTTATATAGACATAAATATTATAGTTAAATGAATATGTTTTTTATGGATTAAATTATATTTGGACAGTTCCGAAAAGGGTGTATTTATGTCGTGTTTATATACTTTTGTGATGTAAAACATGTTTACAGACAAATATCAGTCTATTCAGGAAACACAGTGGTGATCTGCACAAATCCTATGCTTTTCATAAATAACCGTACTCTTAAAAGTAATACCAATTGCTTTCCCATGATTTTCATGAATATCTTCACTTTTATCAGTAATACAAACTGTCATAAAGTGAACTAGTCATTTTGGGGGCTGTCTATGAAACATTTTATTCAGTATTTGAAGTTTGTCATATATAAAACATTCAGCAATTTACAGACTCAAAATCACTTGGTCAGTTTCTGATCACTAAAGTAACTTTTCACAGTAAAACATGTTGCTTTGTTTATAATTACTTATGTCTTCTCAATTGGCTGTAACAATGTCTTTATAAAATGTTGATAACACACTACTATACTGACATTTATTAGACGACCCTTAAAATTGAAATGCCTTACTGACCACAATTATTTATAGTCTGCCGATAAATAAAGGAGATTTTGTATGACTAATAACCAGTTTCGTATTTCATTTTTCAGGTCCTATAATACATGCTTACTGGGTATAACTATAGTCTACTTGTATAAGTTAAATTTATAGTGTACATTTATTTTATATTTCAATGTATTGTCGCAAGTGTATACATAGTGCATGTTTTATGTGTATATTCTGTATTTTGTATGTATACTGGGTATAATAATAGTCTGTTTTTACAAGTTTAATTTAAAGTACACATTTATTGTCTGTTTCAATTTATCGTTACAACTGTGTACATTAAGTATGTTTTTTGTATGTATATTCCTAGTTAAGTTGCTTATAACGACATTAAAATGTAATATTTAAATTGCGAATACATTTAATTGTCTTATATTCTAACAAATTTATAGCAATGTTTTTTTAGATCGTTTTTATAACTGGAGAAACATAGTGAACGTATTCAGCTTGTGTATCGTTTTGATCGATATATAGCCTTAGTTTGTGTGTGTGTGAGCTATATTATTACTTTTAATGTCAGTAAATGTATTCATCTTGTATATATTTTTGATTGATATATAGCCTTAGTTTTTGTTTTGCCCTATCATTACTTAATTTAATTCAAATATATCCACAATAGGCATATTACAGTATCATTTTGTATTATGAATACAAATATCAAATCTCCAGCTATCAACCGTATGTCTTAGTCTTATATGTAGGGCAATTTATTTGCACTGTACACTTTGTATTTTGTTTAAATTTTCACGATTTCTTTCTCAGTTTCAAGTTGTTTTTCTTCTATGCTTGCCATGCTGTATATAAAAATCAGGAACGTTTTGCGAACTTTAACATTGTTGAATAGCTGCATCTTTGCTTAGTATTTTTCTAATAACGTCTTTTTTCAAATATATTCATAGATGAATAAATTAAAGATTATCTCATATAATTGCAGAGGCTTAAATGATCCCAAAAAAAAGATCAGATGTTTTTCAGTTTTTAAAAGAAACAAATTCACATATATTTTGTTTGCATGATTTACATTTGACATCGGACATGGAAAAACAATTATATTCAATGTGGAATGCAGAGGCCTTTTTTAGTTTTGCAAAATCAAATGCCCGAGGGGTGGGGATTTTGTTTACCAAAGGATTAGATGTCAAGGTTAACCAAGTTATTACAGATGATAAAGGCAACTATATAATTTTAAATCTTACTTTACAAGGTAAACAGTTAACACTTATTAACGTTTATGGCCCAAATAATGATAACCCTACTTTCTATCAGCATATTTTTACTCTATAAAAAATATAGGGAATGAATCTTTTATATGGTGTGGTGATTTTAACTTGGTGTTAAATACAAATCTTGATTACAGTAATTACAAATATAACAATAATAACATAAAAGCAAGAAACATTTTAACAAATTTTATTGGAGAAAAATTTTTACACGACCCATTCAGAGAAATACACGGAGATTTGAAAAAGTTCTCATGGTGAAGGACAAACCCCTTTCAACAGGCAAGGCTAGATTTTTTCTTGGTTACTAGTGATTTTATACCTCATATCAGAGATTGTAATACAGGAATTAGTTATCGTTCTGATCACTCAGTCATTACTTTAATTTTGGATTTTGAAAATATTCCACATGGAAAAGGACTTTGGAAATTCAACAACTCCCTCCTTCTAGATAAAGATTATCTTGCTTACATTAATGATAAAATCGAACAAATAAAAATACAATATGCATTGCCAGTATATAATTTAGAAAATATTTCCTCAGTCTGTAATGCAGATATACAGTATCAAATTGATGACCAACATTTTCTGGAAATATTATTGATGGAAATCAGAGGCTCAACAATTTCTTATTCATCACATAAAAAGAAGTGTCAAATTAATAAAGAACATCGGTTAATTAGGGAAATTGAAACGATTGAGAATAATTTGAATCAGGATAATAATGCATTGTTAATCACTCTACACAATGAACTACAGTTGATAAGAGAAGAAAAAATTAAAGGAAATATAATTAGATCCAGAGCTGAATGGATAGAAAATGGTGAAAAACCAACAAATTTCTTTTGTAATTTAGAAAAATATAACTACACCAACAAAGTTATACCTTTTTTAGAAACCTGTGATGGGAATATTATTTATAATCAATCAGAAATTCTGAAAGAAACAGAATTATTTTATAAAAATTTATATATGACATCCAAAGAAATAAATAATCTTGATATTGATAGCTTTTTAGAAAATGCGAATACTAATAAATTAAGTCCAGAACAGTCTTCATCATTGGAAGGGTTTTTATTATTCTTCGAAGTTTTGTATACCTTAAAAAATATGAAAAATGACAAAAGTCCTGGTTCTGATGAATTTACATCTAATTTTTTAAAAGTCTTTTGGGGGAAAATTGGTCATTTTGTAGTAAGAGCACTTAACTTTGCTTTTATAAAAGGAGAACTATCTATTACTCAGAAACAAGGAATTATCACATGTATTCCTAAAGAAAATAAACCAAAGCAGTTAAAAAAAAATTGGAGACCTATAACTCTATTAAATATTGTATACAAATTAGCCTCCGGAACTATAGCTGCAAGACTAAAGTCTGTTTTAGATCTTTTGATAAATAAAGATCAAACAGGGTTTATCAAAGGAAGATTTATTGGGGAAAACATTCGTTTAGTATATGATATAATGAACTATACTGAAAAACTAAATATACCTGGATTGCTGATGATGATTGACTTTGAAAAAGCATTCGATACTCTCTCTTTTGATTTTATATTCCAAACACTTTCCTTTTTCAATTTTGGTCCAAGTTTTACTAAATGAATATCACTTTTTTATCATAATACTTCTACTGCTGTGCAATTGAATGGTTTCCTTTCCGAATTCTTTAACATAGGCCGTGGCTGTAGACAGGGGGATCCAATAAGTCTGTATTTGTTTATTTTATGTGCTGAAATTTTATCCATAAAAATCAGAAACACCAAAAACGTTAAAGGTATTTTTATCAATGGCACAGAATACAAAATAACACAATTTGCAGATGACACAACAAAAAAACGAAATGGAAGTTGGGTTGGGAGAACACTAGTTTTAAATGACTTGGCATACAGTTTCACATGGACTTGGAAAACATTGTGCCTATCAATTTTAATGATAAAATGCAAAGTATTGAACACTGTATAAGGTTATGGAATAGAAGAGCACTAACGCCAATTGACAGAATAACAGTTGTCAAATCACTTTTATTACATCTTTTAACAAATCTATTTTCCACTTTACCAACCCCAAATACACAAATATTAAATAGAATTAATGACATGTGTTATGAATTTGTTTGGCAAGGTCATTCAAGAATAAAAAATAAGGTCCTTATTAAAGATTATGATGAAGGAGGTTTGAAAATGGTTGACGTTTTTGCATATGTTAAAAAGTTGAAAATACTCTGGTTAGATAGACTATCTACAGGATATAATAGTAAATGCTACATATTTGTGTTGACCAATGTACTTGAATTAGAAAAAATATTAAACTTGGAAAGTACTATATTGAATCTGCCGCAGCAAAGTTGTTCAATCCATTTTGGAAAGATGTTTTAAAAGCCTTTGCAGATTTCATTGATCTTTTCCCAGTAGATAATATCACTAGATTTTCAAGAGCTTCCTCTGGTCTTTAACCATAAGTTTTTAATTGGACAGAGACCTTTTTTGTTCAAACATGGTATAACAGAGGAATTAGGTATGTGAAAGACATGATGAATTATAATGGAACATTTATAAATAGAAAAGAATTTGAACAAACACTTGGGTATCAGTGTAAACTTGGTATAACAGAGGAAGTAGGTATGTGAAAGACATGATGAATTATAATGGAACATTTATAAATAGAATAGAATTTGAACAAACACTTGGTATCAGTGTAAACTTCCTACAATTCAAAGGAATGATACAATCAATAAAAAAATACCTATGTTCTCTAAGGCTCACGGATATCACATCACTTACTAATGACTGTTGTTTTCCTATTATTCCATGTTACATTAAGCCAATATTGTGTTGCAATAACAATAACCCCAGTATATATATAATATTAATACAAAATAATGAAATACCTACATGCCAAGCAAAGTGGAATAGCTTCTTTAATATTGATAAGTCGGAGTGGACAATTTTGCATTCATGGATCTTGACAACGACAAAAGATTCATATAATCAGTGTTTCCAAGTAAGACTCACGCACAATATTCTAGCCACAAATAACTTGCTAAATAAAATGAAGATCCGTGATTCAGACCAATGTACTTTCTGTAAGACAGAAACAGAGACGCTTGTTCATTTATTTTGGAGTTGTAATGTAATACAAATGCTATTACATGACATCACATCTTCTGTCAAAAACATTGATAATAATTTTAGTTTTGATTGTAAAACCTTTGTATTGGGATCAAGTTGTAAATTGTCTGGGAAGTACAATATATTTTGTCTTGAAATCAAACGCTTTATTTACCACTGTAAACGTAAAATGGTAACTCCAACAATTCATGGCCTTAGAAGTAGCTGCAAACTAGCCTTTGCAGTTATGCAAAAAACACATTTACCTGATAAATGTAAAAGTTCTTGGGAACTGGTAAAGTCTTTTTGTTATAATGATAAGCTTCTTAATTACATGTTTTATTAATCATATATATTATAATTTGGCATGCCGTTTTTTCACATTATATGCTTGTACTGTATATATATATATGCTTATTCCTGTGATGCTTGTAATGAAATTTTATCATGCATATTTGTGAATAAATATTCAACATTCAAAAAAAAAAAAAAAAAAAAAAAAAGATTTTTTCAAGAAGGTTCAATTACCAATTGAGGAGGCCAAAGCTTCAAACGTGGATGGCGCGAATGATCTAGGGGATCCGGCTATGGTCCCCCGGAATTTTTGGAAATTTAGATTCAAAATCGTAGCATTTGAGCCATTTTAGACACATGATTTATGATAGTTTGACACATGAAATGTATACTTTATTTACCTAATTAATTTTAATAGTTCAGATTTTGTATAATTAATTATCAAAAGAACACAAAAAAACGAAGGATAAAATAATAAAGCTGTTAATATTTGTGTTATTTTCAGTGATTTCAACAGATTTTGAAAACCAAGAGTCATATGTCCCCTGGCTTGAAGTTTGAAGAGGTCAAAATGTAAAATTCCGCAGTCAAAATACTGAAAGCCGAGGAATTTTGTGTTGCATATTTGTACAATGCTCTGCAAATGGTAATTTATGTTACTAAAGGTGAATAACTTGAAGAAATTGCATCAAAATCATGCAAGGCAGAATATTTGCTAGAGTCAAAAGTGTGCAAATTGCAATTTGATTGCATCAAAAAGCAGGACTCTGCATCTATTGAAATCACTGCATTGTGTATGACTTGACTACTTCAATTCATAACACATTTTAAAGGATTTATACATATTGAACTACAATCACAACATGTAGATTTATAGTCTTAACACTATTTTGGAATTCGAAAAGTTAAATTATATATTCATTATATTTGGTTAATTATTAATTAATGACTTTTTTTTCAATAAAACACTGCGTTCAAATTACCTTGTAATTATTTTTCCAATTTGAAGAACAATAAAATCCGTTAAAAACATGAGTCATGAATATGAACAACTGTTAAAACTAAGAGTGACAGCGTGACGTCATTAATGAGACGGGCTTCCAAATCTGCAAACCGTTAGCAACAACCATAGCAACAGTGTCGGTCTGACTTCAAAAGTCTTTGATGTGACTGTTCAATAGGCCTTTCCCAAAACTAGGTTACTTCCCTTGCGTAATCACGAGTGATGTCCTCTGTTCACTTCCGGCGACATTTATTGATTGTAAGGCGGGATAAGCGTATTGATATTTACCAAAAAACATGCAATATATTTGATTTTTAATCTTAAAATTGTGTTGATGTCGTAATTTTTTTTTTACAAATATCAACATTCGTATATAATATACATCATGTTCTTTATTTATCAATTTAATTAAATTATTATTTTGATTTTTAACAATATTGTCTACTCTTTGCAGATTGACAAACAAACTGTACACAGTACGTTTAATGGTTATTATGAAACAAAACACAAAAATAGCGATTTCAGTATCTAAACAACCTATGCCTTCATCATGTACTAAATTTGCATTATTAAATAAAATAAATAAAAAGCTGTTTTTAGTAAAATGATTTTGCTAAGTTACTGTAAGCTAACATTCTTCTGGCGATTACGAAAAAAAGTAATCCTCACAGAAAGTTTTAGCGTAATTCCGATGTGTTTGACAGCAACTTATTATTTGAATTCCATACACATTTGTGTTTAACTGTAAAGCTTTTTTCGTTGCAGATATTCTTGTTGTGCGCTAAATATTATACGGTGCTTGAACAGGCTTCGCTTTAATCTTGAAATATAATGTAACAAAACAACTATCTTTTTAATTGCTGTTAACACAATATTACAATAACTACAGATGATGTCACTCCTCATTAAATGTTATAGCTGATGTTGTATTAAAGAGATTACGTAAGTAATTTGTTTATTATTGTGTCATGTGTTTAAAACAATGTTCGTGATAACTTCATATAATCAACGAAACAAATAATACCCGACCCAATGGGTCTATATGTCACCAGGAAATAATATGTCGTGATAATTATGTACATAATAGGGTGAGTATCTATAATAAAACAGACATAGATATATACATTTTGAAAAAAGTTTACACAATTCAGAGTAAGTAATTAACTAAGCCAACAGAAGAGTCCAATATACGTTTAAATAAATATTTTATACTTGCTGAGTCTATTTGATCAAGTGTTTAGTTTTCCTTCATGTACATAACTCTAACTGAGATTATTTCTTCATTTCTGTCGGAATCGTGGTAAACAAACAACATTTTATTCTCGCAGCAGCTACGGTAATTCCCGTGTGTTTTAGAAAAACAAAACACGATGAGCTCTTAAATGTGCACCACCTTTCAATTCTTCAGAATTGAAAATTAAATGCTGTGCTATATTATTTCACTCTTCAATTTAAACCAATTTATTAATTCGAGAAAGTGTTTTATGCTTTTAATTTTGTTCTGTTCTGTTTAATAAGGTGGCGAAATTTCATAGGGTGATAGGCAAAGAACAACAACGGAGACAACAGCATTTTAAAATGTGAGATACAACTTTAATTTGAGATGCAAACAATGGAGACGAAGTGTGACATGTTAGTTGTCTCTGCATGTAGATCTTTATCATCATTACGCAATTGCACGGATAAGCGGTATTGTTCTAAGGGCAATTTGATAAGATCCCAGCGGTTTGTGGCTATGGTATTTTTATGACCCCCTCTTCAGTGAGATAACTAAGTATCCATTGAGAGAACATGTGGTGGCATTCATGTATGGAAAACAACCGTTTAAGAGACGAGATAAGGAGACTTCTTTTTTTTCCGGATACCTGTCATACTGACATGTGGCCTTAGTAATGAGTTTAAAATAGAGATGGGACCGAATACTGAAATCAATATTCGAATATTCGTTTTAGGTATTCGAATATATTTGAATATTCGTTTTGTAAATACTACTATATACTACTATATACGACACCCTGTCCGAATATTTACCTATCCGAAATATGTATACTACGTGTACGTAGTTGTTTTACCTTGTTTCAGTGGTAAATGAGCGATATAACTTTGTGAGTGTTAGGCAAATATAAAGAAATGTAAGATATTGTTAAATGTATTGTTAATTAATTTGTTAATCGTTCCATTTTTTTTTTCAGAACCATGAAGCTTGTATCTGCTGTGCAGATTACACGTTGCCTTGGTTTTGTCTAATGACCGCATAAAGTACTTGCAAGCACGTGATGGAGGCATTGTTTAATAATAAAGACTGTTGTATAATATACGATGTTGATATAATGGAGAATAATTTACAAGTGACGTATAGTAAGATTGACCAGATCATGCTAATTTTGTTAAAGAAATTGATTGGCTGATAATGGATTCATTTTATTGGTTTACTTAGAGAGTAATTGTAATTGACTGTAAACGAGTTAACCGTATAGATGTCACTTAAGGATAATAAACAACAATGTGCGCCTTGTGCAAACTGTGAAACCTTATCACAACATGGCCCAGCTTTGTTATTTGTGGATACAATGCGTCATATTCGCGCCTCCTACAAACCGTTAACTCGCGGCCCTTGTACAGATGTGGCACCCCTGCCAATTATAAATTGTCGCTAATTGGACATGTTTAGCATGTGTTGTAAAAACGTTACACTGCCCCGCCCACCTGCTAGGCAGGAAATATGACTGGAATTCATGTTAACTTTGCAATCAAACTGGAAAAAAACATGATTTTTAAAAGAAATTTTGTTCTTTAAATAAATGAGAAAATCGAATATTCGTATTCGTTTTTGTATATTCGAATATTATCAAAAATTCTAATATTCGAGTATTCGGTCCCATACCTAGTTTAAAACAATACTACATTTAGTTCTTGTAACATATATCCTCTATGAGTTTTTTATAATATTTAATCAAAAACATATGGTTTTAAAAATTTCCATTACAAGTTTTGAAAGCCGCTTGGTCTTAGATCTATAATACTTTATATGGCAAGCTAGGGAAAACGTCGCCGGAAGTCGGGTTTCAAATATAGCGGATGTGAATTCGCAATAACGGGAGGTAATTTCCAAGGGAGATCACCTAGTTTTGGAAAAGGCCTATTGGGGCCATCGTCTAGCAGTTTGTAGCTATTAAGCGTGTAACACGCTCAGCACATGGTCAAGTGTGAAAAGGCATCAATCAATACTATGGAGTTGACGTAATATACATGTCTTGGAATTAAAATGGAACTATGTAACGATGGAAAACTAACTGAATATTAAATAATAAAGACTGGCTTTCAAAACAAGGTACACAATATTTTTTTTAATTTCTTTGAACATTTGAGCTGGCCCAAATCTCGTTTGAAACGGTCAATTTGGCCGGCTGCCGGCTCTTAATGACAACCCTGTACCTGACCCAAACAAAGATACCTGACCTGATCCGACCCAACAAAAATGTGCTACCCGTTGCATCCCTGCTTAATGTATGGGTGATTAAAAATAATTTGTGGGAAACACTGTTATTAAAACTAATATATTTTTAAAATTCCAATTAAGCAATAAGAACTTTCTAGCTATCAGATATTCACTTGTTGAATGATGAACATAATAATACACATAAAATACAGAATATATATAAATTACTACAAATACTTATTTGACATATTAAATTTTTCTTACAATTCTTGTTCAGGATATTTTGCCTGTCCGCCTTGTATCTCCAATTTGGGTTTTCTTCTGCGTGGGGTTGAGAATTCATTGCCATTGTTGTCTGTTACGTCTTTGTCATGGCATTTCTTCTGAGCTATTTACAAATATAAACAGGTCATGACTGAATATTTGATAAAAAAAATTATCTTTGGCTTTCATTTGTTTTCACTAAGAAAACAAGATTCTGTGTTTGATAAACACACATGCCCCGGGTTGGTGCTGGGTAGCCCATTTCTTAGTCCAAATTAGGTCAAGGTCAAGGTGAGGTTGGGTAATATGGGTGGATTGGGAACGGTCATAAGTAAAAACTGTGTAAATATCAAAGTGTTGTAGTAAGCGGTGTTGGTGCTAGACAAAATGGTAAATTCTAGTTAACCAAGAAATGGCACTTTTGAATTATTATAAATGCAAATTAGTTTAAGGTCAAAGTAAAGTTGGGTGATATGGTGGATTGGGGATGGTCATAAGCAACTACTGTGTAAGTATCAAAGTGTTTTAGCAAGCGGTGTTGGTGCTAGACGAAATGGTAAAATCTAGATAACCAAGAAATGGCACTTTTGAATTATTATAAATGCAAATTAGTTCAAGGTCAAAGTAAAGTTGGGTGATATGGTGGATTGGGGATGGTCATAAGCAACTACTGTGTAAGTATCAGTGTTTTAGCAAGCGGTGTTGGTGCTAGACGAAATGGTAAAATCTAGTTAGCCCATTTGAATTATTTTAAGTTCAAGGTAAGGTTGGGTGATATGGGCGGATTAGGAACGGTCATAAGTAACAACTGTGTAAATATCTAAGTGTTGTAGTAAGCGGTGTTGGTGCTAGACGAAACAGTAAAATCTAGTTAACCAAGAAATGGCAATTTTGAATTATTATAAGTCCAAATTAGGTCAAGGTCAAAGTAAGGTTGGGTGATATGGGTGGACAGGGAATGGTCATAAGCAACAACTGTGTAAGTATCAAAGTGTTGTAGTAAGCGGTGTTGGTGCTAGACAAAACGGTAAAATCTACTTAACCTTGTCACGGACGGAAGGACGGACGATCACTATATGCCTCCTGCATCAAGATGTCGGGAGCATAAAAACAACAATAACAAAAGAACAAACTTAATATAAAACACAAAAACTTTTACAAACACATTGTGCTCATTGACAGGCAACAAAATTCTTTTGACATATTATTTATATTTAATAAAATAGTCTTCGTCTTCAGAACAATTACACAACTATGTGGTGTAAATATCTCTTCTACATGAGGATTTGATTTGACTGAACTGTGTTTAGTACTTAATTTTGCATTTATATATACATGTGATTGGACTAACTGAAACTTAATAGATTTAAGTGAATTCTTGCAAAATGATCAGTTAAACGTAATAATACCAGTTCTTTTATTTCGAGAATTTGGAGATTTTGATGTACTGGGTTTCTCTTCTAACAGAATTCCTGAAAGTCTTTCTGACTTCAATGAGAGCATATAATCCTCATCTTCATCAGAATCATATCGGCCATGTAACGGGTTACTTGGTTGGCTCCCTTGCAATGGGCTAAACAGACCTTCACTTCTGTCTGGTTTACTGATTTTGTCTGCAATCAATATGAACAATGGTAATTCAAATTAATACAAACTTGAAAGGAATATGTCACCTAAAAAATGGCGTCCTATTTCACTATTATTGATATTACATGAAAGAAATGCGCTATACTAAGACATCTGTTATAAATAAATAAATAATAATATAATACACAATGAGTTATTTTATAAAAAACAAAAAAGCAAAAAAAGTCTGAAAAATTAAAACCCAAGCGGGATTCGAACTCATTACTTAGAAGCCATAAGAAGAAATGACAATATACAGCGATTTTATCAACTGCGCTATCATGCTTGGTAAGGAGTCGTGTGTAAACTATGGTTATACAAAATACTCACAATTCTGACGTCAAAATGTAAACAGAAAAAGGGCCAAACAAACACGCCCCATATTATAAATTGATTTTTATCTCAGAATGCGCACATTCTTTCCCCATTATATAAACCCCGTTTAAACCGTTATAATATGCCGGAAATAATATTACAAAATCCGATTTTTTAAAGAAATTTCCCCCTTGAGGAACTTTTCGATCACATAGTCCCTTTAAAGAAACATATGATCGAGAAGGATATTTAATATAACAAATGTTCGTGGAAATAAAGGCAGTGGTTTTCATTCTTTTACACTGAATAATACCAAATAAACACAATAATTGTAAAAAAATACCTATATTTTTTATTACACCAGCTGAATACTTCAAGAGAATTAATAACACTTACAGGAAACATATTACAATATTTGCTGACATTAATGCTCATTAAGATATATATAAAAATCTGGATACCTGTACCAATATGCTTTGCGGGTGCTAATTTTAACTTATTCACATCTACATCTTCACAATCATCATCCCCATAGCCATCAAATTTGACAGTCACAAACACACCCGCTTGTGAGCGCTTGATTTTCCTAATCTTTCCAGAATAGAGCTTGCCATCCCCTGAGTAGGGGGACAAACACTTGTCTCCTACTGCCCACACTGTTAAGAGATTAAGGTTGAATAGATTTTCATGTTGTTTTCACTGTTTAGAGCAAATTCACGGTGTTTACCATATATGCTCACACACTGGAAACAGAGTTAGTATCCTGGATCTTATAATAAAAATAGTATACAGTAATTCACACTTCCATATTTGGGAAGTTACAACAATCTATATACCAGCAGAACTTACTCAATAAAGATTTCAACTGAATTTTTAATGAATATCATAGTAAACAACCCAACACAATTTATCACAGAGAATATCAGAGAATATATGACAGTATAGATAATAGACATAATACCTCGGGAATCATCCATTTTAATAAAATATCTGTATCAGGTTGATTTGCTCTCATTTCTTACACCTAAAAGAAAAAGCATAAGAGAGCAATGAAATGAAAACAAAAGATATCTGATTTGAACAAATCAATTTTAACTAGGTCATTACATTTAAATGCACTGTATACATTTGTCAAATATGTTGGGTATGGTTATTATACTGCTTCACAAAATATGTAAATACTGTGAATGGAAAAATGACAAAATAATGTTAAAATAACTTAAATGATAATTCTGACGAAAATAAATACTATACTACACATTTTTAAATAAAATAATACAATTAATTACATATTTAAATTTTAAAGACTTTTTATTGGCCAGGCGTCATTTATTTTTACTTAAAATGGCTTAAGCCTTAAATCATCATGAAGACAGTTAACTTGTAAAAGTGACTAAGTCTAATGTTTACATCGCGAAAACTCATGCTAAACATGTTTTATTCAATTGTTTTTACTTATTTATTTCTATGATTCGATGGAATGAGCAGCTTGTTTAGTATTTGCTCAATACGTTACAAAATATGGCTGCACACTATAAATAATAGAACAACAGCAACAACAACACTTTTTTTTAAATTACTGCAGAAGTTGCAATATTTAAATGGCTATTCTCCACTATATCTTACTTTACACTAGGGTGTCGTATTTTTAATGTTGGTGACAGGTGTTTGATCACGTGGGACAACAAGGCGCTGCTTTCAATTCGTGAAGTTGACAGTTAAAAACCATATAGAACACATTTACGCCATTAACAGGACTTTAACAAAGAGGTATTGAAGTATTTTATCATAAAGTATTATCCCATACGGCTGTCATCTTTGCAAATATTGTAGACATAGCAAATTTGCAATAATAGTGTTGCGGATTACAAATGTGGGCTACACTGCACTAAATATGTTTTACAGTGTGATTTCACTCTGGGTACACAGGCGATTCTGAACATAAATCGCCTCTGGTACATTATGCGACATTTTGGACTACTTTCAATCACATGATCATCAAAAATGGCTGCGCCCATAAGTTACAGTATTGAAATTCCGATCAACAAATGCTCACGAAAATATTGAACATTATTGGGAATTATTATAAATAAAGTGGTCTGAGTTAATAATTACCCAAATAACAGTATGGTGAATGAGATGCCACTCAGCTAAGAAATAATGATATATTCAGCTCAATTTGAAGCCAATTGGAGTTTGAAAATATGCTGAGTTATCTTCAGCGTCATTTCTGTGGAACACTGAAACATAAGTACTAGTGTTTCATAGTTATGGTGCTTTTGACATAATTCACTCAACACCTTTATCGTAATGTAGCTTGTCCACAGGTAAAGATGTTTTAAGTTTATGCAGAATGTGTAACTGTTATTTTGCTTTCTTTTTCTTAATAAATGTAGTATGAACTACCAAATTTTGCTTTTGTCAAATATACTGATTGATGAATCTGTAATATTAAAGTTGTATCCATACTTATTTATCATCTGTCCTGCACATTTGAAATGTAAAATAAACCTGCCATTTCCGCATGAAATTGTGTGTTGAAAATTAGCTCATATACCGCTATAAACCGTATAATATGACTTAATTTGTTGGATTTGCTTAATGATATTACCAACATGCACCGGATAATATTAATCAACTGTATTATAAGAAAGCCACTCACTTTGATACTATTATGGACACCCAGTCTTGGATAGGGATTTGAATTGATGCCAAATCCTGCTTTTTGATCCTAGCAAATTGCAATTTTCTCATTTCTGACTCAAGCAAATAATGTGCCCTGCATCATTTTGATCCACTTGTTTTCAATAAGCCAACTTCAAAAGCACTAAAAAATAATATTTTTATAACACTCATATTTTGTTTTAATTGAAAAAAATAATCAAAAAACAACTTTGGAACACAAGAATATTCTGAAAAATATCTACCATAAGATCAATAAAATCATTTATCCCCACTGACCATGTATTCAACTGACAGTAATTATGCCAATTCAGTTTGGGAATTAATTTAAACAGCGTACCACAAAACAAAATAATCACAGTTCTTCAATTTGTTTATAAGCATTGCACATATAAATGCATACAAAAATGTAGTTAAATAAACCAGATGAGTACAGATTGTTATATTTCATATTTTGTGTAAACGTCACTTTCATGTTTGATTTCAGGAGAAAATTGATATTAAATGGTTATAATTTGTTAAAAACAGAACTTTACAAGAAATAAGGGGATTTACTTTATCACCATTAAATTCATTACACTATATAGATGCATACGGTTTCCTTCAAAGTTCATCATTGCAGATACACTAAATACAGTATAATTGGTAATCTTGTTAATAAAAGCATATTTCATGTGTTTCTACTGGCTAGATATAACTTAGTACTATTATAGAAAATGTCCTGTCTGGGTTGTTTACTTGCTTGTAGAAATAATGCTATGTTACAGATTTCATTAATTCCAAAATGTAGCTGCTGTATGTGTCCATACATTTCAAAATTGTCATATTGTCACAGTTCAGACGCATAAAAATATCTTTATTTCTTTCATATCACTTCTCAAGTTTGTAAGTGATAATGTTTTTTGAAAATATTCTAATTTCCCTCTATCGCATTTGTTATAATGACGGTTACATTAACATTATAATTATATTAATATATACAAATAAATATCTTTAATATTATTATATACATTTTATATGGGAAATATATCAAAGCATTATTCAAAGCTATATAAATGTATAACCAGTTATAAAATATATGTGCTTCAAATACATTAAGGTATTGCAAGTTGAGGACACAGAAGCTGAAAACAGCTTAAAATTGTCACAGTACATGATGGTAAATTCAACCTGTGTTCCTTTCATTTCAATTAACAAATTGTCATAGTATCATAGTCATATTTACATAAAACTGTCTTTCATTATATCCTTGGATAATGTTTGGTTGGTCTGCCAGATTATTTACACTCTGGTCGAGTTTCTAACTGAAAGTTCTCATTGAGCTCTTGTAGGGATACCAGTCACAGCCAGGTTTGATATTCTTCGGGAGATGACCATATTAATCACAGACTTGCAAAATTTAGTTCACCTGTAAAAAAGAGACATGTGACTAAATTTTAAGGAACATTTTGTAATTACGCATGCGATGTAAAGGTAAACATAAACAAAAAGTAAAAGACTATTTAGACTTAAATTAGTTGTACTAGTTAACAAGAATTATGCCAACTATTCATAGCTTAAGTAATAATATTAATGCTGCAAAAACACTATAATCAGAATGACATATGGTAAATTACTCATAAGAAACCATGGACATTAGATAAAAGTTAATGAATAAAATGAAACAAATGATATAATAATAATAAGAAGAAGAAATGAAGAAGAAGAATAACAGAAATACTATTTAATTGCATATATTTAATTATTGTATACAAATGAACGAACTGGATATACTGAAGAATATCATAATACTTTATGATAATAACATTAACAACATAAAATTTATAAAATAAATACATTAAATTACAAAAAATAATAAATCTATTATTAAAACATATAATTTTACCTGACAAATAAGGCCTTTTTCAAAGCCAGTAGTAAAACGCAATGGTAGCGGGTATTGTGTAGACATTTTCATTATCTTTATTTGATTCTTCCTCAAAACCTTGTTTTTATCAGTGTAATTTAAGTTTTAACTTAACATCTGTGTCACTATTAAGTCTAGTTTCGCTTTAAGTTTGGATAGTTTGTAAACACTAGAATCAGTTTCGATACCGGATTATAATTTCTTGAACTTATATTTGCATAGTAAGCCTTTTGGATAATAGGCCAAGATGCCTGTAAAATATACATCTACCTTTCCTCATTTATCATCGTTTCGACATAAAATGTGGTGCTATTTCAACGCGCGTCGTGTATAGCCCTATAACACAGGCGGATCACCGTTGGGTGTATCAAGCCAAGATGGCTCCATGATAGACACGAGATCTATCACGATTGAGTGTGATTTCATTTTATTTTGCCACCCACTGAATATAAATCACAAAAATTACCCTGAGATTTAAACATATGAGAAGGAACATTTAAAAATCTGGTGCAGATTTTTTTGTATTTTCTGTATTAGTCTTTTAAAGGTGCATATTGACAGCAACTTACAATCTGAAAAACAGAGTTCATAATTCAGATTATGGATTGTGAATATTGAAACTATTAAACACCGTGATCTTGTTTTATAAAAATAATTGTTTAACATAATTTTATATAATAAATAGTTGTCTCTGTGGACAATTTCCCTGAATATTGTTATAATGACAGTTACATTAACATTATAATTATATTAATATATACAAATAAATATCTTTAATAACTTGCAAATATGTAGTGTTCACAGTGCTCAGTAGTAAAATCAATATTACAATGAAATGTATATGTAGATCTATATGTCTTTTCTAGCTGCACAGTGTGGGAAAGTTTTCATTGAAGTGTGCAAATTTATAGAACTTTGTGAGTTTGAGTCCTTCAGGATTGTCGAACCAAATTTAGTTGTGTGTGTATTTGGAAATATTTCTTCTTAAAGACTGCTTTAGTACATCAGCAGCATGCCCACAGACTTTCAAAATTGGGGGTACATGTACCCAATGCCTTTGAAAAATGTGGGTTCACAATAAAAAAAATGGGTACTTCTTGGTTTTCGTAAATACCAATGTCAAATGTACCTATACACTATACATTTATACACAATATTGTTTTCGCTACTCAAAAAACTATAAAAAATTACACAGGTAATTAACATCAAACTGCGGTTTGACAGCGCATATACCGTATGAAAATTGAAATCAGAAACACTCATCTGAATTTTACTGTTTACGAGACATACACACTAATTCTCTTTACAGTTAGTAAACACATGTATTTCATGTAAAACCTGTGTTTTTGCCAGAGAAATGCACGCAAATTATGCTGACATTTACAATGCCACGTCATCTGCATGAAAAGCGTGCGTGCATGAACCACAAGATAAAAATTGTGTAGCGCAAAAAACTGTGAAATCTTTACTTTTGTGTAAAAGTTTTGTAGCACAAAACAACAAAATTAGGTATCTGTATCGCAAATGATGTGCCTTGATACTTATATCGTGGTTACTCAGTCTTTTGTTGACAGCATCAACATTTCCTCTAAAATAGAAAAACAGTTACATTGTATCAATAACGTTGTTGTCATTCCGATAGGTTAGTATTGACCTACGACACACAATCCTCCACGTGGACGGCATGTAGCACATTTTTCTTGACCCATAGCTGTAATTCTGCATCAGGAGTGAAAGGACGTATCTGTAGGTGGCAGGCGCGATAGAAGCTGTTGACGTTAAACTGTAAAAAGTACGGGATCCATGGCCGATTTGTATTAATAACCATCAAATAAATACTCTGACATCAGAAATTGTCTGCCCCGAAAATTAAATCATGATTTGGACCAGACATTTTTTATGCGTTCATGTACCCCAACAGTCTGAAAATTTTGCGTGCATCACAATTTGTGTGTGTGTTTCACGCAGTGTTTTGCGTTAATGGGCATGCTGCATCAGTGTTTTGTTATTACCGGTATGTGATTTATATATTTTTATATATGGAAATTATCTTTTTGTTGATACATGTCTGTATATAATATCAAATACTATCCACATGCCACTTTATAAGTTCATAGTTTCACACAAAATAAGCTTCTGAATTTGAAGGACTACATTGTGGTATACCATGCACTGGATACGCCTACTGGCAGGAATGCTTTTGCGATAGCAGGGTAGTTAGAATTGTATGCTCAAAGAGTACAGATGTTAAGAAATAGTAGTACCTTCAATTGTGTTTAGCATTTTACTAGAACCTTAAAACATCATATTAAATGAGTGTTTTTAAATGAGAATCACTACATGTACTCACCGCCTGACATTGTGATAAGATCGGGTCGCCCGTGACCACCAGGGCCACAGGCTTCACTCACGAACCTGGTCACGAGCCCTACTCACCGAATACGTAAAGTAACAACAGGAGTAGTGGTATTTCACGGTTGCCACAAGGCAAAATGTTCCCTTGATGATCAGACTTAATGTCCTAAACAAGGACAGTATGCACTAACAGAAAAATTCAGTTTATTGTAATTATTTTTAGCTCGACTGTTCGAAGAAAAAAAGTCGAGTTATTGTCATTGCTCTGTCATCTGCATCTGCGTTAGTTAAGTTTTTTGGTTAAATTTTTTGATTTAAGTTTTTTGTCAGAGTCCATTTCTCAAAAACTATCAACCATTTGAAACTTTCAACACTTGTTCACTATCAAAAAGGTAATTCATTACAACAAGGCAGGTAACGCTGTGATTTTATTTTCTAGAGTTATCTGCCCTTGTTTGGACTTATAACTTAAAATATTTTGACATATTTTTGATAAATATAACATTTCTCAACAACTATCAAAGACATTCGATTGAAACTCAAAATACTTGTTTATGGTGCTGATCGCATTCTGCGGACATGAGGAGGTAACTCTTTCAAGGATTTTGTTGGAGTTATTACCCTTTTCTTTCAACACAATTTTCGCTTAGGTAAAATTTCTCAATACCTGTTTGAGGTATTGACTTAAAACTAAAAGAACTTGATCACAGCGATGAATTTATTCTGTAGACAAGAGGAGGTAACTGTATCAAGTTTTTTTGGGGGGTAATTGCCCTTTTTTGAACTTAGAATTTTTGCTTTAGGTCAAATTTCACATTAACTATAAGAGGTATTGACTTGAAACTCAAAATAGTTTATCACAGTTATGAACCCATTCTGTACACAACATGAGGTATCAAGGATTTTGGTGGAGTTATTGCCCTTTTTTAAACTTAAGAATTTTAGCTTTAGGTAAAATTCCTGAATATCTATGAGAGGTATTTACTTTAAATTTTAGACACTTCATCACAGTGATGAACACATTCTATTAACAAAATGCCAGGCTACTATCAAATACGAGAAAGTCGAGCGTCCAGCGCCCATAGGTGGTGCTCTTGTTACATCGTACAGTAACAGCTCTGGAAATGAAACATTGAACATATTCAGTTATATGCATCTTATTCGGATGTGCAGTTGAGGTAACAGGCACATGTTAATTACTGTCCAGAGTTCCAGATAGTTAAAAAACTTGTGGACAATATTTATTGTGTGGTGTACTGGTATTTGCCTCTTGTCATATCATAATATGATATAAATGTTAGGCTGCAGCATAATCATACTCGTGGTGGAATGTATTGGAAATACACATTTTACTGGGCAAATGCAGTCTTAAATGTCTTCCAGAAGGTGCATATTGTAAACATGTGATCAGCTTCTGCTAGTCTTAGAGCTTTCTGCATGGGAAGAACCAGTAACATTTTTCTAACGTGCACTATATGGAAATTGGTGTAGAATTGGTTATTCAAACTTGGTACTTTCATTACAAAGACTAATAGATGACGCCTGATGTCCATGTTATGGATACTGAAATTGGTGTGATAGTATTGCAGCAATCTAAATTAATTGGTTCTAAATTACTCTGACTTGACTTCTAATGACATTTGGATGTCATGCAGTTCATTGGCACAAATACTATGGTGATTCAAGTTGAGGCAAATAACCTGACAAATAATAAAAGGCATAAATTGAACAGCCCTATTTGGGGGTTTTAGGAGAAGGTGGCAAGCTTTTTCAAGAGGGGAATTTAACAGTAAAAGTGGAATTTTGGGGAATTTTGTAAAATCATTATTGTACATTATAGATCATTATTATACACCCACAAACGAAGTTTAGGGGGGTATATACAGGGGTGGCGAAATCAATTGTCCGTATTGTCCGGGTCGTCCCAGAGCATGAACGGACAAGTTGAAAATTGACGGAATTTACATATAATTGCTTTACGGACAAGTAGCAAATAGCATTTAAAAAAACGGACAAGTAAGGCAATATGAGATTTCGCCACCCCTGTATATAGGTGTGAGCTTGTTGGTCTGTCGGTCTGTTGGTTTTTGGTTTTCGGATGATAACTCAAGAAAAGTTTGACATATTCAGATAATTTTTGGTACACATGTGTAACATCATAGAATACAGGTCAAGTTCGATGTTGGTTACATTAAGCACTAAATTTTGACAGAGTTATGGCCCCTTTTTGACTCAAAATTCCCTAAAAACATGGTTTCCGGATGATAACGCAAGAAAGGCTTGACATATTTAAATAATTTTTGGTACACATGTGTAATATCATAGAATACAGGTCAAGTTCGATGTTGGTTACAAACCACTAAATTTTGACAGAGTTATGGCCCCTTTTTGACTTAAAATTCCCTAAAAACATGATTTCAGGACGATAACTCAACAATGGCTTGATGTATTCAAATAATTCCTGGTATACGTGTGTAGCATCATAAAATATGGATCAAGTTCTACTTTGGTTACAAACCACTAAATTTTGACAGAGTTATGGCCCTTTTTGACTTAAATTTCCTAAAAACATGGTTTCCGTACGACAACTCAACCATGGCTTGACATATTTAAATAATTATTGGTACACATGTTTATTTAATGCTAAGTAGTGAAATATAGAAAAATATCAGTGAGATATATCCCTACATCACTCACAGTGATGGACTACTTTTTTACATTTTATTTGATTTGAACAATATTTAATTGTAGTTGTTATCACCCTTTATCATACATAATTACCAAAAAAGAAAAGTAGTGAAGATTAATAACATCAAATGTTAAGAATACCTCTCTGATATATTGAAGTGTCTTTCCACTTATTTTCTCTTGGATTTTCCTCAGTTGTTTTGAGCCAATGAGACTAGAACAGACAATGCCTTGCATGTACAAGTTTTACCCACAAGGCATTGGAGTTCGTCATCTTGGTCCAAATTTAATTTCAGCACCCAAAGTATTTATTTTATCCTTTGCACTTTATTCATCCCAGCTTATTACACTTGCACTTGTTGTTTACTGTTGCTATGAACAGTAGTTCTCACTTTGTTTACATAATTGTTGTATTGCCCGTTCTCCAATTCCAAAATATAACAAGAATCCAGTGTACCCTTAAGTAATAACTTATGTTCATTAAGCATATAATTATATTGTTTTGTGTGTTTTAAAATTTTATATCCAGTTTCCACTCTTAAGTATTTAAGTATCCAATGTGTGTTCTTGTAAGTAGTGTTCAGCGTTTAATTCTCCGCCATCTTGTTTTCTTCAAATTCTTGACCGACTTTTAATCCAATTGTGTTGTTAAATCCGAATAATTAATATAGAAAACACTTTATACGTATAATATTCAATTTCAGACCACTCCTAACAGTACATCTTTTGTTGTTTTACATTTTAACGCGCATCTACGAGTTTAATCAGCTTAAATTGCTTGTGAAAACACGTGCGTTTGAATGTCGTGACGGTGTTAACTATTGTTTACATAATAACACCTATGCACACGCTATTTTTAGAAAACTGAATTTTGAGAACTGAACGCACTTTCACTTTCAATATGTACTTTTATCATAAATGTATTTAAAGCTAGCAGTGTGTGTTAACTTCTTGATTTAAAAGCTGACCATTATTTAACGACTACGTGAATACAATTGTATTTCAACTTAAATAAATTTAGAAACACGGATTCTGCGCTGTCTATGAATATACTGTGCAGCATAGAAGACTGTTGTACTGTAAACACACTGCCATGAAAATGCCTTGAGTCAACAAAAAATTGCGATTTAAGTTGCTTTACTAGATCTAATCCACGGTACATTTGATCGTAATCCAAGATGGCGCTGGAACGTTTATTACTAATCCCGATTACTACGCATTATAGAGAAAATAGTGCGGACGTAATATTGTAAATATCGTGTTGAAAATCCCCTAAATAAAAATCAAACGAAAGAATATTCAAATAGCATTTAAATAAAAAGAAAATTTGTTTGTTTTCGGTGTGATAACGCGTGATATCGTCACCGGAAAGGGAGACAATATACATATTTTCACTCGCCCAAGCGCTCGTGAAAATATTAATTGTCTCCCTTTCCGGTGACATTATCACGCGTTATCACACCGAAAACAAACAAATATCCTCTATGTAGCATCATAAAATAAAGGTCAAGGTCGACTTTGGTTACAAACCACTAAATTTTGAGACAGTTATGGTCCCTTTTGACTTAAATTCCCCAAAACATGGACAATAACTCATGAAAGGCTTCACATATTTAAATTATTTTTGGTACATAGGTGTAACATCATAAAATACAGATCAAGTTCAACTTCGGTTACAAACCACTAAATGTTGACAGAGTTATGGCTCCTATTGAAATTAAATTTTTCCAAATACACTGTTGCCTATTCACAAATTAAAGCATTCTCACTCTGTCCATTTCTTTCGAATGGATGCCATAGTTTTGTTACAAGGCCATATTGTGGGGGTATATCCGTCACTCATGTGACAATTCTAGTTATACATCTACTATGTAATATAAACATACATATATTGTCATGTAAATAGGGGAATGATATAAACTTTTTCATTAGGCATAAAAAAGGCCTGCTGAACATGGGAAATAAACTTAAATAATGCAACATTGTACATCAGTTATGGTCATTAGCATTGTGCGGCACAAATAGTTATTAACAGTTCAGTCGGAATTAAAAAGTGAAGGTGAATTTATTCATTAATGTGTAAATTTAATATGTAGACTACATGTATACCAAAAGATGTTTGGTTACCATCGCAAACGTTTGTGAGCTAAACTTATCTTTCTTTGATTAGTAATTTCTTAATCTCAGAATGTTACACCAAAATACCATTTCCTTAGCCTGGCATTTATTTGTTTTAGCTTTCATGAATCTGGCGTATAAGTGTACAAGTCATGACTGCTTAAAATTTCTATAAATATATCTAGTGTTTTTTTCCAGTATTTTTTTGTCTTTTTCATTTTTTAGCTCGATTATTCGAAGAATAGATGAGCTTTCCTACCACCCCTGGCGTCTGCGTCGGCGTACGCGTTCACGTCTGAATTTGGTTAAAGTTTTTATTCAAAAGTCTTGTAACTTCAAAACTACATAAGTTAGTTACTTGAAACTTGGAATATACCTTTGTCATCAACTCCAGTGTCAGGGGCAACATTCTCCATTACTCTGTTTTGTATTTTGATAGAGTTATGCCCGTTTTCACTTAGATTTTCTGGTTAAAGTTTATATTCATAAGTTTTCTAACTTCAAAACTACATAAGTTATTCACTTGAAACTTGGAACTAATCTTTGTCATCAACTCCATTGTAAGGGGCAACATTCCCCATAACTCTGTTTTGTATTTTGACAGATTTATGCCCCTTTTTCACTTAGAATTTCTGGTGAAAGTTTATATTCAAAAGTTTTGAAACTTCATAACTACATAAGTTATTCTATTGAAACTTGAAACTTACCTTTGTCATCAACTCCAGTTTCAAGGGCAACATTCCCCATAACTCTGTTTCCTTTTTCACATAGATTTTATGTTTAAAGTTTATATTCAACAGTTTTGTAACTTCAAAACTACATAAGTTATTCACTTGAAACTTGGAACTAACCTTTATCATCAACTCTAGTACCAGGGGCAACATTACCCATGACTATGTTTTGTATTTTGACAGAGTTATGCCCCCTTTTCACTTAGATTTTCCGTTTAAAGTTTATATTCAAAAGTTTGGTAACTTCCAAACTACATAAGTTATTCACTTTAAAGTTGGAACTAACCTTTGTCATCAACTCTAGTATCAGAGGCAACATTACCCATAACTATGTTTTGTATTTTGACAGAGTTATGCCCCCTTTTCACTTAGATTTTCTGGTTAAAGTATATATTCAAAAGTTTTATTACTTCAAAACTACATAAGTTATTCACTTAAAACTTGGAACTAACCTTTGTCATCAACTCTAGTATCAGGGGCAACATTATCCATAACTCTGTTATGTATTTTGACAGAGTTAGCCCACTTTTTACACAGACTTTGTGGTTACAGTTTTTGTTCCAAAAATGTATAAACTATACAAGGCTTCACTTAAAAATATTGTATTTTAACAAATTTATGCCCCTTTCACTATCCAAAATATGTACTAACTGAAATACTTCGAATAGTCGAGCGCGCTGTCCTCTGACAGCTCTTATTTTAATTATCTTTGTTGCCATCATACTTTTAATTAACCAAGATCTAAATTCCACAAGTACCACCATTGTATAGGATCACAAGCCCATGCCAAAATTTACAATTTACCCAGTGGAGTGTTTTGATTTGTTTGCTTTATCGACTTAAAGCTACGATTTATCATCGATCTTAATCCGTCGTATGATACGGGATGGGATGAGGACTTGTAAACATATAAACCACATTTGCCAGCGTTAGCTGAACAAAGTTTCCAAAGCCTTTAATACCTGTCATTGGGCAGGAATTTCCATCAACCAATGATAGTTTCATACATTTTGCTGTCTTTGTTAAACTTTAACGTGAAATAAGCAGTATCTTCAAATTTGAATAATGATTAAATGAAAGTGTACAACACGCCTGGGTGTGGGATACACTACACCTTGTTGACTTTGTTACCCATTATCTCGTGTCCTTGCTATTTGAGAATGTGTATTGCACATGTTCTGAAGATGTTTAAATCTAAAATAGATGAATATGGTGTATGCTTTCTATACCTACAGGAAAATTGAATAGATGCACAGAGTGTAGACAGAATGTGTTGAAATGTATGGCATGTATGGCGATACTGCAGATAGATGCACAGAGTGTAGACAGAATGTGTTGAAATGTATGGCATGTATGGCGATACTGCAGATAGATGCACAGAGTGTAGACAGAATGTGTTGAAATGTATGGCATGTATGGCGATACTGCAGATAGATGCACAGAGTGTAGACAGAATGTGTTGAAATGTATGGCATGTATGGTGATACTGCAGATAGATGCACAGAGTGTAGACAGAATATGTTGAAATGTATGGCATGTATGGTGATACTGCAGATAGATGCACAGAGTGTAGACAGAATGTGTTGAAATGTATGGCATGTATGGTGATACTGCAGATAGATGCACAGAGTGTAGACAGAATGTGTTGAAATGTATGGCATGTATGGCGATACTGCAGATAGATGCACAGAGTGTAGACAGAATGTGTTGAAATGTATGGCATGTATGGCGATACTGCAGATAGATGCACAGAGTGTAGACAGAATGTGTTGAAATGTATGGCATGTATGGTGATACTGCAGATAGATGTACAGAGTGTAGACAGAATGTGTTGAAATGTATGGCATGTATGGTGGTACTGCAGAGATTAGATTTGTTTTTGCATTTTCTGTAAATGCGCATTTTAATGTTTACCATTCAATATACTGGTAGATGTATTGTCGTTGTATTGTAAAAAAGAAGAAATCAACGGATTGAATTTATTGTTAAACTGCACATATCTCTGCTGTATCTGATTGTTTTATTATATTAGTCTCTTGCAAAAAAGCATTTAAGTCGAGAATAGTGTCAGATACTTAAGAATCAAATCTATAGAATGATGTTGAGTAATAAATAAACCATTGTTAAAGGATTATAAACTATCTAAATGTGTCACATGAGCAATAGATATGATTTTGTTGCTGAAACAATTAAACTAGCTTTATAATTTATAAAAAATTAGAACGGTCATCAAAGACAAACAAGAGAAGAATAAAACATGTCACCAGTTCACAATATGTCGTATTATGTTACCTCCAGTCATAAAATAGTGTTAACAAAAAACCAAGCATTCTGTTAGGTATTTAACCTCGTCAAAATATCTGTCAGTTATCAAGTGTGATTGATCAGATATTTTCTTTTCGAATACTACTTGTTGTACAAAAGAAGATTTACAACTGAGTTGCTGCTTTGTTTTATATGAAGATCATTGTTTTAGCTGTTAAAAAGAGATAAAAGAGCATTTTGAATGTCGTTATTACGAAACCTTACACGCTGACTGTGCTGTTGTAGTTTTCACACTGTCTTGTATTGTTTGGAAGTTTGACATGTCTTTTATATTTTTTCTAAAATCAACACATGAATTTGTTATTAGTCATGAGAGTACAAATTAATTAGTGTTCCTAGTAACCATGAGGTTTATATATTTTGTATTAGCTTGACATCCACATTTGTTTTCATTTACCGAATGCTACCTACATTACCTACCAGTTTTCATTATATTAACTATTGCATGGTTGCTACTCGTTGCCCTTGTAGACTCTACACGGTCACCACACATACTCTGTACCATTTCCATGCAGAAGCTGCATAAACTGCATGGCAACTGTACTAAAACCACACAATGTCTGTACAATCTCTTTGCATTTTCTCTACGGATTGGCCTCAGTTTGCCACCCGAGAGCCCGTACTGTGCCCATTAGACAATTATATACAAATTTTGCAATGCCCGTAGTCACCTACGATGCCCTAAAAACCTCACGGAAAAACATAGGCCAATTAATTGCACGGTGCCTGTGGCAAGTGTCAAATAGGCATCAATTTGTACCTTTCTACAATTTTGTTTAAACTCTATTTAATTATTGGTATATATTCATTTAGTATTTTTTACCTCACGTGACTGCTCTGTGTATTTTGTCTTCAGACCAAAGTAATGGCACAGGGTAACATTTTTTCATATCACCCTGCAAGTACGAATAAAGAAATCGGCACCGGCATTACGCCATTAGGATAGGTCTAATTTCAATTAAAAAGAAAGAAATATTTAATACTAAATCAAAATAATCTTTCATTAGTTGCATTAATTACTACATTAAAGTAATTGTGAACAATCACAAAGCTTGTCAATTCAAGATGTTTTACGGATTTTTTGGTACAATAAAATAATTAACACATGGCTGAGCGGGTGATATCAATAATATCAACCCTTGAAGAAGATATAACATTTCTTGGGTTGATGTCATTAGCTCGACGTTTTGAAGAAAAGGCAAGCTATTCTACTCGCCCCTGTGTCATCATCGTCGTCGGCGTCCGAGCTAGGTTAAAGTTTTTCGGTAAGCTAGTTTCTCAGGAATGGCTTGAGGGATTTCATGCAAACTTAAAACATTTATTCCCCACATTAAAATGAACCTATAGGCCAAGTTTGGTAACTCTAGTTTGAAATTTGTCAAAATTATGGGCCTTTTTACACTTAGAAATTTTACATAAGCTATATGGACAGGTTAAAGTTTTTCGGTAAGCTGGTTCTCAGGAATGACTAAAGGGATTTAATTCAAACTTAGAACACTTATTCCCTATATTAAAATGAACTCATGGGCCAATTTTGATAACTCTAGTTTGATATTTGTCAAAATTATGGGCCTTTTTACACTTAGAAATTTTACATATAAGCTATATGGACAGGTTAAAGTTTTTCGGTGAGCTAGTTTCTCAACTTTTCGTTTCCACTCTCTAACTCGAGAACCGATTAAGCTATTGTAATGAAACTGCAAACATAGATACCTTATAGCGAGACATCGCTAGGGATTGCGTATAGGGTGGGTGGGGTCAAGGTCACTGTTACTAAAATAGAAAAACGGTTTCTGCTCAATAACTTGAGAACGCATTGAGATATTTTAATGAAACTTTATACATAGATACCTTATATCAAGACCTGGCTTGGGATTGCATATGGGGTGGGTGGGGTCAAGGTCACTGTTACTAAAAATAGAAAAACAGTTTCCGATCAATAACTGGAGAATGCATTGAGATATTTTAATGAAACTTAATACATAGGTACCTTATGTCAAGACCTTGCTTGGGATTGCATATGGGGTGGGTGGGGTCAAGGTCAAGGTCACTTTTACTAAACATTTTATTGATGTGCTGACTTTAATGCATTTTGTAAAAAAAAAAAAACAATTCTAGGAATTTCCATATCTCTTGTTTTAGAAAAAAAATGCCAGTAACTCTGACAAGCACAAGAAAAGTCGAGCGCGCTGTCCTCCGACAGCTCTTGTTTTATATCAGCCTCTCAGCCGTGTGTTATTTATATAATGTTATTCTGATTTTGAAGGGTGATGTATCTTTGATTAATTGCATGCACAATATTTTTATTGTTAACTGATTGAATGCATACAAGAAGAATCTTGAAGGAAGTTGAAACACAATTTGGAAGCCATCTCGTGTTAGAAACTTGTACAACTAGTCCAGCTATCAGGTTTGATAAGCAGGGATCAAATTAAATCCAGTTTATTAGATTTTGTGTCAACAGAACTATGGCCACATTTTTGTGGAGCACTACCCTTGTTCTACAACATGTCAGATGATAGACATTTGCCCCATTGTGGTGTTAAAAGTCTATTAAAATATTTCTTCTGAAAGTTCGTTGAGTGATTCTTGTTTGTTGTTGTCCAAACTGACGCTTTCAAGTGATTTAAATGTTTATTATTGAAAACTCATCTTCATATTAACATCAACACTTGTCACTCATCCACTTTTCAACTTCTTAATCAAATAACCGAATTCATTAATTTTCAGTTAATGTGATCATTTTAAGAGAGCTACGAGGTATTGTTTGTTAAATGCTTCTGTCCCGTTGGGTGTTAGATTTCTGGCCCCCATCAACAATGGGCGGGAATGTAAATAAGATCAATTCTAAAGTTTATGAAAGAGGTCAATCTGTCAGTGAATTAGGAAAAACAGTCCATGTTATATAAAATTATCTTAATGTCTTTTAATGTATCTAAAGAAGCTTTTACATTGATTGGGGTGTCTGCTCTTGCCTGAGCTAGGCTAGTTTAGGTCGACGCTAACAATAAAAAATTAGTAGCAAATCGTTTTTAATTTGCAAAAATATATTGCAATCCCTATTCTTACCATTAATTCAAAATATGCCTCATTTTCAAATAATTTCAGACATTTATTAGCCAATAGTCTAGCTAGTTCAGCTACTGATGCATTATACTTCATGCGTGTCATAAATTTATTGATTGTTACAGTACAAAAACTCTTAACAGATATTGATTTGCCGTTAAGTTTTAATAAATGTATTTTACCATTTTCCAAAGACATGGAAACTGGCTATTGTCAATATTATAGACTCTCTGTATTAATTAATTGGCAAACAGGATGCTAAGTTTTGGCATGCATCGATTTTCAGTTGGAACATTAAATTATTGCTGACACGCTTCATGAACGTTCACTGTGCAATATGAAATTTATGTTTTCAACAATGGTGCATTTTACTTTGGTTATGTAGCGTCTACTATCACATACAATACAGGGCTTTTATGCCCCCACTTTGGAGGGTGGGGCATATAGATTTGCACTTGTTCGTCCGTACGTTCTTCTGTCCGGCCATTCGTCAGATTATTATGTCGCGCATAACTAAAAAAGTGTACGTGCTAGAGTGATGACACTTTATAAACATATTCATGGGCATCAGGGCTTGTGCACCTGGCTTGGTGCAGTTTTTTCCAACATCAGCAGAGTTATGGCCCTTTTTTAACAAAAAAAAAGACATTTTTGGACTTGTGTCGCTCATAACTCAAGAAGTATTGCTGCTAGAGTGATGAAACTTTATATACATATTAATCAGCATTTGAACTTGTGCACCTGGGTATATTAGTGCATTTTCTTCCTACATCAGCAGAGTTATGGCCCTTTTTTAGCAAAAAATGACATTTTTGGACTTGTGTCGCGTGTAACTCAAAATTATTATTGCTAGAGTAATGAAACTTTATAAACATATTAATCAGCATTGAACTTGTGCACCTCAGTATTTTGGTGCTGTTTTTTCTGCGATCAGCTGAGTTATGGTCTTTTTTTTATACAAAAATTGACATTTTGGATTTGTGTCGCATGTAACTCAAAAAGTATAACTGCTAGACTAAGGAAACTTTATAAACATATTCATCTGCATGTGAACTTGTGCATCTGGGTATTTTCCTGCATTTTTTCCGACATCAGAGTTTTGTGACAAATGTGGGGGCATCCATGACTTACGGACACATGTCTAGTTTTCACTATTTTGAAAATATGAACCTATACTCATGAAATTGGGAATTTTAGCATCAAATCACTTAAGTCTGGGAAAAATTACAAGTGATTTTATTATTAAAATTTGAAGAGTGATAGAAATAATGCATAAAATAGAATTTTCTGAACAAAAACAAATCAGTAAAACAGTTATTACAACTTCAACAGTCTTTATTCCTACACTGAACACCTCTTATTTCCAAAGATCTGAAAGTCGAACCATCATTTGGGAATTTTGGGACTTTATTTGGGAAAAAAACATACTTTTTACCATTGGGAATACGACACAATAATGGCTATAAAATTTGCCAAAAAAGCCCTGCTATTTGATTGTGGTTCATGCATGGCTTCTTTCTGAGGTAGGGATGTGCCGTAACGTAACGTAAGGGTGTTGTATTGCAATAAGAAGAATTTGTGTTTGTTTGTTTGGATTTTTCGCCATATTCAACAGTATTTCATATAACGGCGGTCAGTTAACCTACTCACACTTTTCCTGGGTAAGCTGGTTTACCAGTACTCAGTGCACACACTTATGCCAGTAACTGACAACTGCCTTACTTGAATCAGAGGTAGGGGAAGAATGGCCGTAGAAATAATTTCATGACCAGTCCCCACACAAGTTATGTGGCCGGGCTGGGAATCGAAACCGCGATCCTCGGATTTGTAGTCCAGCGCTCTACCAACTGAGCTAGCCGGCCCGGCAATAAGAAGAATTAAGTCTCAAACAACAAATTCAGTTATTAAGTCAGCTTCTGGTAAAAACATTAGATTATATGAGATAAAACTTTGTAAATAAAGACACCTTTTTCTGGAAAAGTAAATGATTTTAAAGAAATTTTATTAGGGGAAGGAAACTGTGTTAGGCCCTTGTTGTATAAGGTTAAAATAACCCCTGTAGGCAAGAAGTTTTTACCAGTATTTACCAGTATTTAAATTCAAACTCCTTTTTTCAGATCAATACTTCAGCAATAACAGTAAAGACTGACTGCAGTAATGATTTCTAAACAACATGAAGAGAACCCATCTTTCAAAGAAAGATTTTTAGCTCGACTATTCGAAGAATAGGTGAGCTATCCTACTACCCCCGGCGTCGGAGTCCGCGTCCACGTCTGAATTGGTTATAGTTTTTATTGAAAAGTCTTGTAACTTCAAAACTACATAAGTTATTCACTTGAAACTTGGAATATACCTTTGTCATCAACTCCAGTGTCAGGGGCAACATTCTCAATAACTCTGTTTTGTATTTTGACAGAGTTATGCCCCTTTTTCCCTTAGATTTTCTGGTTAAAGTTTATATTCAAAAGATTTGTAACTTCAAAACTACATAAGTTATTCACTTGAAACTTGAAATATATATCTTTGTCATCAACTCCAGTGTCAGGGGAAACATTCCCCATAACTCTGTTTTGTAATTTGACAGAGTTATGCCTCCTTTTCACTTAGACTTTCTGGTTAAAGTTTATATTCACCAGTTTTGTAATGTTAAAACTACATAAGTTATTCACTTAAAACTTGGAATATACCTTTGTCATCAACTCCAGTGTCAGGGGCAACATTCCCCATAACTATGTTTTGTAATTTGACAGAGTTATGCCCCTTTTTCACTTAGATTTTCTGGTTAAAGTTTATATTCAAAAGATTTATAACTTCAAATCTACATAAGTTATTCACTTGAAACTTGGAACTAAACTTTGTCATCAACTCCAGTATCAAGGGCAACATTCACTATAATTCTGTTTTGTATTTTGACAGAGTGATGTCCCTTTTTCACATAGATTTTCTGGTTAAAGTTTATATTCAAAAGTTTTGTAACTTCAATACTACACAAGCTATTCACTTGAAACTTGGAATTAACCTTTTTCATCAACTCCAGTATCAGGGTGAACATTCCCCATAACTCTATTTTGTATTTTGACAGAGTTATGCCCCCTGTTTCACTTAGATTTTCTGTTTAAAGTTTATATTCAAAAGTCTGGTAACTTCAAATCTACATAAGTTATTCACTTGAAACTTGGAACTTAACTTTGTCATCAACTCCAGTATCAAGGGCAACATTCCCTATAACTCTGTTTTGTATTTTGACAGAGTTATGCCCCTTTTTCACATAGATTTTCTGTTTAAAGTTTATATTCAAAAGTTTTGTAACTTCAAAACTACATCAGTTATTCATTTGAAACTTGGAACTAACCTTTGTCATCAACTCCAGTATCAGGGTGAACATTCCCCATAACTCTATTTTGTATTTTGACAGAGTTAACCCACTTTTTACATAGACTTTGTTGTTAAAGTTTTTGTTCAAAACATTTATTAACTATTCAAGGCTTCACTTAAAAGCTATGTATTTTAACAATGGTATGTCCCTTCTACTATCCAACATATGTACCAACTGAAATACTTTGAATAGTCGAGCACGCTATCCTCTGACAGCTCTTGTTACAAAATATTCTTTACGATCATTTCAGGTGGGAAATATGACAGTGTGTGGTAGTTTAAGCAAAAGTAAAGAAACGGTTTGAAATACAGACAATAAATTTTCACCTTCAAATTGGTCCCATTTCTGACATACCTGTGCCATTTTTTAGCTCGACTTTTCTAAGAAAAGGCAAGCTATTCTAATCGTCCCGGCGTCGCCGTCGGCTGAGCTAGGTTAATATTTTTTGGTAAGCTAGTTTCTCAGGAATGGCTTGAGGGATTTCATTCAAACTTAACAATTTATTCCCCAAATTAAAATGAACCTATAGGCCAAGTTTGGTAACTCTACTTTGAAATTTGTCAAAATTATGGGACTTTTTACACTTAGACATTTTACAAATAACTATATGGACATCTTAAAGTTTTTAGGTAAGCTGGTTTCTCAGGAATGGCTGGAGGGATTTCATTCAAACTTATAACACTTATTCCCTATATTAAAATGAACTCATAGGCGAAGTTTGATAACTCTAGTTAGAAATTTGTCAAAATTATCGGCGTTTTTACTTTTAAATTGTTTACATATAAGCTATATGGACTGGTTAAAGTTTTTCGGTAAGCTAGTTTCTCAACTTTTTGTTTCCGCTCTCTAACTCGAGAGCGGATTAAGCTATTGTAATGAAACTTCAAACATAGATACGTTATAGCGAGACTTTGCTTGGGATAGCATATGGGGTGGGTGGGGTCAAGGTCAAGGTCACTGCTACTAAAAATAGAACATATATAGATATACAGTAGATTCCGCTTAATTGAATAGCCCATTTGTCACGTCCAAATATTCAAATAACCGGAGTATTCATATATGCGGAATCAGTCATATTTCAATTATTTCAATGTTAATCAGATATGTTATGATCTTATTTAATCCATTTTGATGATATAATGTCAAACCTGTTACCTAACAAAATGTTTCATACTTTAGAATGCTAACAAATATGCAGAAAAGCATTCATAGATGTTTGTTATCCATTATACGGTGCATTTTAAAAATAATTCACTTGTAATAATCACTAACAGGCTACATTGCTTTCTAGATGTGTATGCGCTGTACTTGACCCGCAAATTACACCTATTAGTCACGTGACATTCAACAGACGCTGCATTCATGCGTGGTGTGAAATGATAACAAAGGCGGTCATAGAAGCGTGACTGTCAAAACTTGCGATATGATACGTATCCTCGGAGATTATGAGATTATCGAGCGGACTATACGCCTACAACTGATAATTGGCTATTCAATTAACCGGAGGACACCATATTTTCTATCAGATTAGGCGGTGTTTTTACAATGGGAATGAATGCAAACGGTTTGGTGTTTTCAATCTTTATTCAATTAAGCGAAATATTCAATTATCCGATATTCAATTAAGTGGAATCTACTGTATTAATAATTCATAATACATAGGTACCTTATATCAAGACCTCACTTGCAATTGCATATGGGGTTGGTGGGGTCAAGGTCACTGTTACTAAAAATAGAAAAATGGTTTCCGCTCAATAATTTGAACACGCATTGTGATATTTTAATGAAGCTTAATACATATATAACTTATAACAAGACTTCGCTTTGGATTGCATATGGCGAGGGTGGGGTCAAGGTCACTGTTACTAAATATAGAAAAACGGTTTCCGCTCAATGACTTGAGAAGGCATTGAGATATTTGAATGAAACTTTATACATACATACCTTATATCGAGACCTCGCTTGGGATTGCCTATGGGGTGGGTGGGGTCAAGGTCACTGTTACTAAAGATAGACAAACGGTTTCCGCTTAATAACTTGAGAACACATTGAGACATTTTAATGAAGCTTAATACATAGATACCTTATATCAAGACCTCACTTGCGATTGCGTATAGGGTCAAGGTCAAGGCCACTGTTACTAAAATAGAAAAACGGTTTCCGCTCAATAACTTGATAACGCATTGAGATATTTTAATGAAACTTTATACATGGATTCCTTATATCGAGACCTCGCTTGGGATTGCATATGGGGTGGGTGGGGTCAAGGTCACTGTTACTAAAAATATATAAATGGTTTCCGCTCAATAACTTAAGAACACATTGAGATATTTGAATGAACTTATTACATAGGTACTTTATATCGAGACCTCGGGTGGGATTGCATATGGGGTGGGTGGGGTCAAGGTCACTGTTACTAAAGATAGAAAAATGGTTTCCACTCAATAACTTAAGAACGCATTGAGATATTTAAATGAAACTGAATACATAGATACCTTATATCGAGACCTCGCTTGGGATTGCATATGGGGTGGGTGGGGTCAAGGTCAAGTTTACCATTACTTAAAATTTTATTGATGTGCTGATTTTAATGCATTTCGTTTGAAAATTTGGTTTTTGTGGCATTTCCATGTTTCTTGTTTTAGAAAAAAATGCCAGTAACTCTGACAAGTACAAGAAAAGTCGAGCGCGCTGTCCTGCGACAGCTCTTGTTATTTTAAGGTATTTGTGTTTTGCCCTTACTAGTTCAAGAGATTTGGCCATTTTCCTAACTTTGCAAAAGCCCTGTTTGCAAGTTATTGTTTTCTTTTGACCCGCTTCGTCGGCCATTTCAAACTGTTGTTTACTAACCAGCCCCGTTTATGGAGCCATACAAATATTGACAGATATTTTTCTAAGTTATTCAATTAAATCATTACCAGTGTGAAAGAAACCCAGGCTTATTGAGCAAATATTGATTCATTGATTAAAGATCAAAGTGGCACAGTTTGAAGTCTCTAAGGCAGGAGATATGCATTGTTAATTGAATTTCACTTCAAAACTTGTCTGCTGCACATTTTAGTGGTGTGTGCAACCGTTCAAATTGTAATTTGGTGCATTCGATCGATGGTGATATGTTTGATCAAGGATTTTTATCTGACCTCATAATTTAGGCTGTCAGATTTAGCTCCCCCTATTAAATGATTTATTTGAAATGTACATATAAAATATGTGGTATGCTCCACATATATATGGAAAATAATGGTCACATTTTTCCTTTGAAAAATAGTACCACTTAAGCTGCATAAAGGTACAGTACATTTAATTTTTTTTTATAAAATTACAGAATAATTGTGTAATAATAATCAAATATAGTTTGAACTAGTATGATTGAAAATATAAAGTCAAAATCCTAAGATATAACTTCAATACAGAAAAAACAATTTTTAATAATGATAATAATATGCAAAATGTCAAACTCCTGACCGTGGTCTCCTCTGCTTCACTGCATTAATATTAATCTTACATAGCAGGGGAGATCACTATGAAGTTTGAAAAAGTGGTATTTTTTGTTCACGTCTATTTTCTGTATCATCACTTTTTAATGTTTGTTGATATTTGCGAGATGTTTTCGCTTTACCACAGTTATATTTATGTATTATATGACTTTACGTACACAATATTACTAATTTGAACTAATTTGTTAATTGTAATCCATACAATTCATCATTTTGAAACGTAATGTCCCTTTAACACTATGTTTGTGGTCCTGTAAATGTAAAAAAAAGTGCTTTTCAAATGTTTGATGGTTACATTTCCCAGAGACTGAGTTGATTTTACACCTGCTAATGATGGCTAAAACTACTATCATTTTTAGGATGATAATACTGGCATGACATAGGATGATAATACTGGCATGACATAGGATGATAATACTGGCATGACATAGGATGATAATACTGGCATGACATCGGATGATAATACTGGCATGACATCGGATGATAATACTGGCATGACATCGGATGATAATACTGGCATGACATAGGATGATAATACTGGCATGACATAGGATGATAATACTGGCATGACATAGGATGATAATACTGGCATGACATCGGATTAATACTGGCATGACATAGGATGACAATACTGGCATGACATAGGATGATAATACTGGCATGACATAGGATGATTATACTGACATGACATAGGATGATAATACTGGCATGACATAGGATGATAATACTGGCATGACATAGGATGATAATACTGGCATGACATAGGATGATAATACTGGCATGACAGTGTTGATGTGAGAGACATGCACTGCGACAAATAATGCCCTTGAATTTCCATATTTCTTAAAAAAGCAAAGATAACCGTTTGAAGATTGTATCCTGCACTTGTTATGCAAGATATTTATGGACATTTTTTAACATTCCCCATGAAACCTGGTAGGGGTCCATCTATAATACATCTGCTTGTGTTTCAAGCCCTCTTGAAGAAATTGTTTTCACCCCCCTAAGACAGATAGGGTGCCTTTTGTCAACACTGGAAAGGTCCCTTAACAGCCGAATACTTGGCAAGCTGTGACATAGTTTTACAGCTCAGCGATGCACGTCAGTCAATACAATTTAATTGATTTTCTATTATTTTTCTGATATGGTAACCTAGCAGGAACTCATCACATGCACAGATCAATAGTTTTCACTAAAATATGTTTCTGAAATAGCGAATGTTTCTAAAGTAAAGTTCTAATATTTGCAAAATATAATTCCATTGAAAAACTGCTTTCACTATCAAACATTTTTGTGTTTTTCATTAAAATGTGTTTCATCAAACAAGTGCAATTTACAATTTTAAAATTTGCAAAATTTCATTTCATTGATCAAATGCTTTTATAATATACATGTACAACATTTATTTGCACTGCATCGCAAATCTTTTTGTAAAGGTACTGAATGTAATGTTCTACGTGTTTTCTTTGATAAGGGGAAAATTAACTGTTACATTAATTAGGGCTCAACAAACATTTGAAATATGAGACAACAAAACGATAGTTCGTTATGAATAAGGAGGCTAGTCCTTAAAATATTTAAGTTAAAATAAATGTTTGTTACTATGATTTGGGGGTGTAACGGAAGATGAGTTGTTATGAAAGCATTTCCTCTTCTGTTGTCACTGAGACTTCACACCTTCTCGCCATAAATCCGAGGCAGTTATAATGGCTACGAAGTCCTTGTTAGGACAGACTTTAACCACAACTGTTTAGTATTGTATGTAAAGTTATGTTTTTGGATTAGTTAAGTCTAGTACTCGTGGTGGTTTCCAACCTGCTACCTAAATCCATTAAAGTCATTTAAAGGGCCTATGTCATCGAAAAGGGCCTCAAAGGGACAATTTCTTAAAACATTCTGAAATTCAGATATTCATACTGACATGTAATGATGGTTAAAACAGGGTATATAAAATGAAAAAAAGATTGCACACATTCGGAGATCAAAATCAATTTATAATATGGGTCTTGTTTATTAAGCCTTTTCATGTTTACATTTTGACGTCATCATTGTGAGTATTTATGTAACAATAGTTTACACTCTGCGTCTTACCAAGCATGATAGCGCAATAGTTTAAAGCGCTATCTACTGTTATTTCTTAGTATTGCTCCTAAGTCGTGAATTCGATCCCTGCTCGGGGTTTTAATTTGTCAGACATTTTTGCTTATTTGTTTTTATCAAATATCTTATTGTGTATTATATTATGTTTTATTTATTTTATGCACAAGTCTTTATAAAGCGCATTTCAATCTTAAAATAACTTTTATAGTGTAATAGGAATCAAATCTTTCGACGACATAGGCCCTTTAACGCTGTGACATGAAGTCATTACTTTCACTAGATTAGTGGGGTCTAGCAAGTTGGATATTTCATGTTTTTTAAAATCTTTCAAATTTAATACATTAAAGACGATTTCTACAGTTTTTTTCCCTTCTGTGAAAATTGTTCATTTTTACATATTTTGCAGATTGTTCAATGCCTAATACAATGAAACCATAAAAAATGGGGGTCATCGCATTAGATTTTTTGGAAAATGCATGCAAATGACCTATCAGTGAATGCATTTTAAGAAATGTTGATGCTGCTTTTGTTTTAGCAAAACAACAGTATTGACCATTGATTGGTAAAAATAACGACATCCTAATGGTTGAAATGGGTAATTGTAAGAAAGCAATCCGTGACAGAGTGAAAAATAATATTATATTTGCAAAAAAATGCTTTTTCATCCTTTTTTAACAAAAAAATTATACATTTTGTAATCATATAAAAGTTTGGTTTTGACTATAGAAAAAAATATGTTCCGTGAAAATTCCTGAATTTTTTTTATTTATTACATAATTATATTCTTAACAAACTGCAAAAAAGAAAACAGGGGGTCAGGGTGCTTGTTTTCGAGAAAAAAAAAGTAGTTTACATGTGCATATTGGACATTTTTCTGTAAAAAAAACAGGATGGAATGACAGTCTTAATTTATAAAAATACACTTTTAAAAGTAAATAAATATATATTATATATAATTATTTTAGTAACAACAGTTGATTATGACTATGTACAAAACGTTATTACAGCCGAAACACTTTCACAATAATCGCAAGCATGTGCATAGCTATATGCGAGTCCAATGTTCAATCAGCGTGTTCCTACTTTCGTTTTCAGTCGATTGTCAAACTTTCGCAAATAAAATCGAGTCACAAGACACTCCTACTCTGATCATTACAATTATTATGAATATATTTGATTATAGTTGGTAATTACAGTGTACACAATATTTAATAATTATTATTGTCTGTCAAAACACTTCCCATTATGAAGATTTAAATCAACTCCACTGATGCGCGAAAAGATGCGCAGAAAAAACTACCAAAATCGTCTTTAAAGAATGTTTCACCTGCTCACAATATTGAATTTTCTAGAGCATCTGGAATATAGATTGTGTATTTAAATATCCAAACATAAATAATCCTTAAAAAATGTCAGTCATCAAGTAACTCAGCATTAACTGTTGTTTTCAGTGCTTTGATTATTGTGTATTTTATTAGCAATATTAAAATTCCCTGTTTAAGTTTCACTTTAATCAGCAAATGATTATTCAACGCCTGCTCTTGATAAGAAATGTCACCTAAACTAGCATGTCTGACTCATTTGTCATACTCTGCGTTTTCATCAAGTTGTGAAAAACTGTTATTTAACATGGAGTACCTGTCCATAGGCGCAGTTTGTCTTTATTGTAAAATTCGTCTAAATTTTCCCATTCAAGGTTGTAATTAATGAGAATGTAATAAGATTATTATGCTTAGATTATTTTTCAAGTATGTATGTGGTGATATGGGGGAAAAGCATGCAGAGAAAATGTTTGAGAGCTGGTAATGGGTTTCTTTATTTTGTGCTTAAATGGCATTAGATTCAATAGACCTGTTTGGTTAAGGTTTATTGCGTTTTTTATCATGGAAGTATTTAAGATTTTGTTTTTAAACAAGAACTTAGAGCAATGTATTTGTTGTTTTAATGGTTTTGCCACTTGAGCATAACAATTTTCAATAGAAACTTAATGTTTTAAGCATTTTGTTTATCAGTTCCATTCATGAGGACTTTTTTATCAAACTATTCAAAACACTTATCTGATATTAAAGTGTGCAAACCTCTTCTAATGTGGTCATTTAACACAAATTCTAACGATATCCGTACAATTTCTTAAACATCCAATCTCATTAAAATCACCTCCAGTTTGACACTACTGTATTATCTGCTGACTGAATCTGATGACTTTGCATCAAGGGTCACGTTCAGATGACCTTTTTAGGAGCCAATCAAACTGTTGCCTTCAAAATCTTGTGGTATAACTTCATATATAAACCACAAATACTATGCACGAAATTAACGTGAACTTTTGATATTTACTCGCCTAAGGTACCCCTATATCCATTATTATCCCCGTTAAAATTAACTGTAAATGATTTATTCCCGAGGATCAGCTAGAAATGCATCACTTTTCAAAATCCATAGCCAAACATTGCTGTGCAAACGGCAATTTCATTGGGAGCAGCAGGGCTGATGTTTGATTGTTCTGAAGGTCATTTGAACAGTGACCTGTTATACGATGTCTTCAGATCCCAACATTGTTAGGATTTGATTTTACTGAGATTGTTAAACATCATAACAGTGAAAAATAATTCGTTTAACAGTATATATTTGTTACATAGGGAATACTAGGTTAGTGTTGAATAAAGATAAGTTTATTTAGGGAAGCTTAGAAAACCTGAACCACGAGCATTGGCGAGTGATTCATGTTTTCGTGCCGAGCGAATAAACTTTTTTTTAACCTCATCATTTTCTGTCTTTGTTTTGAAAATAAACGAAAGAAAATCTCTAAATACCACGATAAACATAAAATGACGCCACAAAAATCAACAAAATAACATCATTATACTGAGCGTATTTGCTGTATTCCACAGTATGGAAATAAAGCTAATATAAGTTTATCCCACGGGGTAGTTATTTCGTCAATGCAGGCGTAATGATGGGATAAAACCCATTATATAATTTTATGTTAAATTTTTATTTTTTATTGTAACCAAGGTCAGTTTTCTTTTAGGACCAGTACTTGATTTCAGTGATGGTCCTAAAATGCTACTTGTTTGTTGAAATTCAATAACACTATCGTTTGATTTATAAGCGTCTTGAACTTGCAAATGTTGCATCATCAACTTACAAGAAAAATAAGGCTATTGCAAGAATCTTCCTTTGTTACAAGGTTATATGAATTGCGGCTGCATTTCATTACTGGATTTGGAGAACCTAAATCTAGAGAACACAATTGCTAGAACAGCGTATGACTTGACCAGTTGGTCAAACATTGTTATATGAATGTTATATGAATTGCTGCTGCTTATTTCATTACTGGATTTGAAGAACCTAAATCTAGAGAACACAATTGCTAGAACAGCGTATGACTTGACCTGTTGGTCTGACATTGTTATATGAATGTTATATGAATTGCTGCTGCTTATTTTATTACTGGATTTGGAGATCCTAAATCTAGAGAACACAATTGCTAGAACAGCGTATGACTTGACCTGTTGGTCTGACATTGTTATATGAATGTTATATGAATTGCTGCTGCTTATTTTATTACTGGATTTGGAGATCCTAAATCTAGAGAACACAATCGCAAGAACAGCGTATGACTTGACCTGTTGGTCTAACATTGTTATATGAATGTTATATGAATTGCTGCTGCTTATTTTATTACTGGATTTGGAGATCCTAAATCCAGAGAACACAATCGCAAGAACAGCGTATGACTTCACCTGTTGGTCTGACATTGTTATATGAATGTTATATGAATTGCTGCTGCTTATTTTATTACTGGATTTGGAGATCCTAAATCTAGAGAACACAATCGCAAGAACAATGTATGACTTGACCTGTTGGTCTGACATTGTTATATGAATGTTATATGAATTGCTGCATGCTGCTTATTTTATTACTGGATTTGGAGATCCTAAATCTAGAGAACACAATCGCAAGAACAATGTATGACTTGACCTGTTGGTCTGACATTGTTATATGAATGTTATATGAATTGCTGCTGCTTATTTTATTACTGGATTTGGAGATCCTAAATCTAGAGAACACAATTGCTAGAACAGCGTATGACTTGACCTGTTGGTCTGACATTGTTATATGAATGTTATATGAATTGCTGATGCTTATTTCATTACTGGATTTGGAGATCCTAAATCCAGAGAAAACAATTGCTAGAACAGCGTATGACTTGACCTGTTGGTCTGACATTGTTATATGAATGTTATATGAATTGCTGATGCTTATTTTATTACTGGATTTGGAGATCCTAAATCCAGAGAAAACAATTGCTAGAACAGCGTATGACTTGACCTGTTGGTCTGACATTGTTATATGAATGTTATATGAATTGCTGCTGCTTATTTTATTACTGGATTTGGAGATCCTAAATCTAGAGAACACAATTGCTAGAACAGCGTTTGACTTGACCTGTTGGTCTGACATTGTTATATGAATGTTATATGAATTGCTGCTGCTTATTTTATTACTGGATTTGGAGATCCTAAATCTAGAGAACACAATCGCAAGAACAGCGTATGACTTGACCTGTTGGTCTAACATTGTTATATGAATGTTATATGAATTGCTGCTGCTTATTTTATTACTGGATTTGGAGATCCTAAATCCAGAGAACACAATCGCAAGAACAGCGTATGACTTCACCTGTTGGTCTGACATTGTTATATGAATGTTATATGAATTGCTCTGCTTATTTTATTACTGGATTTGGAGATCCTAAATCTAGAGAACACAATCGCAAGAACAACGTATGACTTGACCTGTTGGTCTGACATTGTTATATGAATGTTATATGAATTGCTGCTGCTTATTTTATTACTGGATTTGGAGATCCTAAATCTAGAGAACACAATCGCAAGAACAATGTATGACTTGACCTGTTGGTCTGACATTGTTATATGAATGTTATATGAATTGCTGCTGCTTATTTTATTACTGGATTTGGAGATCCTAAATCTAGAGAACACAATTGCTAGAACAGCGTATGACTTGACCTGTTGGTCTGACATTGTTATATGAATGTTATATGAATTGCTGATGCTTATTTCATTACAGGATTTGGAGATCCTAAATCCAGAGAAAACAATTGCTAGAACAGCGTATGACTTGACCTGTTGGTCTGACATTGTTATATGAATGTTATATGAATTGCTGCATGCTGCATATTTCATTACTGGATTTGGAGATCCTAAATCTAGAGAACACAATTGCTAGAACAGCATATGACTTGACCGGTTGGTCCTTATATTATTGTATGTTATGTGAATTGCTGTTGCTTGTTTAATTGCAGGATTTGAAGCAACTCAATCCAGAGAAGACATAATTGCTTGAAAAGTGTATGACTTGACCTATTGGGACTAAAATGTGGATTAGCGGCTGCCGGCCATCAACAAACTTTTGGTTTTGCCAATGTAAGTTTCCTTCTCAAAGTAAATGAATAAATGAGCAAAGGAGTTGTATATTTTGGTAAGAAATGCGTCTTGACAAAGCGTAAAGTACCGTGGAACTACATTGTAGCGGTCTGTGTACAATCTGTGTTGTAAAGGGCCAGCTAGCTCAGTTGGTAGAGCGCTAGACTCTCAATCCGGGTTCGTGAGTTCACTTGTGTGGGGATTGATCATGAAATAATTTCTATGGCCATTGTTGTCCTACCTCTGATTCAATTAGGGCAGTTGTCAGTTACTGGCATAAGTATGTGCACTTAGTATGGGTAAAATGCTTAGATCAGCTAAGCTTGAGAAAGTAAAGTGTAAGTAGGTTAACTGACCGCCGTTATATGACTGAAATACTGTTAAATACTGAGAAAAATCCGAACAAACAAACAAAGGGCAACTTCAGAACTGTTGCTTCAGGTTAACTTGACAATTGCATTGAAACATTTAAAAAAATTAGCAGTTCTATGTGGTTCTTGTATAAATGTGTGATAAATTTGTGCATGAATGAAATGCAGGTACAGAATACAAGCTACTTCAAACATTGATTAATGCACAGATCATTTGTCTTGCAGTTAAACCTTATTTTCAAGTGTAAATCAAATGCTATAAGAATGTGACAGTTTATAACATTCCTGTTGAGGTCCCTCCTATGTCTAGATTGTAATTCTTGCAAAATATTTATTTCAGTACCTGTATAATATCTGTATCTAATTCACATGTATGTAAAACCCGGGTATGTACGTTTTGTCTTGTATTGTCTTTGCATTAACATTATGTAGCACTGTGACAGTGCAAAAGGTTGTAGTTTGTTGCATGTGGCATTTTCATATTAGATGCTTGGCTACCATATTTTACAGCACCTGTTAAAAGTTGTGAACAAATCACAGAGCAAGAACATTTTGCGGCCTCTTGTGGATTTACACACGGAACCCTTCCCTTACAGGGCGGGTGCTATCCCTCCCGCTAGATGTGAATACAGCTACAACTCAGTGTCTACCCTATGGTGATGAATTTCATACTGCAAACATAATGTCCCACTGATGTTGGTATTTGTCCTCAATTTATGAAAATTATATAATTAACTCAGGCACTCTGAGAACTATCCTCGGTAATGTTGCACCGCACGATAAATGCAACATTACCCAGGGTGGAAAAATTGTCACTGCCAGTTCGGGAATCAAACCTGGGACCTATCGCTCACAGGGCGAGTGCTCTTTCGACTGAGCTTAAATTGGGCTGATACATAAATTATATATAAACTGGATTATTTTGTACCAAGACAAATATTAACATATTTATATGAGTAATTTGTATGTCAGTGTATTCAAATATAGAGATATTTTATGTTTAAGACGTCAGTGTTTTGCAAACAGATGGTTGGTCACCTTATTTTATCGAAAGGACATGTAATATAAAAATATCAATTCGTGAATGGCACGACATTCAGTATATAAAATATTCTGTACCAAGCTATACAGCTTTTCTATTAAGACAAAACTGTGTGCTGTAGTAATTTATCATGATTATGTTATGCATATATCAGATAGTTTAATCATGCACCAAATCCTTCAGCTGTTCATTATGTCTTGGGGGTTTGCAATGAACTGCGAACAATTTGCCATCTCATTCCTTATTGAGGGCACATTTGCTTGTCTGTTTGCACTTAATATCATTGTATTGGATCATCTCGGATAAAACGAGCCAACTTGTAGTGAGTTTGCAGTTTTATATAAAAAAAATAGTTGTGAACAAGACCAGTTGTTCCAATGAAAATAGGGTTTGAAATAAACGCTGGTGCCTCAGCAAATGAAATCAAAAAGACATGGAGGTCACAAAATGTAAACTTGTTGGTATGGCATGATTGCTTAAGTCACAAAGTACTTTATTTCCACTATTGTTACCTCTGTTATTGCCAGTGATGGTTGGTTTGTTAATGTTCGCGCAAAATGTTATGAACAGATTTGGGATGGTTGATATGGGCCAATGAACAAATGATCAAGATTTTTTTGGTGATATATCACCATCTGGAACCATGCTTTTTTTATTATTGAAAGATTCTTTATCATTAGTGGATAGGGCAAATTGCCATGTTATGCTGCATAACTCATTAGTCGTAAAATGCAATTAGTTGCACAGCACATGGGTGGAATGAGCTGCCTTGACAGAGTTCTGTGCTCTCTAGGGCTTTTTGGGCCTGTATTTAACAACCCATTCTTAGACTTACGAATAAAGAATAATCTTAAACTCAAGAATAAAGAACAGACTTAGACTCAAGAATAAAGAACAGACTTAGACTCAAGAATAAAGAATAGACTTAAGAATAAAGAACAGACTTAGACTCAAGAATAAAGAATAGACTTAGACTCAAGAATAAAGAATAGACTTAGACTCAAGAATAAAGAATAGACTTAGACTCAAGAATAAAGAATATACTTAGACTCAAGAATAAAGAATAGACTTAGACTCAAGAATAAAGAATAGACTTAGACTCAAGAATAAAGAATAATCTTAGACTCAAGAATAAAGAACAGACTTAGACTCAAGAATAAAGAACAGACTTTACTCAAGAATAAAGAATAGACTTAGACTCAAGAATAAAGAATAGACTTAGACTCAAGAATAAAGAACAGACTTAGACTCAAGAATAAAGAATAGACTTAGACTCAAGAATAAAGAATAGACTTAGACTCAAGAATAAAGAATAGACTTAGACTCAAGAATAAAGAATATACTTAGACTCAAGAATAAAGAATAGACTTAGACTCAAGAATAAAGAATAGACTTAGACTCAAGAATAAAGAATAATCTTAGACTCAAGAATAAAGAACAGACTTAGACTCAAGAATAAAGAACAGACTTTACTCAAGAATAAAGAATAGACTTAGACTCAAGAATAAAGAATAGACTTAGACTCAAGAATAAAGAACAGACTTAGACTCAAGAATAAAGAATAGACTTAGACTCAAGAATAAAGAATAGACTTAGACTCAAGAATAAAGAATAGACTTAGACTCAAGAATAAAGAATAGACTTAGACTCAAGAATAAAGAATAGACTTAGACTCAAGAAAAAATATTTGAGTGGTTGCAAATGTGCTGGTTCCAATGTCGCTTATGTCATTAACAAATCGTTCAGAATCAAAAATGCTATAAATAGAGTTAGTGAATACCAAGCAAGATTCAAATTAATGGCCTTTTTAGAACTAGCCGGTTTTAAGAATATACTTTATTATTATAAAGTCTGAAGTCTAAGAATGGGTTGGTTAATATGGGCCCAGGTTATTACTGTTGTGTGGGCGGATCACATTTTAGGAAACTCACACCAGACTATACAAATACTTGTCAGATAATTTGTGGCGCGTCGTGAGAAAACCGGTCTTAATGCGTGTGCGTAAAGTGTCATCCCGGATTAGCCTGTGCAGTCTGCACAGGCTAATCCGAGACGACACTTTCCACTTAAAGTGGATTTGAGGTTAGAAGACACTTCATTGAAACAGAAAATACCATTAAAGCGGAAAGTGCCGTCCCGTATTAGCCTGTGCAGACTGCACAGGCTAATCCGGTACGACACTTTACGCACATGCCTTAAGCCTGGTTTTCCCACGACGCACCTCATTTAAAAAAATCATGAGATATGTTTATTACAAAATAAACTGGCCACTTAAGTTAAATTTAGAGTGAAAATTGAATGTTGTTGTTTCCAAATTTCATTGTATAAAGAAGTATACAAAGTAGTGAAACAATAAGTGTTTTGAGCAATTACATGTTGATTGTTTTCTTAATATCTTGTAGCACCCGACTGAAAGAAAATACTAAATCTTTGCTGTCATAAAGAAATTGAGGGTTATATAAACTTACTTTAATTTCGGGTCTATTAAAAAACCTGTTCAAGTAGATGATTTTTCCAACTCCTAACCCTGGCGTTATGGTGACTACAGAATGTGTGATATTCTAATTGCAGATTAGGTGACTCATATAAAAATGCTTGTGACAAATTATTAAAATTTCCCTGAAAAAGTTAGATAAAAAAACCAATTTATATATTTCACATTTTGACATGATGATTTAGGGTGACAAATGTATTGTGGTGAACATGTCTGCTGACCAATAGTCTTAATTTGGTTCAATTAAAGTAAAACTTAGATCAAAAGATTTACATTTGACAGTTTTTAGATTTATTTAAACATCTTTCATTGAAAGATTTCATGGTCACACGCTTGCCATTGTGATGAAAATGTAGCATTTCCATGCAAAGTGGGTTCCTCCTTGGTACTGTTTTAGTAACTGATGAAATTTTCACTTTTATCTAAAGCTTTAATCTTTTAATGCCAATGGATTGCTGATTGAATTACCCTGTTTTATGTTGCTTTTATATATCTGTAAACAATCAATGGCAGAAACTTGACCCCTGTTTCATTGTAATATGGGAGGAATTGCACCTTGGTGTTTACATTTGCAAATATTTGGAAGGATATTTGCAAACAAGATTTTGCACTTAAGAATGGTACAAGTGTTAACCTTTGCTTCATGATTTTGCTCCTTTTCAAATTTTGAGATTTTGTCCAAAATATTAAGGGCTTCAATAACACTTGCGTACCATTTTGGTCAATCCAGTTTCAGGTAAGTAAATAAGTATTTGTTTTATTAAATGCAGCATGATTTTATATACACTGTGAAAGTTTAATAAGTATAATTCTTAAATGGTTATACATGTATAAGTGTGCGTGTAGACTGTTGACAAATAAAAACATAAATTAAAGGTTTGATACTCCATAGATGCATTGAAAAATATTTTATTGCTCATTTATGAAATTAACCTAAACATTAACTTTTCTGAACATCCTGAATATCTTGCTTGATTAGAAGGCAGAACTCATCAAAGCTTCATTCTGATAGGTATAGTTAGAGTTCAAAGGATGGATCTATCCTGAAATCTGATCAATTATCAGTCACTGGACAATGGTTGAAGTGGTCACTTTGATCTTTGATAACAGGATGGCTAAAAACTAATTTGGTGAAAATTGGATGGACCAGACATTGTACTTTGATCTGTGTCATATTGTTGTTCCATGTGTATTTTGTTTGGGGGGAATTTTGTGTGTGAAAATTCATGAAAGGTAAAGGGCTGTGGTTGGTGAAAATTGTTTTATGGCTTTCATGTTTGAATCTCAAATACCTTGAAATTAAAGCCCAAGATTGTGTTTTTGGGGGACAATTGAAATTTGGTGAACTTGTATATTTAGATCTACTTGTATCTGTGTTGGTGAGTGATGAAAAATGTAAACCTGGTGACTTCGAACAATAATTGTGCTCATAACCATTATTACTATTTATAATATTTTTTTGTTACAAAATTACCTTTTCCCATTTTGTATTGGTTGAATACATACAATTTATTTAATAGTGTGAAATTGGGCATTTTATAAATCTTTAGCTCTATTTATAATACACACAGTCATAATTATGATAAACTTGTATTTATATTAAAAAGGCATTTGACTGTTTTGGAATTTGTTTTAAGATAATAATTACACATTTGTGGCATGTCGTGGGAAAACCGGACTTAATGCATGTGCGTAAAGTGTCGTCCCGGATTAGCCTGTGCAGTCCGCATAGGCTAATCCAGGACAGCACTTTCCGCCTACATTGGATTTATGTTTAGAAGAGACCTCCTTGAAACAGAAAACACCATAAAAGCGGAAAGTGCCTTCCCGGATTAGCCTGTGTGGACTGCACAGGCTTATCTGGGGCGACACTCTACCCACATGCGTTATGACCGATTTCTCATGACGCGCCACATGTATAGTGTGCAGTACTATTTACATAATTATGATATTATTTATCAGCTGTTTATACACATAAATATTCCCATGTTCATTTATATGCTATAATTTATGATTATATCTGTTGTTACCTAAATGATAAGACATACCAGAATTGAATGTTTAATAATATGTTTTTATCTGCTGAAAATCTACTAAGTTTAACCATGTCATTTGCCATTAAACTTGAATTTAAATAGAGAAACATGAATCACTACAACAGGTATAATGTAACTGGTCGTCCTATTTCATAAAAGGCATATCAGGTCCAATAAAATCTTTTTCCTTTGTTAAAATTTAAAGAAATATTTAACCTAGAGATTATTCTCTATAAAGTCAGTGTTGAGATTTGCCTAAAATCATTGACAGTCAAATAGGACTGGCAAACCTGTTTCATGGTTTGGCTTTTATTTACAATAGATCAGATATTGAGCAGTAGCGTGGGGTAGAAAAACGACCTTGCTTTTAGATCAGATACACATTTTGAATTGAGGCAAATCCGGATAATGTTTGCTGTGCATGTTGCATATTGATCTGTGTGGAACGTTTTTACCTGGTGTGGTAAATAATATAATCTCCCTCAACATTGACAGAGTTTGCGATACTGGGAGTTGTAATTTCAGATAATCGGCTAGGTTCGAATTGCGATTTGGGATAGTAGTGACGAGTCGTAATTGAAAAATTAGTTGTGAAATGAGGATTTTATTGTGGATTGGAAATAATTGTGACGTTTAATTGGCCACATGATCGTCCCAATCTGTGAAAATTATGATTTATTAAATATATATGATAGTCAAATAGTGTTTGTGAAATATTTTGTTAATTCAGTGTGGAAATTAGGAAGAAATTAGATACACGAGAATGGAAATTATTTGGTGTGAATTGTGTTAATATTGTGATTATTCACTTACTCAGTGTGTTATTATTGTATAATTGTAGTTTTTATGTTGTCTAGTAGGTGAAATTTGTGAAAAAGTGTTTTAAGAAATTTGCTGTTGGATTAAACTAGTGGATTCAGTGTAATTTTTTTAGGAAATTTTTATTAAATGCGATGATATAACCAAAGGTAACATACTTCTGTTCTGTGTTTTGTTACTTATTTATTGTTATATTTATTAGAAACAGCTTGTAGAACATGGTTTAAAGACAAGAGTTTGTGACATTGATGGTTGAAATAAGTGACATATACAAGCTATCCCTCTGACAAACATGATGTTAGAATGGCCACACATGTCTCTCACAGAAATGTTTTTGTGTCACAAATACCTGTGCGCCATTAGAATAAAGATTTTTATTTATGGACATGGATTCAATGCATAAGCTTTTGATTTACACTCAAGTCAAGTATGTTCAACAAAAATACAAAAACTGTAAACAAAATATTGTATGTGAATATTATTTTAATACCCATGTGCAATTGGAATAAAGATTTTTTTTAAATGGATATGGATATAATGATTTTTATTTACCCATTCAGGTATGTTCACCAAAATTTGTATTTACTCATGTCAGGTATGATATTTAGAAATACATCATGTAAATGTACCGTTATAATGAATATTATATTAATATATATTTAATAATTTATGTACATCTTAACAACCATATCCTCAAGGTATTCAGTAAACATCATTTTGGAATAAACTTTGGGAAAATTAATTATTTCATTTTTAAAATTTTGAAAAAGATCTTAGGATGGGTGTTTCAAATAATGTAATTTTGTGAAAATTACATTCATTCATACATTATAATCATTTCTAAACTTTTGAATAAGATCTTGGGACGGTGTAATAATAAATAAAATCCAAACACAGAATATTTAACAGGCTGAGTTGTAAGCAGTGTTTACCCCATGATTATGACGTTACCTGAACATAATTATATTTATTTGAATCAGGCAGATTTACATGACAGTCACATATTTTGTTAGTCACATATTTTGTTAGTAAACCACATGAAACCTTTTCATATACAAAAGCTGCTGTGACTGTTCAACTACCTTGAAAATGGTTAGATTTTGGATTGATACGGGTAATTAACTTTGTTGAAGTTCCTTACAAATCTGTATTCAAAATTACTGCTTTAAGTGCCTTTATACATTTTATGGTAAAAGAAAGCGTTCTCCCACAGATTAGTGTCCCCAATTTTATGATACTCTGTTAAAATCATGTTCTAAATTTTTATTAAGTGTGAAACTGCAAAATCATCCTAAATTGTTAACAACTATTTGGTGACTTGAAAGAGACATTTTAAAGTTAGGATATGCGTTTTATACCTCATAGACTCATATTAAACAGTTTGTATCTTTCCAAACCAGCTTTGTTCAATATTATAGCGTAACAGAACGCAATATTGTTTTACCTGAAAATGCAGTACCTTGCCAATTAAATATCTTACCTTACTTTTTTGCTTGAAATAGCCCCATTTCATTCCCCAACTATAGTTTAGGGATTATTTTCATTACTAGGTCAGTTGCTCACAAACATACAAACCAATGTTGTCACATGCAATTAGCATAGACTATGTTCAAAACTGTTTCAGCTTACTATTCATTATAACCAGGATGGCCAGCTAATTTTCTGGTACAACAAAATAAAATGTCGATGTATATTTATTCAAAATTAATAAAATTCTAACAACATTATAATCTATTACTTAAAATGTTTACAGACCTATTATGTAAATTATTTGTTTTCATAATGCTGTGGGAAAATCACACAGTTCTGTTTTCTAGATTAAATTATTTGTAGGGTATTTTATATTTGTTATTGTAAGAATTTTGACAGTTAACTTATTGTAACTAATGTAATTGACATTTGATTAACATGTCATTATTATTAAAGTTTAATTTCAAGTGAGCATTAATGTATAAAGTCAATTTTTAATCCCAGCTTTGTGATCAGATTTATTCAGATTAATTGGGCACCATTGTATTCAAATAATTGATTATACAAAAATTCAACTGTATTTTTACAAGGTGTTTAAACTTTTCGAATGTTTAAGGAATTGATCCGATTGATTTTTAAGCCAATTATTGTCCATTTCAAACAAAAGGTTTTTACGACAAAAGTTTCGGTTTTTTATTCCTCTAATTTAGCTGCGTAATGAAGTTTTGAGATGAGATTACACAAGTAGATCCTTGATTGGATGGTATATAAGTATATAATATTCACTGTTCAATTTTCAGAATTAGGAACAATTTGTTACAATGAACTAATTACGTGCTCATTGTTGTACAAAATATAATTATTAAACAGAGTTTCGGTTACTAAATTTGTACATTTTAATGAATAGCTTGTCATTTAATGAACAAAAATATGGATGACTCTAAGTATCATGAAATAGTTGTGAGAAATATTTTACTTATTACCGAATATACTTGGGGTCACATAAAATTAATTCATTGTTAGGACAGAGATAAATTGAATTTTAAAGAGGCCTATTAAGATTAATTGTTTAACATTATTCTAAGTACATGGTCTCGAAAGTGATTTTGTTTGCTTAAAAAGTTTAACAACCATGCACTGCGTTCTGTTATTACTAAAGACAAGAAATCACATGATAATGAACAAGATAGTGTATCACCAGACATAAAAGTTTATCTATCAAATCTTAAACTGCCTTCATAGCATTCTGCGCGAGATCAATTTGCCCCGTTGACAGTCCAATATAGTCAATATCCCGAACAGAAAATTGAATATCACCTGAAGGGTGCTTTCTATTATAGCAGGTGCTAGCTTTATTGATATTTAATGTCCCAGAGGCTCATGACATGTAAGCTCTAGTGTAAACAAAATTAGTATTGGATTTCTTGACCATTTGAAAGGCAATTGATTGTGAAAGCAAATAATTGCTCAATGTTTAGCTGTCATTATCTTATCTGTGATAAGTATCGTAACTTTCTGGGGCTTCATTTGTGACTAAGTGTGGCACATATCGTGTTGTAACGAGGCATTTATCCATAATATGAAAGTGTGTATGTCATTTAGAGCTATTTCATTTTTGATAGAAATTTGCTTTACCTTAGAAAAGTTACATGTCTATGATGCAAAGCTTCACAACTTGGATATATTGGATACATTACGTGTTTTAGCATTAAACATGGATTTAAATGAGCAACCTGCATGCATTGCAAGTACATAAACAGTTACCGTAAGTTATCTATTGTCACGTTTGTCCAATGCATGTAGTCATCGAAATTGGCCTAGCAAGCCCAAATTCCTATATTATTACTTGAGAGCAATAAAATGTTTCGAACCCACCTATTTATAAACCAAACCTATATATGACTGAGAATTCGAGCATACACGTTTAAAAATTTACAGATGCAGGGCTGATACGAGCTGGCGCTAATTTTGACCACTATAAGTTTGATTCATTGTATCTCGGAATATAGTGTTTGTTCACCTTTTATAGAGCAGTGTTTGTATGCCTAGCCCCTTTGTTGATGCAGTCCATGTCTTTGATCGTAAGGTGGCTAGTTTATATATGTACAACCCAAGTTTGTCAATGTTACACTTGTCCTTTTTCCGTTCCTAACAAAAACGTCTTAGACGATAGTGAGATCTGTTGTGTAATGACTCATTTAGTGTTGACATTGTAACTTCTTATAGTGAGATATTAAATGTTCTTTTATTTGACTAGTAATTTTATTTAAGGTGATAATTCACCGTGCCAATATTTGTGGTTGCTATTCTGTTGAATATTATGTTAAATCTTAAATTGTGACTGTTTCGTGTATGCAAGTAAGCATTAGAATGTATTGTAAAAGAATATACATGCACTTGAAGTGGAAATATTATGAAGTTTTCAGTAAGATAAGATGACCATTTACCCTGAAAAGTATAAAATATCAATGGTGAAATAATTTAATGTGACTTCAGTCAACCAAAGGTTTTTCCATACATAGAATTTGTGTCCTTCAACTCTTGAAAAAAGAAATGGTCTGTTATCACTGTTGCTACCAGATCACACTGCATATTGTGTTCAATTTTATAAGGATCTATACATAGCATTATTCATGCGATCAAATCTGCACTATTCATCCCAGCAAGAGCAAGCAGGGTCCTCATCATAAAATTTTAAAGGCCGAAAGTTGTTTGCAGGATGTACAATTTAAATGTTCCACGAGATTGGTCATTACAAAAATATTACAACTAGATTTAATGCTTTTCTTGAAACTGACAACAAAGCTCAGAAAATGTAGAAACAACACAAAAATACCCCTTGTTTGTGCCCCAGCCCCTTTCCCAAAGTATAAAGAGAGGAACTTGGAAAATGTCCATGCAAGAAAATTGGTATCTTAGTCAATTAATCCAGCAGGTTAATAACATATTTATTAAACCTGTTTGCCTTATTTCCAGGATGAGTGATGTCACGGTTTGTTAAGAAGTGTCCGTGCCTGCGCCCGAAGATCCAGGAGGATGTGCGCACGCTTGACTACCGCCACTGCAGCCTTCACGATTTGCCGGGAGAGGTGTTCAACTATGAGCGAACTCTAGAGGAGCTGCTGGTCGACTCAAACCAAATACAGGACCTGCCCAGGGTACGGATAGGCTCTAGTTTTTGTGTATCATTGTACAGTATAACTGAGAATGGCCTCAATATATAACTGAGCATATTTTTTTAGCTCACCTGAGCACAATGTGCTGATGGTGAGCTTTTGTGATCACCTTTTGTCCGTCGTGCATCATCATTTTCATTCAATCAACATCTCCTCCTTAACCGCTTGGTAGATTTTTATGAAAGGCAGATTTTCATGAAACTTAACAGGAATGATCCATGGGTGACCCTCTTTCAAAGTTGTTTAAATTGTTTCGGTCCGCTGCATATGTATGTCGACAGAGCTAAAAATAGGTTTAAAAAGTGAAAACTTCAACAATCTTCTCCTCTGAAACTGCATGGCTCGGAGCTTTCATATTTGATATGTGACATCGTCTAGTGGTCCTCTACAAAGATTGTTCAAATTATTCCCTTGGGGTCAAAACTGGCCACGCCCGGGGGTCACATGATTTATATAGACTTAAATAGCAAAATGACTTTAAAAATCAACTCCTCTGAAACTGCATGGCCCAGAGGTTTCCTATTTGGTATGTAACATCCTATAGTGGTTCTCTACAAAGTTTGTTCAAATCATGGCCATGGGGTCAAAACTGGCCACGCCCCAGGGGATCACATTGTTTATATAGACTTAAATAGCAATACAACTTCAAAAATCTTCTCCTCTGAAACCGCATGGCCCAGAGGTTTCATATTTGGTGTGTAACACTGTATAGTGATTCTCTACAAAGATTGTTCAAATGATGCCCTTTGGGCCAAAACTGACCACGCCCGGCGGTCACATGGTTTATATAGCCTTAAATAGCAAAATGACTTTAAAAATCTTCTGCTCTGAAAACCACAATTGCCAGAGGTTTCATATTTGGTATATGACATTGTATAGTGGTCCTCTACAAAGAGTGTTCAAGTTATGCCCCTAAGGTCAAAACGGGCCACGCCCTCAGGGTCACATGGTTTATATAGAATATGTAGCAAAATGACTTTAAAAATCTTCTCCTCTGGAACCGCACGGCCCAGAGGTTTCATATTTGGTATGTAACATTGTATAGTGGTCCTCTAAAAAGAGTGTTCAAATGATGCCCCTGGGTTAAAAACTGGATACGCCGCGGGGGTCACATGGTTGATAGACTTAAATAGCAAAATAATTTTAAAAATCTTCTCCTCTGAAACCGCTTGGCCCAGAGGTTTCATAATTGGTTTGTAACATTATATAGTCATCATTTACAAAGATTGTTCAAACGATGCCCCTGGGGTCAAAACTGGCCACACCTCGGGGGTCACATGGTTTATATAGACTTAAATAGCAATATGACTTTAAAGTTCAAATTTGGTATGTAACATTGTATAGTGGTCCTCTACAAAGACTGTTCAAATGTTTCCCCTGGGGTCTAAACTGGCCATGCCCCAGGGTCAAATGGTTAATATAGACTTAAATAGCAAAATGATTTTAAAATCTCCTGAAACCTCAAGGCCCAGAGGTTTCATATTTGGTATGTAATATTGTAGAGTTGTCCTCTACAAAGATTGTTCAAATGATGTCCCTGGGGTCAAAACTGGTCACGCCCCAGCGGTCACATGGTTTATATAGACTTAAATACGAATATTACTTTAAAAATCTTCTCCTGAAACTGCAAGGGCCAGAGGTTTCATATTTGGTGTATAACATTGTATAGTGGTCCTCTACAAAGATTGTTCAAATGATGCCCCTGGGGTCAAAACTGGCCACATCCTGGGGGGTCACATGGTTTATATAGACTTATATAGCAAAATGACACACCTGGGAGTCACATGGTTTCTATAGACTGATATGGAAAGTGGGCTTTAAAAATGTTCTCCTCTTAAACCGCAAGGCCCAGAGGTTTCATATTTGGCTTGAAACATTGTTCACTACAAATATTGTTCAAATTATTCCCCCTTGGGGTAGAAAGTGGCCACGCCCTGTGGGTCACATGGTCTATTTAGACTATAAAATTCTCTTCCTGAAACTGCAAGGCCCAGTTCTTTATACTCAGGTAAGTGGTTAAGTGCCATTTGGCCCTCTTGTTATAAGCCATTATGATGCCTTAAACTCGGGTGAGCGACAAAGCCCTCTTGTTTCTTTTTTTATGCCCCACCATCAAAATGATGGGGGGGCATATAGAGTTTACCCTGTCCGTGGGTACGTACATGTGTACGTATGTACATGTGTACGTATGTTCGGATTCTTGTCCGGACAATAACTTAGTCCAGAATTGAAGGATTTTCAAATAAGTTGGCAGAAATGTTAAGCATAATGAGATGGTGTGTCGCGCGTAGGAACCAGGTCCCTAGGTCCAAGGTCAAGGTCACACTTAAAGGTCAAAGGTCAAGTATAAGAATTTATGCCTTCTATCCCTGTCCGAAGCATAATTTTGTCTAGCATGGAAGGAATTTCAAATAACATGGCACAAGTGTTGAGCATAGTGAGATGGTGTGTCGCGTGCAGGAACCAGGTCCCTAGGTCCAAGGTCAAGGTCACACTTAAGGTCAAAGGTCAAATATAAAAATTTAAGCCTTCTATCCTTGTCCGGAGCATAATTTTGTCCAGCAAGGAAGGAATTTCAAATAACTTGGCACAAGTGTTGAGCATGGTGAGACGGTGTGTCTCGCGCAAGAACCAGATCCCTAGGTCCAAGGTCAAGGTCACTGTTAAAGTTCAAAGGTCAGATATAAGAATTTAAGCCATAAACCCTGTTGGAGCATAAGTTTGCCTAGCATGGAAGGAATTTCCAATAACTTGGCACAAGTATTGAACATGGTAAGACGGTGTGTCGCGCTCAATAACCAGGTCCCTAGGTCCAAGGTCAAGGTCACACTTAAAGGTCAAATATAAGAATTTAAGTCATAGACGCTGTCTGGAGCATTATTTTGTCAAGCATGGAAGGAATTTCAAATAACTTGGCACAAGTGTTGAGCATGGTGAGACGGTGTGTCAAGCGCAATAACCAGGTCCCTAGGTCTAAGGTCAAGGTCACACTTAAAGGTCAACGGTCAAATAAAAAAAATTAAGCATTCTATCCCTGTCCGGAGCATAATTTTGTCCAGCATGGAAGGAATTTCAAATAACTTGGCACAAGTGTTGAGAATGGTAAGACAGGGTGTTGCGCGCAAGAACCAGGTCCCTAGGTCCAAGGTCAAGGTCACACTTAAAGGTCAAAGGTCAAATATAAGAATTTAAGCCATAAACCCTGTCAGAGCATAATTTTGTCTAGCATGAAAGGAATTTTAAATTACTTGGCACAAGTGTTGAACATGGTAAGACGGTGTGTCGCGCGCAATAACCAAGTCCCTAGGTCTAAGGTCAAAGTCGCACTTAAATGTCAAAGGTCAAATATAAGAATTTAAGCCATGGACCCTGTCTGGAGCATTTATTTTGTCAAGCATGGAAGGAATTTCAAATAACTTGGCACAAGTGTTGAGCTTGGTGAGACGGTGTGTCACGCGCAATAACCAGGTCCAAGGTCAAGGTCACACATAAAGGTCAAAAGTCAAATATAAGAATTTAAGCCATAGACCCTGTCCGGAGCATAATTTTGTCTAGCATTGGAAGGAATTTCAAATAACTTTGCATAGGTGTTTAGCATGGTGAGACGGTGTGGCGCGCGCAAGAACCAGGTCCCTAGGTCCAAGGTCAAGGTCACACTTAAAGGTCAAAGGTCAAATATAAGAATTTAAGCCATAAATACCGGGCCCGGCTAACTCAGTCGGTAGAGCGCTGGACTGTCAATCCGGGGATTGTCAGTTTGAACCCCAGCCCGGCCACATAACTTGTGTGGGGATTGGTCATGAAATTATTTATACGGCCATTCTCCCCCTACCTCTGATTCAAGTAGGGCAGTTGTCAGTTACTGGCATTGGTATGTGCACTTAGTACTGGTAAACCGCTTAGATCGGTTAAGCTTGCCCAGGAAAAGTGTGAATAGGTTACTGTAAAAACGGGGAAAAATCCAAACAAACAAACTAGCCATAAATACTGTCTGAAGCTTAATTTTGTCCAGCAGGGAAGGATTTTAAACTACCTTGGCTGAAGAGCTAAGCATGGTGTGTTGGTTTGTTGTGTGCTATAACCAGGTCCCTCTGTATAATGTCAAGTGCACACTAAAAGGTCAAAGGTCAAATATCAGAATTGAAGCCATAGACAATGTCTGGAGCATAATGTTGTCCAGCAGGGAAGGATTTTCAAACATCTTGGCCTAAGTGGTAAGCATTATGTGGTGGTGTTGCATGCAAGAACAGGTGCCTTGGTCCAAGGTCAAGGTCACACTTTAAGGTCAAGTATATGTACATATGTTAAGATTCTTGTCCAGGCAATAACTTTGCATTGCAGGATTTTCAACTTGGCAGAAGTGATAACCATCATAAGAAGATATGTCGCCCGCAAAAACTAGGTCCAAGGTCAAGGTCACACTTAAGGTCTAAGGTCAAGTATAAGAATTAAGTCCATGGATTCTGTCTGGAGCATAATTTTGTCAGGCATGAACATTTTTCAAATAACTTGGCAGAAGTGATAAGCATTATGAGACGGCATGTGGCGTTAAAAAACCAGGTCTGTAACTGAAAGGTCAAGGTCATTAATCAAGGTCAAGGGTCAACTAATTTTCCAGAGCATAATATTGTCATGCATGCAGGGATTTTCAGATAAATTGGCAGAAATGATCACAATCACCAGATGATGTGTTGCATGCACGAACCTGACTTGTGAAGTTAGTGAATTACTTCCCTTTATTCATGAGTGTGCAAAGCATACTTCAAAAATGATAAACGGCATTTTGCTGATTTTGCACATAATGATTTTATTGTAAAACTCATAGAACTGATGAAGTTCATTATAAGATAAAAACTTCCACACTTACAATTATTGTAAAACATGTTGTTAATTATTTCAATGCATTACAAAAGTTGTGTTGATTGCAAAATACAATGAATTATCAATTCTGTTTCTGTACATGATACATAGCATCCATCCTGTCGCATGGTTTTAAAAACCTTGATTACGAAATAGAGACCAACAGCCCATAAATTTGCATGCTTTTACGTTTCCAAATTGCTACGTTTAATGCAGTTTGGTAGATGTTAAGTAGATAAACAGAAAAACACACATTTCTCATTGATATTTCCTTTGATTTTCAAACTTATTTAGCTTTCAAACATGACTGCCAGCTGAAATCCTTTTGAATCAATCGCAGTTATTGATCTTAACAGCAGTAATTATATAATGGCAGTCGCTTGTAAAAGTAATTGTCTGTGATTGCTCATTTTAGAAAAGTCTGTTTTTATTTAGGCTTTAAGTTACAGATTTAGCTGTTAAATTTTGAAAATTAAGCTCATAAATACATCTCTAACCTTAAATGTGACAAATTACTTTGGAAGTCTGTGAAAAGATAAAGCACAGCCTATGCAAACCTGTCATAACCCCAATTTGGCTAAATGTAGTTTTACCTTCTGAGCATGCCTTTTACATGCCTTAAAATCAATTATACATTACAGTGGTATTGCCATTTAAATTCTTTCCGCTCTAATATCCATATTTTGAATGCTTATTATTCATTATGCATAAACATTTTGAGAAAATAAAACTTAAAATCTGCATTGAAGGTGTCAAAAACTATAAATTATTGTCACATATTGGGGTACTTCAGTCATATACCGGTATTAATGTAACGCTATGTCAAAAGCAATAAACTTTTGAAATCTTCCTATCATATTAAGTTACTGCCTTTTCACTTCCATATTTGGAACACAAACGAATGCAATTGCTGAGACATTTTTTCTAAAGACCCTCGTTAATTTCATAAATAATTTTAAAGATATACAGCAACATTCTACTTTCATCTTAATGTCAGTGATGTAATCAGTATAAGATGGCATCAATTTGACTATGAATGATTGCAGAAATTCAGGTTTTCATTTCATCAACCATCAATTTTAACCCTGCCCAGGCCAGTCCAGACTTAAAAGACTTCTTAAATACTAAATTGCAATTTGAACTTTAAGATTTTCTTACATAGCTATCAATTTTCTACCTCTTCAAACAACAACAGAGTCAGGCCAGAAATTACCCAGTAATTGATTTCTTTAGCTTTTCTCTGTGCTTTATATGAAAACATTAAACACAGAGTACTTGCAATTAAGCTTGCTGAAACTGACAAAGAACCTTGTTAATTATGCAAGACATCTGATCTGACTTTGGAAAACTGTCAGTGTTGGCCAGCATGTATTATTTATGTCAGTAGAAATGGTGACAGGTAATCATTGTATAGAAAGCTTTATTGTTTTTCTTTGTGAATAAGTAATGATTATTGTCCAAACATAATATTATGCTATGGTGGCACCTTGTTAACCGGTGGTAATGAATTTAAACAACTTGACAAATATTGAGTCCCAGTGTGCAGTTTGATCAGTAATATTTCTTGACAATGTTGTGTTTATTTAGTACTAATAATATCAATTTTGGCCTACAAGAAGTCAGTACTTTTAATGAACAAATAATAGTCATATCCATATTGTAGAGTGTCATTAAAATGCAACGTGTGTATTACTAAATTGTGCATTTCTAATATTGATTTCTTCATTCTCATAAAAAAAGAAGACCTAGTCGTTTCAGTACATGTTTCTTCAATGTAAACAGTTTCCTTATGTTGTTAAATAGTGAATTCAAAGCGGATTCAGTACGGACATCCTGTCTTATTTGATATTAGTTCCCATAATTAATCCATGCAGTCTTTTCAAGTTGGCCTCACATTTGCGGATCATTGAATAGGATTTTCACCTCTGTGTCTGTAAATATGATAATATTATGCATATAAATAATTGTGAACAATATTTGAATAGAATTATGCAAAGTAATGAGAACCAGAAGACTCATTTTTGGATGCACATTGTGGCCAAGATCAAATATCACACAGGCTCAGAAATCTCTCTCGAATACAGGTTTGGGTTTTTGAAATAGATTTTTAAATATGGTTAAATGGAAGACATCATGTAATTTGATTGATATGAAATTGTAGGTTAATGAAAACATTTTAAATAAGCTGCAATATGGTTATAGGTTGTGTCTACTGTGACAAACAGCATTGTTACTCCTGATAGTTTTCATGGATGGACTTAGCACAAAGGTTCTTGTATCTTGTCACATAGTGAATTTTGTTTGAATGCGTCTAAAAAGCATTCATTTGTACATAGGACAGTCACAGAAATGTTGTATACAAAATATAGAGATGGAACCAACTGTTCCACAAATGCTTTTTCAATCTTGCTAATATATGCAAGGACATCAGTGAAGAATTGCATTATTTCAGTAACATCAGTCAATAAATATCTAGATATACTGGTTGTAAGCTCTGTAAATGGTCCATTCACATCCATTGAAAAAGAACAGAGAGCATTCTTCACAATCAGGGTTGAATACATTAGACAACTAAACACTCAATATCCTATAACAGGCGGAAAGTACAAGTTTTGTGTGCATTGAGTTTGACATTGATTTTGAGATTAGCTCAGACAGTTGAGTCAGTAATAAAAACATGACAATTTTTAGATTATTGAACGTGTGTATCTACCACATAGTTGTGCTTGTATTGTAATGATTTTTTGAACTTTATTGAAATGAATTTGGGCAATATTACAAAAGGCCTATTTATTATCCCAAAATAATAGAAATGTTTCAACTTTAAAATTTGTGCATAAAAACACTATTAGGGATCGTTATCACCAACCCACTTTTAGACTTAAAAAAAAAAGACATTCAGATTATGAATTTTCTTTAATATTTTCTATTTTATGAAAGCTGTTAATTTAAATCATACTTGATTTTCACCAATGCAAATGTTCGGATTGTTTTTTTATAACTATTATTTAATTAAGCAACAATAGTACTCAGTATATTAATTTGCAATGCACAAATATTGTTTCTTAAGTCTAAGTGTATTCTTTATTCTTAAGTCTAAGAATAGGTTGGTGAATATAGACCCAGTATATAGATACAGGTACTTAACAAGAGCAGGTAGGTAGGGATCAGACAATACAATCTATTTGACCACTATGAGTCAAGAGGTATCAGGACTTTTAGGATTCATTCCCTTGATTCTAACAGTTGAAAAGTAAACTTCAAAACTCATGTCACTTTGATATTCAAATCTTTGAAAACCGTGACGCCATTTGGCCAGGATATCAGTCTTTGTGATAGTGAGATATTGATTTGCGTATCGCGTATGAAAATCGTGTGATTACCTCAGTGTAAACAACGTGAGCCGACATTCAAATTGGTTATCAAACAGAAATTGATTTTTTACAGTAAGTGGAGATAGGTGGTGACACCAAGAACAATGTTTATGAAAAGCCCGCAGGATATTTGGGTTAAAAGCAAATCAAACAAAATCAGTGCGTTGTCTCCTCATATCTTGGTAATATCATGCTGGCTATATAAGACTAACTCAGATGTTTGTTTAAACTAAACACTAGTTTTCAGTCTAGATAAGAGCCACTCAAGTGCAGACATCTTTAGTTGTGTAACAAGATAATGCTATCAGCTCAAGGGGTCTTCTGGGACCATCTTGGTAACTAGCCTTGTCTCATGGGATAGCCTCAGGTTGGATATGGATGTTCCTTATGATACAACATATACATCAGTCATTTGCTCTTCTAAACTATTAAATACCATAACAAAATTACCAAATAAAGCCACGTTTTATGTTTCAAAGTGTGTCAGCTATTTTAATACTTATAATACACCCCAGTGTGCTAGCCTTATGTGAAAAATGCAAATTATTTCAGGTGTTTCTTGCCTAATCCATATTAAATTGAGTCAAGATGACTCAGTTTGCATTGCAGCCAAACTGAGCCAATCTTTCACAGGCCAGTTTAACCTCATTGATGGTGGTCAGTAGACCAGAAATGCACCAAGGTTCAGTGCTGTTTTCAACCTTGCACATGTGGGTGTACACTCACAACCAGGGCAGGTGGACACAAAGGATACATTGTAGCCAACCTGTTATGATTCTCTTAGTAAGGAGGTGTTACATCTGCCAAAATCCTTTCAATTTTGGTTGACATTTTTAGCTAGACTATTAGAAGAATAGGTGAGCTATCCTACTACCCCCCGGCTTCCGCGTCCGTGTCCACGTCTGAACTTGGTTAAAGTTTTTATTCAAAAGTCTTGTAACTTCAAAACTACATAAGTTATTCACTTGAAACTTGGAATGTACCTTTGTCATCAACTCCAGTGTTAGGGCAACATTCCCCATAACTCTGTTTTGTATTTTGACACAGTTATGCCCCTTTTTCACTTAGATTTTCTGGTTAAAGTTTATATTCAAGTTTTGTAACTTTAAGACTACGTAAGTTATTCACTTGAAACTTGGAACTAACCTTTGTCATCAACTCCAGTATCAAGGGCAACATTCCCTATAACACTGTTTTGTATTTTGACAGAGTTATGCCCCTTTTTCACATAGATTTTCTGGTTCAAGTTTATATTCAAAAGTTTTGTAACTTCAATACTACAAAAGCTATTCTCTTGAAACCTGGAATATACCTTTATCATCAACTCCAGTATCAGGGTGAAAACTCCCCATAACTCTGTTTTGTATTTTGACAGAGTTATGCCCCTTTTTCACATAGATTTTCTGGTTAAAGTTTATATTCAAAAGTTTTGTAACTTCAAAACTACATAAGTTATTCACTTGAAACTTGGAACTAACCTTTGTCATCAACTCTAGTATTAGGGGCATCATTACACATAACTCTATTTTGTATTTTGACAGAGTTATGCCCCCTTTTCACTTAGATTTTATGTTTAAAGTTTATATTCAAAAGTTTTATAACTTCAAGACTACATAAGTTATTCACTTGAAACTTGGAACTAACCTTTATCATCAACTCCAGTATCAAGGGCAACATTCCCTTTAACACTGTTTTGTATTTTGACAGAGTTATGCCCCTTTTTCACGTAGATTTTCTGGTTAAAGTTTATTTTCAAACGTTTTGTAACTTCAATACTACAAAAGCTATTCACTCGAAACTTGGAATATACCTTTGTCATCAACTCTAGTATCAGGGTCAACATTACCCATAACTCTGTTTTATATTTTGACAGAGTTATGCCCATTTTTCACATATATTTTCTGGTTAAAGTTTATATTCAAAAGTTTTGTAACTTCAAAACTAGATAAGTTATTCACTTGAAACTTGGAACTAACCTTTGTCATCAACTCTAGTATCAGGGGCAACATTATTTTGTATTTTGACAGAGTTAGCCCACTTTTTACATAGACTTTGTTCTTAACTTTTTGTACCAAAAATGTATAAACTATACATGGCTTCACTTAAAAGTTTTGTATTTTAAAAAATTTATGCCCCTTCCACTATCCAAAATGTGTACCAACTGAAATACTTCGAATAGTCGAGCGCGCTGTCCTCTGACAGCTCTTGTTCATTGACAGTGTCTGACTTACCTGATAGGGCAGAAATGTGAAGCTTGTTTGGGTAGAAATGAGAGGCTTGTTTGGGCTACAGTTAATTGGACAAAGTGCACACTTAAATGGAACTCACATCATCCAGCCTTTAATGAAACTCAAATCATTGAGTTTAATAGAATAATACCAATAGATGTTATTTTACTGAACTTGATAACCTAGTGTTACTAGCCTCTAACTACTAATATTTACTTGATGTAACCCAGAAAAAAACACCTGAAAATGACATTTTTGCATTAATGTATTATAAAAGACTATTCAATACATGTTGTTCTGTGTGAAATGTGAATGGCCATAGTGTCAAGGCACATCAACTTAGCCGAATTTAAATATAGGAAATCATTCAAGCCTTAAATTTCATTAGTAGAGCTCACGAGTGTCTGGTCAATTTGTCTGAGCTATAAAACATGCCTGTGTGTGCAACTGAACATGGAACTTTGCCTATTTCAGAAGCTGTTTTATTGCTTATTTCAGGAGCTGCTTTATTGTGTATTCCAGGATCTGTTGTATTGCATATTTCAGGAGCAGTTTTAAAGCATACTTCAGGAGCTGTTGTATTGGGATTTTCAGAAGCTGTTTTATTGTGTATTTCAAGAGCTGGTGTATTGCATATTTCAGCAGCTGTTTTATTGCATATTTCAGGAGCTGTTGTATTGCGTATTTCAGAGCTGTTTATTGCATATATAAGGAGTAGTTTTATTGTGTATTTCAGGAGCTGTTGTATTTAATATTTCATGAACTGTTTATTGCATTTTTGCAGGAGCTGATTTATTGCATATTTCAAGAGCTGTTTTAATGCGTATTTCAGGAGCTATTTTATTGCTTATTTCAGGAGCCATTTTATTGCTTATTTCAGGAGCTGTTTTACTGCCATGGCATACGGAAGCTGAGTATCAGTGACAATGAGATCAAACAGATTCCTTCGGCGATCGGTCAGCTCATCAGCTTGGAGAACCTGGACCTCAGTAAAAATGGTAGGCCGCAATCCAGAGTCCAGTGGTCTGAACCTAACCCAAACCTCAACCAAATCTTCACAATCCAGAGTCCAGTGGTCTGAACCTAACCCAAACCTCAACCAAATCTTCACAATCCAGAGTCCAGTGGTCTGAACCTAACCCAAACCTCAACCAAATCTTCAGTAGTGGTACAGCTAAACTTTTAAAAGTAGACTCATGTGGCCTCGCGCTAAAATTTGAGTCACGTGGCTTGTATCTAAACCCTTAAGATTGTTCTATAAATCAGTATTTATTTCGAAGTGTGTTCATTTGTCGGCTACTATTTGAAACTCTTGTTTAAATGAACGACAACAAAACACATTGTGCATGTACGTTTACTGGTACATTTTGTTATTTTGTCGTGTACATTAATATAACCATAACAGTACAATGAGTATAAAGCTAGAAAAACAAGTTTCTTGGCTAGGCCAAATTCCATGAAAAACAACCTGGACCCCGTTGCTCAAAACTTTAAAGGCAAGTTAATGGCCTGTTAACTTGTAAATGTAAACAAATAATATTACAAGCAACTTGCTTATCAAACATTTGAAAATTATTTCAGAATATCAATTTATATAGAATAAACACAAAGTTTAACATTTTAACATTAAACTTTACATTCAATTTTTAATAACTCCATCCAAAAGTTAACAGTTGTTACCTTAAGTGGCCGTTAATTTTTGTAACTGCTGGGCTCTGTTCAACATGACTCATAGTATGTAACGTAATGTTGAGCTTTTTACAGAGTACTGGTAAGAAAATTGTCTAGCCATTCTGTGACATGAACCCGAGACCCCTTGCTAACAGGGCTTGAGGGATCTCAAGACTGAGCTTTCCAGGCACATGCACAGCTGAACTATTTTATGACTTTTCCATGTTTTTGTGTTAAATGAGCTATATGTGCAAGTGCACAACTTTGATCACGGGTCTCATGTATTGCAGGTGTAATTGACATCCCAGAAAACATCAAGAACTGCAAATACCTACAGGTTGTGGATGCTAGTGTCAACCCCTTGGGAAAGTAAGTTTTTGAGATGTGTGTCACTAATCCTTAGAGGCCCAGATAAGGCACGCACACGCGTAAATTACGCACAAATTGTTGGAAGATATGCAGATAAAATAAAAATTTCAGTGTACATTTACGCATAATTTTTCCAATGTTCGCATACATTAGTGACTGAAAGACAGAAACAAAAGTATTGACGTGTCTACCTGATGTTCAGTAGTAAGCAATAAAAGTCTTAACATGTTTAGAATTCTTACTTGTAACATTATTGTATTCAAATGACTGCATTATAAAAGTTATTATTTTAATACTATGGTTTTCTTCTCATATCGTAATGTATTGTTGGATTTAAATTTACCACACTTATCCTACTAGAGAGTACATTTACCCCCACAAATTCTCCGAATGCAGTAAGCAAACATTTTTTACGCCCAGTACAAATATTTATCTGGAGCACTGCATCCTGTAAATGAAGTCCTTTTGGTGTTGAGCTCAAGTATGGATTTCAAAAGTTTGGAGCAACTGTTTGTTCAATAAATTGTTATCTGCAATAATTGAAGACTGGACATCAATTATTTGCCATGTGTCACACATTTCTTCACAAAGCATATTTCGGGGCTCGTCAACTATGTATGAGTTAGTTTCACATTGCAAACTGGTAGTAAATACATTTTTGGTAACAGTTAATGATCAGAATACATTTGTGGGGTGTCGTGGTAAAACCGGGCTTAATGCATATGCGTAGTGTCATCCCTGACCAGCCTGTGCAGTCCGCACAGGCTAATCTGGGATGACACTTTCCGCTTTTATGGTATTTTCTGTTTCAAGAAAGTCTCTTCTACACATGAATCCACTGTAGGCAGAAGTGTCACTTTACGCCCATGCATTAAGCTCAGATTTCCCACGCCATGCCACATTTGTTAATGTGAACTTGGCAGTAGATTGGTTTAGATTTGGTATCTGCAAAAATTGTGTCAAGCTTGCTCACAAAAGTACAACAATAATCACAATCACTGACCCTGATCAACTGATCAACAGCAGATTATTACTTGCTTGTTCTTTCTGTAAAGTTTTGATTTAACGATAGTCTATTTGGCATTGACTCTCACGATAGTCTATTTGGCATTGATTCGACCAAAGGTCCTCCACACGCGTGCCGTCTTTGATTGGCAAATCAAAGGTCATTATTTGATATTAGAACTTTTCATTAAAAATACATTAGTGCTGTGCTAAATGGGAAATAGACAATGATTCGGTGCATGTCATTTAGCAATTTGATACATTTTACAATGAAAACTTATATTATAATTATGTACAAATGAAAGAAATCCCATGGACACTCTGAACTTAAATCTAAAAAAACCAGCAAAATGGAAACATTATTCCTTTTAATTATTTGGAAGTAATTTTTGTCAGGTTACTCATATGTCTACAAGTTTCTCAATTTGAGTCTTTGTTATAAGCCTTGATTTATGGCGCGTCGTGAGAAAACCGGTCTTAATGCATGTGCGTAAAGTGTATCGGATTAGCCTGTGCAGTCCGCACAGACTAATCAAGGACGGCACTTTCCGCTTTTATGGTATTTTCTGTTTCAAGGAAGTCTCTTCTAAACATAAATACACTGTAGGCAGAAAGTGCCGTCCTGGATTAATCTGTGCGGACTGCACAGGCTAATCCAGGACGACACTACGCACATGCATTAAGTCCAGTTTTCCCACGATGCACCACATTTGTTCTTATAAGTGGACATTTTCAACAATCTTTATGAGACTAATCATCCTGATTGCAACAAAGTGTTACAATTTGCGAATCTTTGTAAATTCTATTTCCCAGTAAAGAATATTTGTAGTTTGGGGGGTTAGTCAAAATGAAACACTGTTTTGCTTGAAAAAATATGATGACTTAAAATCTTAAGATATACATTTTTATGAAACATCTGTCAAATTAATAGGTCTTGCAATACACAGTCAAAATTGTGTGATCATTTTTCTTCCTGCATTTGGTTTTCTTTGGACTTCAATAGTGTGAAATGAATCAATTTTAAGGTCGATGAAAAAGTCTAAACATGTTTCACAACCAGTGAAGCTTTACCTGTGATTTTTTTCACATATTTGATATTCAATTTCTGGTGTCTGGTTTCAAATAATCTCATGAGATGAATGAATGATACTTCAGGTAATGTTGCTCCTCCTTATTTGGATAAGGAAATAAAAGTGACATTTAATGGCTTTGCTATAAGAATGGATGTTTTGTCTCGCTTCCTGTGAGAAGATAAGAGATGTAATATCTTCAGACAGTTTTCGCATATAAACATATTAAAAATTACTTTGCCTTGTTTAGTGTCATATAGAATTCTCTAACTTCTCATTTTGCTGTTATTTACTTAGTAAATTGTGTTTGCTTTATAACGTGTAATGTACTTTTTGTATTTACAAGATTTTTTCCTCAATTTGTTAAAAATAATAATATTTTAATTACCAAAACCAATTTGCATAACATTTTACAGACTTCTTTGAGGCAGACTGTAAATAGTTTGAAGCAAGTACTTAAGATTTTTTTTCATATTAATATCCTATGTAATATTAATTGATCTGTTTCCATGGTTAATTCGTCTGTCAAATGGTTGTATGTTATATTATAATATATGCAGGCTTTGTACTCATTTTTCAGAAAAAATTGCTTGTGCGAAACATAATTATCATTTCAGTGCGTTTTATCAAATTTTAATTTATTTTATGTATTATCAAAAAAATAAAATTTAGCAAGAAGCAGTTAAAGTTTATGCCTCAGTTTTGAACAGAAATAATTTTTGTTAAACATCCATTATTGATAACAATTTAATTTGTCCGGATCACCCAAACGATTTTCAATCTATTGAAATCATTAACCATTACAATAGAAGCAAGCATTGAAGTACAGCTCGTATGTAAATAGAATTTAACTTTGTAAGCAGGACATCAGCATACGAAGAATTTTGCATGAATTTCTCATTTATTTCGATAAAATTTAAATGTTGCCATGCTTGTGTTTGTATTGGTAATTGACATAAATTTTTGTCATACCGTTTAAAGTAAAAGACTGTATACAAATAAAAGTTCTTAATTTTTTTTTGATACTGAACAAAGCAGTCGATACATTCTATTAATGGTTGCAATGGTGTAGTGGATATGGTATCCACCTTGCAACTGGGTGGTCCCAGGTTCGATCCCCACTCAGGGAGCATTCTCAAGATCTTTCAAAAGGCACCAAGTACTGGTTCTTCCCAGGAAATGGACTCGAGAGTGTCTCTATAAGCCTAAGGCTTTTGATGCAATTTAGCTTAAATAAATAGGTTTAAACTGATACATTCTATTAATTATAATACTCCATGAAAAATATTCAAAAATAATTGTAGTGGTTGACACGCCATCCTTTGTGTCACCTTATACTTGAGGTTTGGTAGAAGAATTTGCATTGAACTAATTTTAACAATAATGGATTCAGTTTTAATGACTGTTTTAAAGCATTTATGTTAAGGTGTTGAAGCTTTATGATTTGAACCCGTTTCAATGAGACCTAAGCATGCAAGCCAATGGTAGGCGGTCGGTCTGTGTAGACTTTTCCAGTTCAGATAGCGGCTAACAATTTTAGCAAGGGTCACAATGCCATTCACTGAATGAGCAAATGGCTACAAATTTCAACATTAGGCTAAAGAAATTTCCATTTGGCTACATTTTTTTCTTTATAAAACCTATAAGGCGTAAAAAAAAAATATGTTTGTTTCAGGTAACATCCCCCAAAAAATTAGTGTAGGTAGGTCGGGGTTTTATTTATTTTTTTTTTTGGTAAATGGTCAACTTGAAGATTCTAAAACTGAATAAATATTCAAAACATATCAGTAATATCCTTAAATATTGTTTATAAGTTGATACTATCAAAACAAAACACTTATTTATCCAAAACACATTTAATTATTGAAAAAGGTAAATAAAACAAAAATCGATCTGATAAACACAATAAAATGTTCTAGGGTCGGGTCATTTTCTTAGGGTAGGTCGGGTTACCTGAAACAAACTTATTTTTTTATACGCCTAAGGAAAACCTATAAAGTGCCTTGAATGAGTAGAATTTCATCGCAGTATGGTAACTTCGACTTTAGATTTTTTTTTTTGGCAGGGGGAGCCTTGTTTTACCCCCGCTCTGGCTATTGTTTATGGGTAGGATTTCATCGCAGTATGGTAAATTCAACTTAAGATGGGGGGGGGGGCGGGGTCAGGGGAGCCTTGTTTTACCCCCGCTCTGGCTATTGTTAATAGGTAGGATTTCATCGCAGTATGGTAAATTTCAACTTCAGATGGGCAGGGGGTCAGGGGGAACCTTGTTTTACCCCCGCTCTGGCTATTGTTAATGGGTAGGATTTCATCGCAGTATGGTAAATTCAACTTAAGATGGGGGGGGGTCAGGGGGAGCCTTGTTTTACCCCTCTCTAGCTGTTGTTATAGGTAAATTTTCGTTGTTGTTTTTTTGCACATGTATCACAAACGTTTCCATGTGCTCTTTTGTGCATCATAGGTTCACAAAGGGAAATTCAGTTGTTTTCTTGAAAAATGTCTTCAAATAGTTTATACCTATAGTTACATTCCAATATGATGTAGTTTCTTGTATCTTTTAAATATAACATCAAATACAACCGCAATAACTTCACTCCAGTTTTATTTTGTCAAATGTCAATGAAAGGAGCTTGATGGGTCCATATGGATGACTCCATATTTAGGTAAAGCTGTATATAGATTTAGTTCTTCCTGAATACTTTGAGCAAATGTGTACATTAGTGTACAACTCAAACCCGGAGGGTAATATAGCTGGGAGTTGTAATGTTGTAACTATATATAGATTCTATCATTTTATTTTATAATTATTTATCATAAGTTTTATATTAGCTTAACATTTAACTTCTTGTCCGTCCAGTATTTAGTCTGACATCTTTATGTATTTGGGCATTGGATATTTAGCTCGACTTTTTGAAGAAAAGGCAAGCTACCGTAAATGTCCTTATTGACGCCCATGCCATAATAGACGCGCATGGGGTAAATTTTGGTCCAGAATTTTTTTTTTTCAAAATATTTTTTCGAACATTAACAAAAAACTAAAGTTAATTTCGATATAAACGATTAAATAGACCGCCATATTTATGTATTTGGAATTGCCTGTATACAAAAAGATATGAATATTTATTATATGAACATGTAATAACAGTTTGCGCACGCAAAGCAAGTTTCACGCTTCCCACGTGGAGGTTTCAACAACAAGCGCTGTCAAAACCAGTAAGCAATTGTGCATTACGTCGTGCGAGTGAGCTCGTCGTGTCGATAGACGATATTAATTTAGACAGTACCATCCTGAATTTTCTCATGCGGACATAGCCCGCCGGCCGTATTTAGACTGTACCAATGTGTATTACGTCATTGGAAAGTGTGCATACATGAAAACTTCATTTCTGGATAATGGCAGAATTAACAAAAAATGGCTCCATTGAAACACGCAGGGGTCCTAAAATGACACGCGCCCTGCGCGTCAAAAAGGACATTTACGGTATTCTACTCGCCCTGGCGTCGGCGTCCGAGCTAGGTTAAAGTTTTTCGGTAAGCTAGTTTCTCAGGAATTGCTTGAGGTATTTCATTCAAACTTAAAACATTTATTCCCCACATTAAAATGAACATATAGACCAAGTTTGGTAACTCTAGTTTAAAATTTGTCAAAATAATGGGCCTTTTTACACTTAGAAATTTTACATAAGCTATATGGACAGGTTAAAGTTTTTCGGTAAGCTGGTTCTCAGGAATGGCTAAAGGGATTTAATTCAAACTTAGAACACTTATTCCCTATATTAAAATGAAGTATTGGGCCAATATTGATAACTCTAGTTTGATATTTGTCAAAATTATGGGCCTTTTTACACTTAGAAATTTTACATATAAGCTATATGGACAGGTTAAAGTTTTTCGGTAAGCTTGTTTCTCAACTTTTCGTTTCCAGTCTAACTCGAGAACGGATTAAGCTATTGTAATGAAACTGCAAACATAGATACCTTATAGCGAGACCTCGCTAGGGATTGCATATGGGCTGGGTGGGGTCAAGGTCACTGTTACTAAAAATAGAAAAACGGTTTCCGCTCAATAACTTGAGAATGCATTGAGATATTTTAATGAAACTTAATACATAGATACCTTATATCGAGACCTCGGTTGGAATTGCATATGGGGTGGGTGGGGTCAAGGTCACTTACTAAAAATAGAAAAACAGTTTCCGCTCAATAACTTGAGAACGCATTGAGATATTTTAATGAAACTTTATACATACATACCTTATATCGAGACCTCGCTTAGGATTGCATATGGGGTGGGTGGGGTCAAGGTCACTGTTACTAAAAATAGAAAAATGGTTTCCGCTTAATAACTTGAGAACGCATTGAGATATTTTAATGAAACTTAATACATACATACCTTATATCGAGACCTCACTTGGGATTGCATATAGGGTCAAGGTCAAGGTCACTGTTACTAAAATAGAAAAACGATTTGTGCTCAATAACTTGAGAATGCATTGAGAATATTTTAATGAAACTTTATAAATAGATACCTTGTATCAAGAATTCGCTTGGGATTGCGTATGGGGTGGGTGGGGTCAAGGTCACTATTTCTAAAAATCAAAAAACTGTTTCCGATCAATAACTTCAGAAAGCATTGAGATATTTTAATGAAACTTAATACATAGATACCTTATATCGAGACATCGCTTGGGATTGCATATGGGGTGGGTGGGGTCAAGGTCAAGGTCACTTTTACTAAAAATTTTATTGATGTGCTGGCTTTAATGCATTGGTTAGACAAATTTGGTTTTCGTGAAATTTCCATATTTCTTGTTTTAGAAAAAAAATGCCAGTAACTCTGACAAGCACAAGAAAAGTCGAGCGTGCTGTCATCCCACAGCTCTTGTTTATAATAAACTGCTTGTTCATTTGTCCATAATTATCTTCTTCAATGCTTGTATTGTGTACCAATAAATTCAAGATTTAAGAGTTTTAATAGAAGGAACAGAGTCTAGATATTTTTTTAGTGAATGGCTTATCCCCAAGATAACAGCTATAATACATCCACCAGTAGCTGCTATCTGCTATAAAGAAAGCATAAATACTGCTATGTTCAAAGGTGATGATTTTTTGCTTACACACAATCACACCTGATTACCCTCTGCAAATTTGGCCATTAAAATGTCAAAGAAAATTGTTACAAATTTGCAGTTGTTGGTTAATGGCTCTTTTGTGTACCATTCTTTCACTGGAGTGTTTGTCATGCAGAGAAAATACTAGTGTTTAACTGTTTTGACATCCCCTACTAGAAAGGACTATCATTAGATCTATGCTCTAACCAATTAGATAAACACTTTCTCTGTCAAATTGCTACAGTTTTTTTGCCCACCTGAGTCCAACATTATTGGATCAGTTACAACAATTTTGGTGATTTGGGGTGATGTTGACTGTCTAGGTGAAGAGGGTTATTTGGGTACTTCATTTATCTCTCTAATTCCTGTTTGAATGTTTGCTATTTTGGGCATTAGCAAGATGACAAAAATTCCCACATTGCCTGGGAAACAGGTTTACGATAAGAAATTGTTTTGGTATATATGTTGTGGACACCAGTATAGGGACGATTATTGTATAATATACCATATGAATGGAAAGCTAAGTATTGCATAGCAAAATGTTATGGAATTTTGAAAAAAAAAGAAGTTATTTTGTATTCTATCAGCACCGTAAATTAGTGATAAAGATACTGGAGTGCAAAACAAAGAAACTCGTTTAATAATATGTCCATCTTTTGTCAAATACAGATGGGGCGCGTCGTGAGAAAACCGGTCTTAATGCATGTGCGTAAAGTGTCGTCCCGGATTAGCCTGTGCAGTCCGCACAGGCTAATCCAGGACGGCACTTTCTGCCTACAGTGGATTTATGTTTAGAAGAGACTTCCTTGAAACAAAAAAACCATAAAAGCGGAAAGTGCCGTCCTGGATTAGCTTGTGCGGGCTGCACAGGCTAATCTCGGACGACACTTTACGCACATGCATTAAGACCGGTTTTCTCACGACGCGCCACAGATATAGATTTATAAGTTGTATAATTTGTTAAATTCATTACAAACAGTTTCTTTAATTAGCCCAGACAAAATGTTTCAAAACTATCCTCAAGCATTTATTATAGATCTACCATGATAAGCTATTAATCATATGTTAAATGCTTGAAATATCAATCCATTGTTAGGGTTACGAATCAAATTAGAATGATGTGCATAGTAATGTGACAACATTATTTGGTCTAATTGGTAAATTAAAATTATGACATCTGAATTGAACTCTTTGTGTACCAATCGCTCTCCAGTCCAATAATTTATTTGACTATCAGGTAGATGATATTGTGGTTATGGCCGAGAATATGGGCCGCAGTTTTATATCACTGATGGATTGATATGTTCTACTATTTGCTCCTTTATCTGCAGATTTATCAACTCATTTATTTTGGAATAATCCTGAATTAAGCCTTAACATATACAATTATTGGATAATTTGACTAAAAATGTGTGGTATATTCAAATGATTTTCACTCTATTTGCAGTTTTGTGGTATTGTTTGTGGAAAGTTTGAAGTTTTAGGATTAAATTTCAAATAAAGTTTACTCCTGTATTAAGCATTGCTATTTTAATATTAAGCATTGACATTTTAATATAGAAGTTGAAACTATTTCCAGCTGCAAAATGCGATGATTGAGACAAAACGACATATGCACCTCATATCTAATAATTATGTTATTATACTTTTAAGTTAGGCTAGGATACACTTATTAAAGGTTAAAAGCTTGTGCAATGGTAAACAAGTCAACACATTTTTGTCTTCAAAATGTAGTAAAAAATATAAATGTAGTGTTTAATTTTTAATTTGGAAAGCAGTGTTCTTGTTTATTGCTGTTAGGTGTTGAAATAGTTCAGTAAGTGCAGCATTCAGATATAGGCATATTTATACAAAAAATAGATTTTACTCAAAAACAAAAAATATTATCAAAAACTGTCATATAACAAGCTTTTTAACATGGTGTTCGCATGTGTCATTGTTATTTAGATATGCAAGTAATTAGGAGGTGCAATGAACACATTTAGAAAAAATAACGGGATAAGCTGAATATGCTTGTCTTGTACTAAAAGTTTCAAAAAAAAATGCATGTGACTTCCTGATATGGAATCTTACGCCCAGTTTCTGGAACCTTCTTTTCTCTCATGGAAAGTAGCACTTATCCAGTGACATCTTATCAACAAAATATGTTTCTGGTTCTTGGCAAATTTGATATATCACTAACAATGCTTAGTATATCATCTATTGTTATGTTTTCAGGTTACCAGAAGGGTTTTCCCAGCTGCCCAATCTCACTCAACTGTATTTGAACGATACATTCTTGGATTACCTCCCTGGAAACTTTGGCAGGTAAGAATAACCTCCCTTGATTCCTTTGCATGACCCTCCCCTTCACAACGACACACGCACACACATGTACCAAACTTAGTTTGCCATGAAACATTTATCATGGTGACATTTGGGTAGATTTTGTCAGTATCCATAAAATAAGACAATTAAAACACCAAACTGGTTGAAAATGTGGTAAATCTGTAAACAACTTTATGACAGTTATCTGACTAGAGCAAATTGTTGTCTCCTTTCCCAAACGTTTACCCGGTATGTTTATCTGTACCTATTTTCACTCATAGGTCCGAATTTTCCCCTGTTAGTATGAATGAAAAAAAACAACAAAACAACAACAACTGTATCAGTTTGTGCAAGCTTGTTGTTTTGGGCACATATTCACAACTAAAATAGGTCTGTTTTCATCAGATTTTCTATAGCGACATAAAAAAGGTAATGGGTGGTATACAAAAAGTTGAGGTCTTTTTCATTCTTGAAAGCATCTGCATATCAGTAATACACCACGAGTCATTATTTACCTTTTATAAGGAATATTAAGGTATTGGATGCTAAAAAATGGTGTTTGGTTTCAATTAAAATCTTTTATTATGTGTTAATTGAGTGCGGCTCGTATGTACAATGATATAGATTATAATCGCCAAGATGGCTGCACTTTCCTACATTGTATAACAGATAAGCGATATGTGGTGCCTTTATATGATCAGTTTTAGACAAACTGATACCTGACCCCTTTGTTCAAGACTCCACTGATAAGTTTACAATCATCTCATCTGTAACTTTTACACATTGAAGAACCGCAACTCTGTTTAAAGTCATAAGACAGGCAAATGTTTAATATATGCGCCACTAGGCTTGGTACTGAGTATATACCTCTGATTCAAGTAGGGCAGTTGTCATTTACGGGCACAAGTATGTGCACTTGGCACTGAGTATATACCTCTGATTCAAATAGGGCAGTTGTCATTTACTGGCACAAGTATGTGCACTTGGTACTGAGTATATACCTCTGATTCAAGTAGGGCAGTTGTCATTTACTGGCACAAGTATGTGCACTTGGTACTGAGTATATACCTCTGATTCAAGTAGGGCAGTTGTCATTTACTGGCACAAGTATGTGCACTTGGTACTGAATATATACCTCTGATTCAAGTAGGGCAGTTGTCATTTACTGGCACAAGTATGTGCACTTGGTACTGAGTATATACCTCTGATTCAAGTAGGGCAGTTGTCATTTACTGGCACAAGTATGTGCACTTGGTACTGAGTATATACCTCTGATTCAAATAGGGCAGTTGTCATTTACTGGCATAAGTATGTGCACTTGGTACTAGTCAACCGTTTAGATCGGCTAAGCTTGCCCAGGAAAAGTGTGAGTCGGTTAACTGGCAGCCGTTATATGACTGAAATACTGTTAATTACGGCAAACAAACAAACATACAAAAACTGATTATCAATAACAAAGTTCTATTAAAGCCTGACTTGATATGGAAAGAAAAAGTGCAGGCCAACTTTTGTAACAAACATGTCCACGGGCTGACAGACAGACAGACTGCTCAAAATGGCTCCCTGATCTCTCCATGGAATGTGAGGGAGAGATATAAGAAGTAATTATTAACATTCTGGAGCTTTTTTAGCAGCCTCAGGGGAGCCTATGGCATTATAAGTTGTCTACTGAATGCATTATACAGGCGTTTAAAATAATTGCACAGTGCATAAAGTATAATAACCAGATATTTGCATCAAACTAATTGCAATATTGTTCAAAAGAATTATAGGTAAAAGAAGTATTAATTCAAATGGATTTTCATCATTGTCATTCAAAAGAATCCAATTAACAAAGAGGGCCTAAATATAAATACTGGTTTGAAGTATCAGCTGTGAAAATTGAAAGTTCATTTGGCACAACCCCTTGTAGTAGTTTAAATGTCTAAGCTAGCTAGAACAAAGTATCCAGCACCAAATACTGCCATTACTTCAAGTACAAAGTACGAAAGGTCATGCACTAATGTTTTCAGTATGTCCTCATACCATTATTTCAAAAAAGCAATAAAGTTAAACATTCCTTAGTTAAAAATTAATTTCTTGGATGTAAGCAAAGAATCCTATCTGTGGTATAATCGGACATTAAGTAAAGTCATTGTGCTGGAGGCCTGTAATTATAGTGTCAGGTTTGTCTGTGTCGCTTTTGAAAGTTAACAAAAACAATGCAGCTAAGTCTGACATTCTTTCATGCACAATTTAGTTCAAAGTCGTCACATAATACACACAGATGAATGTCTTTTGCAAAATGATTGTGCGACGAAAAATGTTGACAATTTATGTATGTGGACACTTTAGTACTAATGTAAAGAAAAGTGTAGTTACCTAGGATTAACCATCTTTCCTTTATTATTAATTAGTCGTAAATAAATGTGAGTATGATTTGTTGACATTTCTTGTGTCCGTGCTCTACAAACTTTAAAGATTTTACTGTAGGGAAACCATTTGGGGTTATTTGGTATACCAGGACATGTTTGTACAGGCCTTTCTAAGAAAATGTTCAAGAAAACATGGTATTTGTGTTTTAGGTCTTATAATTGTAGGTAAAAATGTACTAAAGTATACCGGACATTTTATGATTATGATGTATCAATTTGGTGTATTTCTTTCATACAAACACCAGAGACAGGTAAAAACACACCATGATCAAACAGACCCTTGATTTTATATAGGTATGATGTTACAATGTATATAATCAGGGAAATTCAAAAAGTTTAGAAGCAAAATAATATTCAAGTGGTGATATTAAAGTATCATTATTTTAATATAACCTGCTCAAGACTCGCAATCAGCAAAATTTTTGAAAACACTGCAGGTGTAAACTTGACAAACAAAGGGGGTGGTCCCAAATTCATAAATGGAATTCTGTGTGAACAAAGCCCCTTTGATGTGAACAAGCACAATTTTATCCCTCTAAGCTGTTTTCACAACGTTTAAGAACGTAGGGAGAATAATAATAATGCGAGATACAAGATTAGAAAATTCGTAGTGTGAATTGGGAACGATTGGAGATTGTTCGTTGCGATTAATCACAAATATTCTTTGACTTTATAAGTGACCTGTTGAATTGATTTGAACTCAGATACTGCAACATAATAAATAGAGTCTTGTTTGTAAAGGTTATTGTTATTAATCCAGAAAAATAGAATAAGTTACATTGAATAAGATCTTAGGTTTCCAGTGAATCAGTGCAGTAAATGTGATAACTTGACAGGAATTGAAAAAGAAACCATGTTAATGAGGTTAAAGGGGGCGTGCGTGAGACAGGATTGCGTTCTTTTCAATAGTTTCGAACCGTTTTGAGTTATTGGGACTTGCTTTGTATTGTATGATAAATATGGGAGTGAAGCCAAAGATGTCTTTTAAATAATTCCCTATTTATAATTATTATTAGAATGTCTGTTTACATCAAATAAATTCTCTGAATTTCATGTTTAGTGAATTTGTTAATTGTCACAGTTGGAAAATATTATCTTTTTTGCCATGTTGCAAAGTACAATTTTCAGCAGCATTCACAATATATGTTATTTGAAATAACTTACAATGCGTACAAATTAAATTTCAATGAATTAACAAAAATATTTAAATAACAGAATCCTGAAAATGCTAATTATGTTGACAATGACTGGTTGTTGTATTTGCTATGAGTTGACGGATTGTCAACTTCAATGACAGGTATTTACAAAAGATTGAATACATTTCCCCATGAATCTTATAAAAAGTAATTCATTATTTTCTTACAACTGTAAGAGTGTCACGGTGTTCCAAAAACTTACACATTGTTATCAAAATTCGGATCTGCGGGTACCTGTATATTACAGAGTCTTATCATGACAGGCGATGGTTTCATCTGAAAGTGGTTGAAAGCAATAGATTTCACGTAAACTCATCAGGGTAGCAATAATATCTTACAATTGACAGGGATATATTGTGATTGGGGACATGTGACAGGCAGACGCCATTGTAATCGTAGGCCACTCACATAATGATATGCTTTCACATTGGAGACCTGTCGCAAACATTTCGTAGATTAGGCAGGAAATCTGACTTGGTTGAATTTCAAAAGGTGAAAATTTCATTATTTGTAAAAAATGTGTAAGCTTTACCAACTATTGTGCGGGATCGTCGACTGTATAAATCGTGAATACGAGTTAAATAAGAATAAGAAAGGAAGGTGTACAAATTTGCACTACCTGTTAAAGCTGTCAGGTTTGGGTAGTTTAGAAGAGATCGTTTATCGTGAAATTTATGGATTATCCCTGGCCTTTTGGTTATGTTCATCTATCAGAAGTTAACTGAAGACTTTATCCCCATCAACACACACAAAAAGTGTCCTAATGTTAAAAATGTCATACGTAGACACAGGAAAAAACATTGAAAAGGATTATAGGCATGCTTTTCACAGAAATGTTTTCGAGAAAAAGATCTTTTCTTAATCATTCAAAATATTTCGCGTAACATATCTTACCACCCTGTTTGTTAACTGACTGAAAACTGGCATTTCTTTCTATTCACATTGTTATACATGCACCTACTGTAACGTCAGTCTATTAAAAGCATGTCTATTTTAAATCAAAGTTGATTTAATAACTGTATGGAATAATCATCTGGTAAATGATGTCCACCACCAACTTGCAATTGCTGTTTATGAAAACACACACACACATTTTTTGCTGAATAAAATCAGTGAGTTAACATGGAAATTAGAACAACTGTTTCATTGTTATCAACAGATTGTTAGCGTGTGTCTGAATAAAATCAGTGTTATTTTTTATAGGTCGTATTCCTGCTCAAACATGTGTAACACCAGGTGGGGATTTTCATTGATATACTTTGTTTAACTGTTGGGAAAACAACATACATGAGCCATACAGACATGTGACAAAGAAAATTCCCTTTTTAAAGTAACCTGTTAACAGATAGGCTAGGTAACAATTTGTAGGTGTTTTGTCTGGATGATGATAGAAACTAAAGAATAATTAAAACTGAAAAATTCATTAACTGTTGTGAGTAGTCCAACAATTAATGTTGGTTATTCAACATCGAACTTTCCATAGTTTGTACGATGGTATGATGAAATAATTGGCAAGCTTTGCTGATGGTAAGATATGATTAAGAGTCCATACTTTTCCATTGCCAAATTTTGTATCTAAATTCTGATATATTGTACTTATTTTCAGCAAATGTTAAGATACAGTTTGGGTAGGAACTTTAGGGAAACGGACCCTGAACTTGAACCAGCAAATTTTCACACAAAAATCATCTTCGCCTCTCGAGCGTTGAGTCTGAAACTATTGTATCTGCTTAACATTTCTATATCAGATACAGTAGTTTTGCGCTCAATCCTGAACCTTGAATTTTAACCTATGTTTACTGTTATTGTTTACTGTGGTATATTTTCAGGTTGACCAAATTGAAGGTGCTTGAAATCCGAGAAAATCACCTGAAAACCTTGCCCAAGTCATTTTCCCGGCTCATTGAGCTGGAAAAATTGGACATAGGACATAATGAGTTCACAGAACTGGTAAGTTCTAAGAATTATTTAATAGATTGGGCTTTGTCTTTTTTGCTTCGCTGTAATAACACAGTATATAAGCTTTAATTTTGAGTCATTCATGGTTATTTTCCATTTCCAAAGTATTTTATATTTCTAATATGTCATTACATGTATTTTGCTATGTTATAGTTAGGCCTGTTATAACAAATGGAGAAATGAATTATTAGATTTTCGGTCATTATTTGTTCAAAACATGTCAATATCGCCCGGTCAACAGAAAATTCTGAAGTCACATGTTCACAATGTTCCATGTTTATATACTGCAATTATTTGTTGTTTGCAGCCGGATGTCATTGGGAGCCTATCTAGTCTACTGGAGCTCTGGTGTGACCACAATCAGATCCAGTCCATCACCCCAGTAAGTACCGCACTAAACAATCAAATCCAGTCCATAACCCCAGTTTGTACCTCACTGGGTAATCAGATCCAGTTCATCACTCACAGTGAGGACCTCACTTAACAATCAGATTCAGTCAATAACCACAGTGAGTATCTCACTGAGCAGTCAGATCCAATCCATCATCCCAGTGAGTACCTCACTGTGCAACCAGATCCAGTATGTCACCCCAGTGAGTACCTCATTGAGCTATCAGAAGCAGTTCATTAACCCAGTGAGTACCTCATTTAACAATCAGATCCAGTCCATCACCCACAGTAAGTACCTTACTGAGCAATCAGATTCAGTCCATAACACCAGTGAGTACTTCACTGAAAAATCAAATCCAGTCCATTACCCCAATGAGTACCTCACTAAACAATCAAATCCAGTCCATTGCCCTAATGTGTACCTCACTGAGCAATCAGATCCAGTCCATAACCCCAATGAGTACCTCACTAAACAATCAAATCCAGTCCATTACCCCAATGAGTACTTCACTAAACAATCAAATCCAGTCCCTTACCCCAATGAGTACCTCACTAAACATTCAAATCCAGTCCATTACCCCAATGTGTACCTCACTAAACAATCAAATCCAGTCCATTACCCCAATGTGTACCTCACTGAGCAATCAGATCCAGTCCATAACCCCAATGAGTACCTCACTAAACAATCAGATCCAGTCCATTACCCCCAATGAGTACCTCACTAAACAATCAGATCCAGCCCATTACCCCAATGAGTACCTCACTGAGCATTCAGATCCAGTCCATAACCCCAATGAGTATCTCACTAAACAATCAGATCCAGTCCATTACCTGTTGAGTACCTCACTGAGCAATCAGATCCAGTCTATAAGTCTGGAGAGTACCGTAAAAACTCTTTAAGTTTTTGGACACTTAAAAATTTTCGTGCCCGAAATTTAGAGACATAAAATATTACAAAATTTGGGGAGTCTGAATATTTAGAGACATAGGGAAATATTTCAATTACGTCTGGTGTTTTTTTTTTTTATCGGGTTTTAATTTATAATAATCTGTTCTTTTTTAATCCATAATATTATTATTTCCTAATTTGAATAAACAAACACATCCGTTAAAAACACGATGTGTTTATAATGACACCTCTTAAAACTACTGAGTGAAACAATGTAACATCACCCTTTAGCCAGGCATCCAAATCTGCTAGGCCATAGTCACACCCATAGCAACAGTGTCAAAAGTCTTTGATGTGACTGCCCAAACTGCGGCTATTGTCTAGCAGTTTGTATCTCAAAGCCTGTAACACGCCTAGCACGTGGTCAGTGTAAACAAGAAATGTCTTTAAAAAAGACAATCGGCGTTGACATTAATAATGAGATATCATTTTACCCTAACATAATACAAGAGTGCCAAGATGATCGGTTACGTGGCTTCTCGGACCCCAGATTTTTCGGTCCCCACCTAGACAAGGTGACTGCTCTGACCGCAGATTTTTTTAGCACCTAAGAAAACTTCTCATATCCTAAAATTAATGTGTGATTCAATAATTATTAATATTTGTACCGTGCATAAACCGATCATACCGCCCCATGTTTTCACCAGTGATACATGAATAACGTAAATAATTTACGTTAACATCATTATTATATAAATTTGTCAGCCAAATTTAACAAATTCACAATGTACGAAAATAACTGCGGGAATGAATGAAAATTATTCTACATCAGACGCGTTTCTAAGCCAGTTGATCATTTGTACAGTGTATCCTTATGAAAAGCAATCTTCAGGGAACATTCAGCGCATTTGAATAATAATGACTTCCATTTTTTATCACACAAAACATAAAATTTCATTAGCTTATGGCGTTTTAAAATTATATTCGGTAGGAATATGATGTATCAAGGGTTTCTGTGTATAATTGATATTGCAAATAATGTATTAATGCTACGAAAATAAAGTGAAAAAAGTAACATGAACAACAGTTCGACGTATTCTGTTGTGTAGTACATTTTTATCTAGTGACATGGGATTCTCTCCCATATGGCCATCACCCCCAGAAGACTTGTAGTGCAAGTTACAGGAGACGCCCTGTTCCAGAGACGACCCTGGGTATTTAAGTGCCCAGTGTGAGGCACCTAGTACACTGCACCTCGGTTTAACGTCTTATGCGAAAAACGAACGTATTCCGTTACTTATTTCACCTCATTTTATTTATTGAAATATATCTTTTTATAGGTTGATTAACATCTACTGGAGAAGTTGATAGAAATGTGCAATTCTATTTAATTCTTAATAGAACGCAACCGCCATTCAATTTCAAATTAACATGCACAGTAAGTTTATAAACATAAATTCCCCATTTATTGAAATATTCGCTCTTATGATTCTCTTGACGCTAATAGATGCGTGTATATTATAACAGCTATACACCGGCAGCTAAACGCGCGCTAATTTTATAATGATCCTATGTTGAACTCGCTAGAATCAATTGTTATTTATAGAGCGCGCCGCTAGGCTAAACAAAACAGTGGATTAATTCTGAGAACGAATATAATATTATGTTCTTGACATACAATGAGAAAATATGTTCATAATTATGTTGAGTTCTAGAGTGTATGTCGAAGATATGATTATAACTTTATTTTAACCGCTTATGTAAACAAACATGTACATTTTAATCTGCAAAAGTATGCAACAGTTGTTGGTATACATTAAACCATTGTTGTAAGTTTGCATTCCCTAAAAATAGAAAATTTGCCAAATTCTATTGGCATGCAATTTTCCCGCTGCATAATTTTCGCAAGAAATCTAGGTCAAAAGTGATCTTAGACAGCTACGCCGAAAAAGCGTCAGTCTATACTACTGTACCTGAACAACGCAAGCGCTATCGATAGAGCATTAATAAATTAGTGGTTTAGGAGACATTTCAAGGGTGTCCAAAAATCGGGGAGATTATATTTTGGGCAGACAAAATATACGTAATGTTCATGTTGTGACAGTGCGTTCTCAATGTCAGTGTATCGAAATTGGATTAAAGACGTTCGCAACAAAAAGAAAACAGTTGGGTTAATTTCTCCTTTTGCTTCATTATTTTTATTGTTTATAGGTTACAATACAATAATTTCAATTAATAAATATAAATCTGTGTAAGTCACAAAGCTCCAGTCAATGGTTAAAAGTACATAAAGCATTATAATTATCAAAACCACACGTATACAATGTATTGCCAAACAAATTAGTTAAAAAGAAAGATCCATTAAATATCTTCATTCTCATTTGGCAATTGATACGTTGTTTACGTAAACACAAACCACGAAAAAGGCTACACAGGTACCCTATTTAAAGTCCAATATTTCCCAAACAAATTCAGTGACCCATTCTTTTTATTAATGTTTTGATGTAAGTATACATCTGTGCATGTATGTGCGAAAATTTGAGAAAATATGTTGTTTGGAACAAAATATATTGATGCATGATAAATGACGTTTGAAAAGGTATAATAAATACCCATTTGACCTACTTAAATGTCCAGCCAAATTCATTATTTTAACAGTAAATATAAGTTAATCGTTTTTTATTATAAAAATACACTTGTATATTGCCAAATAAGACATGTGAAAACACATCAGTTGAAAGAACCATAACCTTGTTTGAAAAAAAGCTCTCCTACATATACTTAAAACATTGATAACAAAATCCAAACTGAAAAAGTTGCTTCGACAGGTACCGTATTCAAAACCTAATATTTCCGGACAAAGGCCGGTGACCCCTATTTTTTAACACTGTTTTAGTTTCAGTATACAATGACACATGAATTTGGAATTTTTTAACAAAACCTGTCGTTGGGAACAAAATATATTCGAATATTTGAATATTAATTGATGTTTTCAAACGCATATTCAATGCATAGTTAGCCTCATTAAGTGTCCATTAAAAGTTATTTTTTAAATGGTACTATAGATAAAGGGCGTTTTATCATTAAACTGCACTTGGATATTGCCAAACGAAACATTAAAACAAAGATGCATTTAGAAATATCCTTCCTTGTTTGAAAATGAACGCTGAAAATTGCTAGTCACACAAACTGCAAAAAGGGCTTCGACAGGTAGCGTATGTAAACCCCAATATTTCTGGAAGAAGGCTGGTGACCCCTATTTTTTAAGACTGTTTTAGTTTAGGATACATTGACACATGTTTGTGGAAATTTTAAAGAAAATCTGTAGTTGGAAAAAAATTGGAAGAAATTGTTGGGAACGTCTTTAATACATGTTTCACACACAAGGTAATTTATAATGTGTGCATGTTTTTAAAACTTAAATTACATTTTCTTATGAAAGAACCTTGAATGTCATGTTACAAAACAAACAAAAAATCAACAGATTTTGATTAATAAACCCAAATTTAAACCAGTGTCCAAATATATAGAATCCTTAACTATGGGGTTTTATTCTGACCTTCTGAAAATAAAGAGTTACAAAAAATAATTATTTTGGCGAAAAAAGAGGGTGTCCAAAAACTGAAAGAGTGTCCAAAAACTTAGAGTAATTATGGTACCTCACTAAACAATCAGATCCTCATGGTCTAAAACCCCAGTAGTACCTCACTAAACAATCACATCAAGTCCATAGCTCTGGTGAGTATGTCACTAAACCGTCATATCCAGTCTAACACTCTAGTGAGTACCTCACTGAACAATCAGATCCAGTCATAACCCTGGTGTGTTTTAACAATCAGTTCCAGTCCATAATCATGGTGAGTACCTCAGTGAACAATCAGATCCAGTCCATCATTCTGGTAAGTTCTTGCTAAACAGTCAAATCTAGTCCATAACCCCAGTGAGTACCTCACTGAACAATCAGATCCAGTCCATCATCCTGGTGAGTTGTTACTAAACCATCAGATCCAGTCTATAACCCCAGTGAGTACCTCACTGAACAATCAGATCCAGTCCATTACCATGGTGAGTACCTCACTGAACAATTAGATCCAGTCCATAACCGTATTGAGTACCTCACTGAACAATCATATCCAGTCGATCATCCAGGTGAGTTCTTTACTAACAATCAGATCCAGTCCATAACCATGATGAGTTCCTTACTGAACAATCAGATCCTGTTCATAACCATGGTAAGTACCTCAATTTCAGTCATCACTCGAGTGCAAATCTCGCTAACCTAATCTAGCTGATCCAGTCCATAGCCCATAAATATTGGGGCAGGACAATGGTGTCGGAAATTGGCCAACATGGTGTGTCAAATATAGGTCTGAGATATATTTCTATGTTGGACACACATATTTATTTTAAATATTGTTGTGGGATATGTCTCTCAAATATCATGCAAGGGTAATGCACCTATCAATGTTTTCCCCCAGTGGGGCAGCGGTGGGCATATAAGGGACTTTAGAATGAAAGCGATTCCCGACAGGCGGGAATTTGACATACCGAATGAGTCCGGGTCCTGGGGTAATAGACTTTGGTCGGATTTTAGATCCCTTTGATACAGGTCCCGGGCCATTTAATAGACATATAGCATCTCCCACTGAGAGGATTTCAACAAATATGCTTGACTCTAGGGTGGGGAATGAGACCCCAAAAGATAACATTTGTCAAATTCCCCTGGGTCAGCCCGCCGCTCTCCCCCTAGGGGTAAATATTGATAGGTGCATAATGGTCTCGTAAACATTTGTCAGAATATAAATCTAGCAACTATTAATCATTTAGAAATACTGTTATTTTAAATGTTGGGCAAGAATCAGCGTCTTATAAATTGTCTTTTGACGATTGTCGCAGATTTGTCAGTGGTACATAAAATATACCTTACATTAACATCTGGTTTCCCATATATTTGTGACTAAAACATGGTATAGTATGAATAAACAGCTAATTTATGTTTGGCATATGTGATTTATATTGAGCATCAATATCTTTTCATGGCAGGACAAAATAGGTGTGAAATTCTAGAATCTCCTACATTGTCATTTTAATTGGAAGAGGCAGATAATGTCGTCTGATACAGAAACCTGATAATTTTTATTATTTATATGGAAGTTAACTTGATGTGTATTGCATGCATCTGTCTTACATTGCGGGCTGGTAGCATACATTTGTGATGTCTGTAATTCTTCAAAATTAGGCGTAAGGCGTAAAAAAAATAAGTTGGTTTCCACTTACCCGACCCCCTATTTTTTCCGCCGACCCTAAGTTTTTTTTTTGCCTATTGATCATTAACTTTTTCTGACTTTTGGTAAAAAGAATAGTTTTCGCTAATATGTGGCTTTTCGGTAATAAGCAGAAATTTCAAATATTTCAAATTAGTCTGCGTGAGACAGGTGCTCTTGGTGATGACATACCGTGAGGTACAGTTTCTTTGATTGGAGGCATGTAGTTGTTTGACATGCAGTCCAATATACATAAACTGTGCGGTGAATATGCCGCGAAGAAAAAAAAGTTATAGAACCCCCCCTCCCCCCTCTTAGATTTTTTTGGCTAAAGCAAATTGTTGCAATAGGACGTCTGTTGTGGGTATTTTATGAACAAGATAAAAGTAATGTCACATTCTACTAAGAGATAAAAATTATTTTCTTTCTTTTATACATATTTGAATGTCAATCCCAACTGCACTGATTTTGGGTATGCCAAGAAGATCTGATTCTTTTACTGAAATATTATTTATTATTTGTTGTTATTGACAAGTGCGCTGGGTTTGATAAACATTTATTTGGTTCTGAGGCTTCATGCACAATTTTCCAAAATCTCCTTCATAATAATACAACTAAGTGTTAACGGTATTTGTCTCATTTGACAGAAATTCTTCAAATTTATTCCTTGCCAGTTATCACCTTAAAGAAGGTGTATTGCTTGTATAGTGAAGAATAATAACTTACAATGGTTTTATAACCTACATGTTATAGTATTGACGTGACTATAAAAGCTTATGTTATCACTGAAAATGCCTACAAATTGTCTGATAATAGGATGGTAAATATATAAATATGATAACACATCCAGGTGCGGGAATATTAAATTTTGCTTTTAAATCCTCAGTCCACGATATATCAGTTTTATTATATCTGCATTGACACTTTGAATGTGAAATACATGGGATTGCTCAATAAAGTATTGTAGCAAGGGTAAAAAAACATGTTTGATGTTTTTTTTTAATTTTTAAATATTTATGATCTAGAAGGAATACATTGTCAGTTAAATAATTGGTTATCATATCTTTTTTGCTGTTTCATGTGTATTATCATGATAAAAGTAGGAATAAATAAAATATAGAATGAAACGAATTACCCAGTTACAAATATTTGTGAATTTTCGTAACTTGATTCATCTAAAAGCTGAAGTAATAATAAAAAGCTGCACAAGAATTTAATAATGCCCGTATAATGATTTACATTTTAAACACACTTAAGTGTATAAGAGAAACGCTGTCACATTATATGGAATAGGTTTTAAATTACAGCAGACAGATTTCAAAGAAGGGCATTGATGTTGTTGATATAAAGCTAATTAATTATTGGATTTCAAACAAAATGTGACGTGTAGGCAGAAAATAGTGGGCATTAAATGGAAATTGTGTTTTTGGCGTGTTATTTTGTTTGCATATGCTATAAATATGTAAATGGTGAGGCCCCCCCCCAAAAAATCAGTGTTTCTGGCAACCCAACCCTATCTAGTGAAAAAAAAAACGACCCTAAAGTTTTTAGCGACGATTTTTTTCCATGAAATCAGTATTAATCAGATTTTGGATGATTTTCAATGTTTTTTTACCGAAATATGTCTTTTAAAAAGTTTTAAAAAAACTCAATCCAGACCCTACCTAACTTTTTTGAAACCGTTGCCAGAAACACCAAATTTTTTTTGTCCCCTGTCTGTGATGATTAACAATCAGATTGAATTGTTGTATAAATGCAAAAGTATTTGTTTGTGTGTTAATTGTGTGTTTGTTTACTATTTTTAATCCAGGACAAGGCTGTTATGTGTGAAAACACAAAAGTGGCACCAGTTTAATATCAGTTTTAGGATGCTTGCTTTTAAACAATTAAATACATCCTGCATTTCCAACATGTCATTTAGTTCACTTATCTTAATGAAAACAACATTCAAGAGAAGAAACACATGTCAGTTAAGGTTGTAAAAATAATCGGCTCATAAACTCGTATTTTGCCATTTTAAATAATTATCAAACAGTTACAACTTAAATGATAATATAACCTCTTTGTTCATCCCTCACAGTTAAATGTTAAAAGCAGTTCATACCTAACACACGTTTTATAGTTTATGGTTGACTTAAATGCCTTATCCAATATAATGTTTTATGTTGGTGTTATTTGTTTCTTGTGACACATGATTTGAAAATCCTATCGCTGTTGCTGCTGCTGTTTCTTCTGCTGCCAATTATCTTTAATTAAGAAGAAAATTATCTGTAAATCAGTTTGGTCTGTTCTTTCATCTGCCATTCCATGATCCAGACCTACCTTTATGAATTCACAACCTCTTTGGAAATTTTTGCATTTTTAAACCGGAACAATTGAAGTATAAGATGATGCAGATAGTGAAACACACTGGTTGTTTTTAAGCAACATTTGGATCATATTTCAGTTTTTAACATGTCAATAAAATCGGGGCTACACTCAGATGAAAATTAAAGTCCTGACTTCCAAGTGTTTGATATGGGCAGTCCTGAGCATTTCAGACATGAAATTAAGTATACAATTCTAGCTTTGTTAAAGGTAAGTTCTTTTTTATTCAGTGATTATATGCCAATTAATTTAGTGAAAGGAGTATACATTTAGATACAACTTTTTTGTCTGACTTTCATCCTTAAAATGGGACTTCCATGTCTGCAATTTTGGAAGTCCTGTGACAAAAGCTGGAAGTAAATAACTCACAGACTTCCCGTCATGCAAGCGCTGAAATTACGGTTTTAAGGAATTGTATTAAAATGACAGTGTTCCGTTTGCAGACCATCGGGAATCTAAAGCAGCTGATCAAGCGCTGAAATTACGGTTTTAAGGAATTGTATTAAAATGACAGTGTTCCGTTTGCAGACCATCGGGAATCTAAAGCAGCTGATGTTCTTTGACGGCTGCAAGAACGCAATCCATAGTCTACCCAGCGAGATAGAAGGCTGCGTTTCATTGGCTGATCTCCACCTGACGACCAATCAAATCCAGGCTTTGCCTGAAACCATCTGTAACCTTGGCAACCTGACCACGCTCAAGGTGGATGACAACTGTCTCACAGTGTTGCCACAGAACATGGGAGTGTAAGTGGAATGTTTCTATGAGCTTTAATATTTGAGCCGTGTCGTGGGAAAACCGGACTTAATGCATAAGCGTAAAGTGTCGTCCCGGATTAGCCTGTGCAGTCCGCACAGGCTAATCCAGGACGGCACTTTCTGCATACAGTGGATTTTGAAGTTTAGAAGAGAATTCCTTCAAACAGAAAATACCATACAAGCGGAAAGTGCCGTCCGGGATTAGCCTGTGTGGACTGCACAGGCTAATCCGGGACGACACTTTACGCACATGCATTAAGACCGGTTTGCTTACGACGCGCCACATTTGTTCTTTCCATGATAGTTTTTTGCCATTCTTCTTTCCATTTAGGCCAAAAATAATAAATTGTGTGTGTTGGACAACGGTCTCCAAAAAGTTAGTTAGGGTCGGGATTGAGTTCTTTATTGAAAATTAATTTTTTTAAAGTAAAATGGCTATTTTGCTCGTATTAAATATGTATTTAAACAAGTGTGGCCAAATTCTTTTTATGTATCATATACAACTGAGGTCTCTCATTTTAATTATAGCTAGATGATAAAAGATATTAAGTTACAATTAAGCAGATTTGTGTACTTTATTTACTAACAGTATGTCACATGTTTTTTTTTTTACAGTTTACAGTCTCTGTCAGAGTTGAACGTCAGTGCCAATGCCCTGACAGAGTTACCTCCCTCCCTGGGTTTGCTAAGATACCTCCGCACGCTGTATGCGGACGACAATGAGCTCACATATATTCCTGCAGAGGTACCCGAATGTTTTGTTCTTTATTTAATACAGGGATTTGTAATTGTATAAAGAATAGTGGTCCTTAGAAACTCTGTGTACTAGTTTTAACTAGGAAATAATCTTAATCCTCAGTATATCATAGAATCCATTTGAGCAGAACAATAATTATAAGTTTACATATGATTGAACATAAATAACTTATACGATTCCTTTTTGGCCCGTGAACAGATTCACTGAATGCTTACTGTTTACTACCGTATGGACATTTAGCACTAGACAGATGAAAAATGGAACCCTTTGTGACTTTCTTATGATTAGGCAGAAATTAATATTAAGTTTGTTTGCCCTTTACAGACCGACCCACAAAAAAGCCGCCGACTCAAAATATTTTATTGCAAAATCTGCGGTAATTATTTTTTTATTTAGTTCTTCTTTTTTGCTTTAAATTTCTTTTTTTTTCGCTCACAACTTTCATAGGCTACAAGTTTGATCATAAAGGCGCTTGAACAAACGAGTATAATGGGCTTGAATTTGAAAACAAGTGCCTAGTGACCGAATACTACTAAACATGGAGTGTTTCACGTTTTGTCGTGTACTCACCAGTCGACGTATGACGTTATCATCTGTGTATAAAATAACGTTTTGTTTCAAGGTTAGATACCAGTAAATAGTGGGGTGGTCCCCTTGAAAGTTGTCCGTATATTAAATAGTTCGCTTTTTCTTCTGTCAAAAGAAAGAGACATTTTGCATAACGGATACGTCTTGTGTGCATTTTGATGTATCATGACACCAAATTACTTGAAATTTGAATATTCAGCAGTTTATGTATAGGCAGCATGTGCTTTTGTCGAAATTGTGAGTGTTCCTTACAGGTGACTACAATCAAATGAGATGAATTTTCTTAGAAGAAGCATAACATTTTTATTTCATTTTAAATTTTGAAAGCAGAGAGAACCATCTTTCCAAAGAGAGACTCACAATATCTGAATCAAAGAAAAGTGGCAAACAATGCAAGGAGTTTTTGCTGTTTTACAATGGAGATTTTATTTACCTATTTCTAACATTCAGCGTGTTTGTTGAAATCAATAAATAAATACAAATTCATAAAGTTGAAACAAGTAAAACTTGCGATGATGTATTGTATGATCTATTGTGCGTGGTAGACGAGAACAAGAAAATTACCGACAAAGTTTCGATTTCAGTTGGCAAATCAACAAGTGTGCAGAAAAGTTTCACCCTAATATTAACAAAATAGTGTATGTCAATACTGGCTTTGTTAAGGAATAATTCTATCAGCAGCCAACATTTTACATATGATACTAGTATTAAATTGTTCCTTGTTACTGTCATTTACAAAAACACAGTTTATATTTGAGAGGACAGAGACATCGGAGTTAGCAATATTTGTACTGTATTAATATGATTGGGACTGTCTAGCCAGTTCAGCCATTGATAATTTACACGTTTTCTTGTCAGGCAGTATGTATCTACCGTAAATGTCCTTATTGACGCCCATGCCCTAATAGACGCGCATGGGGTATTTTTTGGTCCCGAAATATTTTTTGTCGGTCTATTTTTTCGAACATTAACGAAAAAATATAGTTAATTTCGATAGAAACGATTAAATAGACCGCCATATTTATGTATCCGTAATTGCCTGTATATAAATAAAACCTATGCCCCACTATACGGGTTACACGCAACCATATATAACGCAAGTGAATGGGACCACAAAAATTAATTACGATATTATCAATATTTATTATAAGAACTTGTAATAACAGTTATATTCAGTTTATTATAAGGCTAACATATGGTTAAATGGTTGTTATGATAATTAGGTAGCCTGTGAGAGAAGCATCGAATGGGTAATACTTGTAGTTTATACAATGGGCATACTAAATATGATTTACCAGATTCAACCAGGTAAGTTACGGCATACAATTGTCATGGATAAACGATAATGTATGGATCAATATGCATTGATCTAAAAACATAATTTTAGTTTATGTAGTAAGATAAATAAATAGTCAATACTAATAAACAGTATTTTATTTATTCATGACAATCGCATATTATCTAATGAGACTAAAATGGAGAACATTATAGCATGAAGTAAAATAGTGTAATGTTATGCTTTTCAACCACTTTCCATGTGCGTCTACAGTGTCACAGCTCATCACGTCGATCATGTTAATAATTTAGACTGTACCATTGTGCATTACGTCGTGCGAGTGAGCTCGTCGTGTCGATCGACGATATTAATTTAGACAGAACCATCGTGAATTTTCTCATGCGGACAAAGCCCATCGGCCGTATTTAGACTGTACCAATGTGTATTTCATCATTGGAAAGTGCGCATACATGAAAACTTGATTTCTGGATAATATTCAGAATTAACAAAAGTGGCTCCATTTAAACGCCCAGGGGTCCTAAAATGACACGTGCCCTGTGTGTCAAAAAGGACACTTACCATATGCTGTATAAATTAATATGTGTGTCTAGTGACTTCAGACATTGGTATTAAATAGAATACAAGTACTTAACAATATGTTTTTAAAGCATTGCGTATTCTATTTTATGTTATGTCCCTTATTAAAGCCAGTTTTACCATGTATAATCTTGGTTGTATCAATCAAGATGAAAAAAGTAATCGTGATTTTCAAACAAAGATAATGTACTGCTATTTAAATGACGACATTCATGTATGACAAAGATTAAATTCTCTGAATAAAATGAAATATTTGTCCTACCTAACGACCCACCTCTAAAATTGCGTGTCGGTAAAGGGCAAACAAAAGATTTTTTAATTTAGGCCTCATCCTAATACTCAATTAATTAAAAAATAATTTTCGATTTATCATTGTTTATCAGCCAATAAACAACGATTTGGAGTTCTGATGCGTAGGATTAAACCACGAGGGCATTAGCCCGAGTTGTTAATAGCCATGCATTAGAACGACAAAGAGTTGTTAATTGGCCGATAAACAACATTAAATCAAAAATTATTTTGATTCTAACATGATTTGACATAAATTTTTGCAACTGTAATTGGAACTACTGTTTACTATGCGCCACTCAGAATTGGAATTTTTTGCGTTGTTTATTGGATAGTTTTACAACGATCAGGGTTGTCATTGAGAGCCGGCCGCCGGCCAAATTGACCGTTTCAAACGAGTTATGGGTTGGCTCAAATTTTCAAAGAAATAAAAATAAATTATTGTGTACCTTGTTCGGAAAGTGAAAGCCAGTCTTTGACCTCAACACACTCTAATCTATATTGAATTTAATAATCCCCTTGTAACACAGTTTCCATTTTAATTCAAAGACATGTATATTTCGTCACCACCATTTAAATCTCCAATTTATCCAATGCAACAAAACTATATTCTGCTTTTTTGTCACACCCTGACTTTTCCCCAAGAACGCTAATTCACTAATGCTCTATCGACAGTGCTTGTGTTGTTCAGGTACAGTAGTACTGATTGCTGCTTTTCACACTGACCATGTGCTAAGCGTGTTACACAGGGTTACTGCTACATGTATAAACTGCTAGATGATAGCCAGAGTTCAGCAGTAACATCAAAGACTTTTGAATTCAAACAGACACAGTTGCTATAGCTTGCAGATTTGGAAGCCCATCTAACTGATGACGTCATGCTGTTACACTTCTTAGTTTTAACAGGTGTTATCATTAATGACTCAGGTGTATAATGGATTTTGTTGTTTGTTCAGTTCTAATCAGAAAACATGATTGCAAGGTAATTTGAATGCACTGTTTTATTGAAAAAAAAAAAAATTAATTAATAATGTACAAAATATAATGAATATATAATTAAAATTTTAAAATTCCCCCCCTCCCCCCAAAAAAACATTGCCAAACATGCATTTTATAATGTGTTACGATGTATTTTGAATGTTTATATAAAAAATAAAAGTGTTACACTATTAATCTATTAAATCTACATGTTGTTCATCTATAAAAATCATTTTAAAAATGTGTAATGAATTTAAGAAGTTGAGTCATAACAAAAAATCACACACAAGTAAACAGCTTTTTTTTTTTAAATATAATTGATAATAAAAAATCTGAACTACCAAAATTAATTATAAAAGGGTAAATTTCATAGGTCAAACTATCATGAATTATGTGTCCAAAAATGCTAGCAGGGCTGCCCCTGGTTTAATTTTTTTTAGCCAAATTTACCATACAACATTGAAATCCTACTCATATTGGGTATTTTATAGGGTTTTATAAAGAAAAAGTTGTAACCAAATGGAAACTTTTAGCCAAGTAGTGAAATTTTTAGCCATTGGCTTATTTGACAAATGGTAGAGTAAGCCCTGGCTAGGATTTTGCATCTAAATTCTGGGGGAGCATGTACCAGACCCCCCTAGTTCACTTCGGCGTTTGAAGCTTTGGCCTCCTCAATTGGTCATCGTATGGGGGAGCATGCCCCCAGACCCCCCTAGTTCACTTCGGCGTTTGAAGCTTTGGCCTCCTCAATTGGTCATCGAGCCTCCTTGAAAAAATCTTAATGACAACCCTGATGATAATTTTGTTCTTTGTCTATAGAAAAATTGGTAAGTATCATGTTAGAATAAAATTTAATGTTAACACATATATGTCCTGGATTTCAGTTGTTTGCATATATTAATTCATCAGATTGCATCAGAACGAAAAATAGATGTTTTTTGGCCGATAAACAACGGTAAATCGAAAATTTTGATTCTAACATGATTGACATGAGTTTTTGCAATTGTAATTAGAACTACCTTTGATTATTATCTGCTCAGAATCGGAACTTCATTTTGCGTTGTTTATTGGGTACTTTAACAACGATAATTTTGTTCTTTGTCTATAGAAAAATTAGCAAGTATCTTGTTAGAATAAATGTTAACACATATTTGTCTAGAATTTTCAGTTGTTTGCATATTCATCATATGGCCCTTGTTCCAGATTGGAAGCTGCACAGGTATTACAGTACTGTCTCTGAGATGTAACAAGCTGACCTACATTCCGGATGAGATAGGACACATTCCCCGCTTGCGTGTGCTCAACCTCAGTACCAACCAGCTGCTCTGTCTGCCGTTCACCATCACAAAGTGTAAACAGCTTCAGGCCCTGTGGTTGTCTGAAAACCAGGTATAACTCAGCTTCCTATTTGGTGAATAATTCTTTGTAGTAGAGTTGTTTTAAAACATATGAGGTGCATCGTGGGAAAATCGGACTTAGTGTATGTGCGTAAAGTGTCGTCCTGGATTAGCCTGTGCAGTCTGCACAGGCTAATCCAGGACGGCACTTTCCGCCTACAGTGGATTTATGTTAAGAAGAGACTTCCTTGAAACAGAAAATACCATAAAAGCGGAAAGCGCCGTCCTGGATTAGCACAGGCTAATTCAGGACAACACTTTATGCACATGCATTAAGTCTGGTTTTCCCACTACGCGCCTTATATCTGTTAATGCTTCAACAACTGGGTGACTTTGAGTTAAAATATTCCACTAGAATCTTACCTTTTTAATAAATACAGGTAACTACAACCTGCAACAACCTGCGTTAATAGTCCGAGCAAATTGATTGGTTGAAATGTTTTTGGAATATTACTTGTGTTTTACTTTATTTACTATTGATTTATCAGAATTCAGCAACTACTGTGTCTGTCTGTCTGTCTGCTGTCTGTCTGTCCTGTCCTGTTCTGTCTGTCTGTCTGTCTGTCTGTCATATGAACATGCTTATAAGTGTCTGTCTGTCTGTCTGTCTGTCTGTCTGTCTGTCTGTCACACATATGAACATGCTTATAAGTACTTCCATAGTTTTACATGCATGTAACAATGATGTAATGTTTGCTGTGCTTCAGACTCGACCGTTGGTTCCCCTACAATCGGAGCATGAGCCGGACACCGGCAGGAAGATTCTCACCTGCTACCTGCTGCCCCAGAGGCCTGCACAAGACTCAGGTGGGTGTGTAGTGCAGGGGACTTGAGTTTTACACCCAGGTGGGGTGGGTATATCGCATAAAAGAATATAGTTTGGTACAGGTGATTGACAGTCGCAAAGTTATGATGGATATTGTGTCTGCCTTGCGTTAGGGAGGTGATGAGTTTGTTCCCTACTCACGGAAAAAATTATTATTATTTTTTTTTTGGTATTATAACTAATAAGCTGATGAATCAACTGTGATCCATCATTTTATACTATCATGATTATGTGTTCTATATATGTCAGCATAATGCTATTTTACATTTCTTACAGATCATCATTTTTCCGCCAAACGACATAACGTCACTGTATGACGTCGACGTCACTTCCTTTGTTATGTTTATTATTTTTATTACTACTGATGAAGGCATCATGCCGAAACGTTTAGTGTATTAAAATTAAATAAACAAACGTGTTTGTGCGATGATTATTATTATTCCCTACTCATGGAGCATTCAAATCAATTTTCCCAAGACACCATACTGGTTGTAGCCAGGAAACTGACTAGAAAATGTCACATAACCCTCAGGCTTTTGACACATTTGAGCTAAAATAAGCAGGTTTAAACATGCGCAGTCATTGTTGGGGAACGCCAGACAACACCTTGAAGAATCTCATGTCTAAATTTATTGTTATCCTGCTGAAAACTTGGTTATATATTTTGAAACAACCACTCCATGTTGTAGGAGAGGGTGGGGACACAGACAGTTTCCACGCGTCCATGTGGGACGAGGAGAGACGCAATCGCCAGCAGATACACTTCGAGTTCACTGACGAGTCAGATGTGGACGTAAGATGTCTATATGTATACATGTCTTGAAAATGTCGTAAGCAAAGTAATGCTACTTTAATAAGAAGAAATCATAGAAAAGTGTTGGTGGCTTTCTACTTTTATAATAAATTACCATGATTTTGCTTGAAAAAGTTGGCGGCTATGTAATTCTCCTTTATAAGAAGAAACCGTATGCATGCTTAAAAAAGGTTAGTGGGGAAGTAATGGTACTTGCTTAAATATGTTAAATAATGCTAAAAAGGTTTTATAGAAAACTATGTCAAAAAGCTTTGAATAGTAAAGTCGAATAAAGCAATATTAGAAGAGTGCTTTTTGTCCATTTAATCGTAGTAACTTTACCATACTGTATATAGTAACGTTTCATCAAGAAGAGATCCATGATAATAATTCTATATTATTTTCAATGAAGTACAACTCCTGTAAGTTGTTCCATTTCTCATCATTTTCACACTCTAGGGCAGCTTAATCAGGCAGCCTACACCCTACCCTAAAGAAATGCGGGAAAAAGCACGCCACCTGAAAAACCTTGCACTACGACAACAGATGAGCAATGGTCAGGGTTCAAGGTCACAAGGGGAGGATAACGCTGGCTACGAAGAGGTAGATAATTACGCTCGTTGAACTGGAGCTATTACTTAAACTCTATTATATGATAGTATTTCGTATTTGCATTTAGCTGTTGTCTTAACATATAAATATGGGTGAGTTTTAGATTTTCTGAAATATTTTTAAATATTCATCATTAATCATATCAAAAGCATGTGTAAATATATGCACTTTCATGAAAGATAGTTGTTATAAAATGTTGCATATTTACATTCATGAGTATTAAAATTTTGCATGTTGATGTTCATAAGTATATGTGGTTTTAAGGAAGTAAAGCAGTTAATAATCCAGAAATGTCATATGCTAGCATTTCATAAGGAAATAAGACATAAATATCCATTTTTTAAGTGAAAACAGTTTTTGTTTGCTCTGCTCAGTGTTTATTTTGGAGATGCACGGGGCAATCCACTTCGTTTAATGAATGCATTATTCATAAAGTGATCAGGAAGATATTTAAATAAACAATTTCTGAGTGTGCTCTATCAACTATATTTTCTTCCTTCCTAATATTATAAATTTAACTTTATCGATGGCTTCTGCTTATTGTTTGCATAGGTGTATTTCCATTGAGGTTAAAATCTTACAGCAATTTGACCTTACTTGCATTTTTATTTTGTGTATTGAATGACATTATGCCTTGCTGTTTTGTAGAAAATGACCTTTGTCTTTAAGCTGGTATAGTCTATAATACTATACATGTATGCAGATATATCTGTCACATTCCAAACAATACAATATTTCACTCGTTAATCTTCCCCTCATATCGTATGATAATATAACCATCGTATACCGCCACTAAACTAGTCTGATACCCCATGGAATATATACATATATTCCAAAATTTTAATATATTATTAACTGTTATTATTGTTTACAAATAACATTCTGTGAACTTAAATAGATCTTACCTAACAATCTTTTTCAAGTCGTTTCATCGTTATTATACGGTTTCAACGTTCAGTAATTAAAAATAACAACTGAAATTTTGATATCCTTTAAAACATTACACATTTTTTACAATATTCTCAAGTACAAAGATCTTATCTGCATACTATGGGTGTTGTGTGATAACTTTTATTCAATGTCTGATCACACATTTTGATTTAAATGTGTACTGTTCATCGTTATTACTCAGCAAGAGAATATTAACAGTTTTCACTGTGTGCCTGTCTTGGTACTAATTCAATAATCAATTAAAAACTTTTTTTGGATCACTCACAGAAAGAAAAGAATAACACAAAAATATGATAGTTTGGGACTAATTGAATAGTAATCAATAAACTAAAACCAAATGCATATTCACTTCTTGATTTTCATTCTCATTTATACAGTTGAGGGGATGAAATTTATCTGTTCACATTATTCTAATCTACTATCCACACTTCCTATTTGAAAAGTAATTTGGTCATTAGACCCTAGCTTGACAAAGTCATTTGTTTACTAAGTCATTGGTATACCTATTCATTGGTTTACAAATTCATTGGTTTACTGGGTCGTTAGTTTACCAAGTCATTTGTTTACTAAATCATTGATTCACCAAGTTGTTGATTCACCAAGTCATTGAATCATATTTTCATTGATTCTCCAAGTCTTTTATTTACTAATTCATTGATTCATCAAGTCATTGATTCACCAACTTTAGTTCACCAAATCTTTGGTTCACCTTATTGCATAATCTCGCTATTAAACATTCGAACTGTTTTTATTATTGAATACTGGTGATACAATTGACAATTCAATTCAATTCAATTGTTAGAAATGGAACAATTTCCAGATCTGGAATCAGAACATGTGTTACAATGTTTTGGTATTTTCCTAGCAAATTATTGCTCTCTTAGATTCTAGTTATTTGAATACGTAAGTGATGCAATTACAGCTGCACTGGGTTATTTCATAGTTCTTATAGTGAAATTGAGTGAAATAGAAATAGAAATGTCAGATAGTGAAATAGAAATATATATGTCAGAAGTGAAATAGAAATATAAATGTCAGATATTATAACTGACTTCAGATACAATTGTTTTATTGACTTTAAACTGATGATGTCAAAGAGTTTAGAGTTATCCAGCATATTTTGTTTCTCATAATTGTATATTTAAGAAATAATTTTTGATTTAGAGCTGTTTATCGGCTAATAAACAACAATTTGAAGTTCTGATGCATATAAATTAAACCACAATGGCGTTAGCCCAAGTGGTTTTACATAACTCTTCAGAATTACAAAACGGTGTTTATTATCAGATGAACAACGATAATGCGAAAGCTATTTTGATTCTAACATGATCTGACATAATTTTCTACATTAACAATGCGACCTATATTTTACAGTTTCGGAACTATTTTTTTCGGGTTGTTTATTATGCACCTATAAATATTTTCTCCCAGGGGGCATCCCAGGGTAATTTGACTAATTGTATTTTGGGGGGGTTTAATTCCCCACTCTAGAGCCAAGCATATTTGTCTAAATCCCCTCAGTGGGAGATGCTATATATCTATCAAATGTCCCGGGGCAGAGAATCATTCGGCATGTCACATTCCTGCCTGTCGGGAATCGCTTTCAGTCCAAAGACCCCAATATGCCCGCCGCTCCCCCCCTGGGGGAAAACATTGATAGGTGCATCAGTAGTTTAACAACGGTGAATTTTGTTCTTTGTCTATAGAAACTCTGTGCATGTCATGTTAGAATAAACAAAAATTCTGGATAACTGATAAATCCTTTCAGTCACAGTTTGTCAAGACACCTGTTAATCTGTTGTACTATTTCTAAGAAATTTATGTGGTTGGTTATGTAGAAGACATTCACAATTCCCAGTTATTTGAAGATAACGAAGTTCAGCTGTAATATGCGTATTAAAACAATGTCAGTCTTAGCTTGTGCTCTTGGCTGCTTTCATTTTTCAAGCTCTTTTGGTTTTTCAGCGCCGCCATAAAGCTTCGGTGAGCTTTTGTTCACTCAGTTAAGCTACACTGCTTGTGTTTACCTCCTCATTATTATTCTGCAGTTTTCTAACATTACACCTCAGACTTATACATTTTCTAGTTAGTTCTCTAATGTTTTTATAGAATTTCGTAGACATGTACTCCAGATGATAGTATTGAGCATTCATATTACCATAATACATATATGCAAATCCAGTCATTTATTGCTAAATGTTACATGTTTCTGAATATAATCATATCAATTTGTATTTTTTTTTTCCAATATTGTATCTATGTTCTAACCTAAAACACATTTCTGATATAATTTATTCACAATGTAAACACCTTTGTTTTTAATGCCACGTGTTTAATGTGTAATGCAGTGAGCCACAAACACATTTATGTTATCACTAAAAGCCCTAATCATACATGGTTGCAGCTTTGCAGCCATTCAATCTAAGACCATCATTTAGTAGAAGACTTCAAATATTTAATTCTCTAAAAGATCTTCTTGTAGATAATGTTGTAGTAGTTGTATAATGTATGTGACAGAGTGGTATCTTTGATGTTCATCATTAGAGATTTATTCTCTCATTCTATTTTGCTGCAATTATTACATTTTCATCATTAAGAGTCATTTTGATCTTTATCTCTATTCATATTCATGTTCATACTCTCTTACTAAAATAAGTGTCCAGGGCCGGTATTCACAAAGCTCCTAAGGAGAATCTTAACTAAGGTTGTACTTAAGTGAAAATTTCAGATGAAGATTTCTATGTGAAATCCACTGATTTACGTTTAGAAAAGGGTAAAATCTGAAATATCAAAGTAATATTGACTAGTTTAAAACATTTAAATGTAAAAAGATCTCTACGTGAAGTAACCACAGACTGAAGGAATTTTATAAATTTATGGAATATACCTCAGTTTTCCTTAAGGAGCTTTGTGAATGAGGGCCCTGGATTCACTAACGAGTATTCTTGAAACTGTTTTACTCTAAGAATGCTGTTAACTAGCTTGATATTCGCCTATGCAAAATTTAGCATTCATTATTTATTAATGCCATAGGCAATATTGATATCGGGCATGCTTGCAAAATAGCAATTATTTTTTCTAGAGTCTAAGATGATTCTTTATTCTTAAATCTAAAATGGGTTAGTGAATATGGGCCAAAATTTCCTAGTTTACTGTTATTACTGGTATTTTAGTGCATGTTTGCATGATTTTGCATGTTTAAACATAACATGTTTATGTTTAATGGATACTAACACAGCACATAAGAGGTGCAGAGTTACGCAGAATTTTTAATGCGCGACAAAATGTTGCGCATTTTTTGCCTTATCTGTTTCTTAATTTGGTCATGTAAAATACATATTGAAGAACAGAAAGACCGATAAAATTTATTGAGAAATGAAATAGTAATCAAAATTTATTTAGAAATGCAATTGGATTACTGATACTCGCAAAAAGTTCAGAAAATAAGTTTAGATTTAAGTTTTACTGCCACAACTTTGAAAATTAAGTTAAAGTTAAAAGGTCTGGAATTAGGATATTGCATCAGCGTTGGAAACAATGTTTTCTATATAAATCCATTTGCTGAATTCTATGATTTGCATATTTGTTTTATGTGTTTAATAATTATAGATAATAATGGCATAAGTTGACCATTGGTGGCAGCAACTGATATGCTCTCATTTTATATTGCAACTTGTATATGTTGAAGAGTAAGATATTTAGTAATTTAATCATAGTTAATAATGTTTGTTTACATAGCTATTAGTTGCATTCTTTGCACAGTGTACCAGTACTTGAGAATGTTTAAAACAAACAATATTAAATTGATTAGCACAGGGCATGCATTACTATTTAAAATGATGGATGCATTTTTCAAAGAATGTGCTGTTTATGTCAAACCTGTTGTCAAATGCCTTGAGTAATAAAACAGTTGTACAGTGATTATGTTGATGTAAGACTATAATGTAACCTGATGTTAAAGACTATAATGTAACCTGATGGTTTTTAAAAAACTTGAAGACAGTGAATAGCTTGTCACATGCCATTGCGTTGAATAATAAAACAGTTGTAGAGTGATGATTTTTATGTAAAACCACAATGTAAATCACAGTGGTTTTTTTTTTAAACTTGAAATCAATAAATAACTTGTTGTCATAAATTGTCCTAGGCATCATCTTATAAACTGTTTTAATTAAAAAAATATTTTGATTCAAATCAGTGTTTAGTCTTAAAAAAAAAGTTTATTCTACATTTGTCTTCAAATATCTGGAAACCCTTCAGTGAGTTATCGCCAAGATTTCAGTTTCATTTCATGGATTGTAATTTCGAGGCATTTGATTCTGGTTTCAATCAAAGTAGCTCATATAGGCTATCACTAACACAATCGTCTTGTTTCTAATACGGCAGTCTCCGTCCATGGAAAGGCTAACGATTAGCAAGGAAATCGACAGCGCGGACGCTCGGACCCGTGATATTCTGTCTCAGAAACCCACATCTCCTTCATTGCACGATCCGTACAGTCTCTATAAATTTGATAAGGTACTGAACTGTTGTTTCTTTGGTTGGTTTTATCTTGATGGAACGGCTAACCTTAATTTTGTATTTTCTTAGGATTGAACAATTTCGTGAGTTATGAAGTGGTGAAATGCCAGTATCCTTACTATAGGAATTGAAAATCTGTTTAAAGAAGAAAAAAAAAACTTTGCTTTAACTTATGCTGGGATAATTTGGAAAAAAAAGTGCAGTTTTTTGTGCTTGTTGTTGTAGTTAACAGTTTATTGTTGTTCAAGCACTATTATGTGGACTAACCCTTGGGTACCGGTAGTTAACTCCGACGTGTTAGATTTCATAGATGTGTATGTTTTTAATCGTTTTTGGATGTAAATATTTAGAATCTTAACTATTTGTATGTTGTGGTGCCTTAGTATTGTATTTGAACTTGTATCTTTAAAAACTTTGTGAGAGTTGGAATGATAAAAAAAAATATGTGTTTGAAGGGGCCATACAGGCATCGTTCTGTGGTTTGTCTCATTGTGAAAAAGGTGATGCGAAAATCCTACACATCATGCTAAGAAAACTATAGTGTACCTAGCTTTAAAGATTTATTGTAACGGGGTTAAGTTAAAGCATTGCAGAATATAGTGCCGTTAGATTTGTATGATCCATGATGATTTGTGGATATTGCTATTTCATGTGTGTGGGGTAGGGAAGTATGCGTCTCTTACTGGTTGTTTTATATCCTAGTAGGCCACCTGTAAAATAAATGAACCACTTTTCAGGAGAAACATGCTCGTGACAAGGCAAGAATGCAGCATCGTCATGACTACGACGAGGAAATGAGGTCACCACAGAAACCAAGTAGTCGTGAAAACTCACCCGCAGCATCTGATAGGAGTTCTCGTAAAGGTAGACATTTTATTGACTGTTGTTTGGTGTAATGTTTTTATATAACACATGATATGAGTTAGAGGGTAAGACTGATTCACTCTCACTGCATCGTAATTCATCTGATCATTTTCAGTGAAAAGTAAACATTCTGTAATAAAGAATCATACGAACCATAGTTAAGCTTTAACATGAGTTATGCTGTGTTTTGTGCCAACAAATTATTTTTGATTTATATAATTATGAGACAAAATGGAAATTCACAAAGCATTGTAACAGTCCAATTTATTAACTTATGAGCCTGATTTTTCAACGAAAAATCTCGGCTTATAGATTAGCGAAAACCGGTCGGTTGGGCGGGCTGGCGAGCGTTGCGATGTTGTTAAAAATTCCTGTCATATTTTCAAAAGTTCTTGGTCAATCGTTATGAAACTTTACAGAAATGTTCCTTGGATGGTCCTCTACCAAACCTGTGAAAATGGTTCCCCTTCACTGCACAAGATGGCCGCCAGAGCTAAAAATAGAAATATGTCTAAACGCCATTTCCTTCTAAACCTATAGCTACATTTTCAAATAATTTTACACAAATGTTCCTTTAATGTTCCTCTACCAAACTTATTCAAATGGTTCTGCCTCACTGCACAAAATGGCCACTAGAGCTAAAAATAGAATTTGCGATAAAGTTTTGTTTTCCTGTCATATTTTCAAAAGTTCTTGGTCAATCTTCATGAAACTTTACAGAAATTTTCCTTGGATGGTCCTCTACCAAGCCTGTGAAAATGGTTCCACTTCACTGCACAAGATGGCCACCAGAGCTAAAAATAGAAATATGTCTGAACGCCAATTTATTCTAAACTTATGGCTAGAATTTCAAATGATTTCACACCAATGTTCGTTTAGTGGTCCTCTACCAAACTTATTCAAATGGTTCCGCCTCATCCATCTTGCATTGGATAATTATTTTCCAAAAAAACGGTAGCATGTCCAGTGGAGGAAAGTTCCTTTGACGGACACTTTCTTAAATGCTTATATGCAACATTGTATAGAAACAAACATATTATGTCAGTAATTTAATGCCATCGCCCGTTGTCCGTCGACCGTGTGTCAGTGCGTCCGTCGTCAGCTTTTCATTCCAAATTTTCTTTTCTGAAACCGCAGGGCCCAGAGGTTTCATATTTGGTATGTAACATCCTTTAGTGGTCCTCTACAAAGATTGTTCAAATTATGCCCCTGGGGTCAAAACTGGCCAAACCCCGGGGGTCACATGGTTTATATAGAATATATAGCAAAATGACCTAAAAAATCCTCTCCTCTAAAACTGCAAGGCCCAGAGGTTTCATATTTGGTATGTAACATCCTATAGTGGTCCTCTACAAAGATTGCTCAAATTATGCCCTTGGGGTCAGAACTGGCCATGCCCTGGGGGTCACGGGGTGTACGGAATATATAGCAAAATGACTTTAAAAATCTTCTCTGCTGAAACCACTAGGCACAGAGGTTTCATAGTTGGTATGTAACATCCTATAGTGATCCACTACAACGATTGTTCAAATTATGTCCCTGGGGTCAGAACTGGCCACGCCCTGGGGGTCACATGGTTTATATACAATATATAGCAAAATGACTTGAAAATCTTCTCCTCTAAATCTGCAAGCCCCAGAGGTTTCATATTTGGTATGTAACATCCTTTAGTGGTCCTTTACAAAGTTTGTTCAAAATATGCTCCTGGGGTCAAAACGGGCAACGCCCCGGGGGTCACATGGTTTATATAGAATATATAGCAAAATGACTTTAAAAATCTTCTCCTCTGAAACCATCAGGCCCATAGGTTTCATATTTGGTATGTAACATTGTGTAGTGGTCCTCTACAACGATTGTTCAAATTATGCCCCTGGGCTCAAAACTGGCCACGCCCTGGGGTCACATGGTTTATTTTCACTTGATTGGCAAAATGACTTTAAAAATCTTCTCCTCTGAAACCGCAAGGCCCAGAGATTTCATATTTGGTATGTAACATTCTTTAGTGGTCCTCTACAAATATTGTTCAATAAATGCCCCTGGGGTCAAAACTTGTCACTCCTCAGGGGTCACATGATTTATTTAGACTTAAATAGCAAATTGACTTTTAAAATCTTCTCCTTAGAAACCGCAAGGCCCAGAGGTTTCTTATTAGTTATGTAACATCGTATAGTGGTCCTCTGCAAAGGTTGTTCAAATTATGTAAATTTCTTCTTCTCTGAAACCGCAAGACCTAGAGGTTTCATATTTGGTATGTAACATCGTATAGTGGTCCTCTACAAATATTGTTCAAATTATGCCCCTGGCGTCAAAACTGGTCATGCCCAGGGGGTCACATGGTTTATATAGACTTAGATTGCAAAATGACTTTAAAAATCTCCTCTGAAATGGCAAGGCCCACAGCTTTTCTGTATTTGGTACGTAACATTGCATAGTGGTCCTCTCCAGAGATTGTTCAAATTATACCCCTGGGGTCAAATCTGGCCAGCCCCTGAGGGGTCACATGGTTTATATAGACTTTAATAGCAAAATGACTTTAAAAATCTTGACCTGAAACTGCAAGGCCCAGAGGTTTGTTAAAGATTGTTCAAATTATGCCCCTGGGATAAAAATAAGCCACGCCTCAGGGATGCAAATTCCAATTGGGTCACAAGGTCTCAGGTGAGCGTCCTAGGGCCCTCTTGTTTCCCATTTTATTTTGAGACCAAATTTTTGCCAATTCTCACCAAACTGCATACATTTTAGATCATTGACATGAAGCTTCCATTGTACATGTACCCCCATCGGCAAAATAACCAATCCGGCTTTAATGCGGTTTCCGCATTTTTCTCTTGCGTTAAAGAGCATTGAATTAGTAGAACAAGTTTTCATTGCATGAAACATTTCAGGAAAGGATAAGCGGTCAAAATCCCAGAATGATGAAGATGATGGTGGTTTCCAGGAACGCAGGGTTGGCTCCCATGGATCAACGCCCGATACTCCCATGGCAACGGAAGAAAGACGGGCTTCAGAACCGTCTACCAGACAGAAGTTCACGTACTGCTCACCCGAAGAGTTGTCTGTGAATCTTTCCGCTAGGTATTTAATCACATGTAGATGACTGTGACAGAAATATATACTTACTAAACATTTTTTGTTTCAGCTAAAAGTTTCTATCAAAATGAATCATATGTTATCTTCTATTTATTAAAAAAAAAAGATCTTTCCTGAGAAGTTCACCATTATCAGTTTTATGGCTATAAAAATAAAAGCAAAATATTTCATAACCTTGAAATGATAATCAGGTATATTCAAATTAATAATACATTGTAGTGAGCAAGAGTATGTTAATTTGATTGCATTCAACTGTATATATCTGCAAATCAGTGTGAAATTTACTTCTTAGGTCTGGGGGTCAAAGAAATGGAGGTCATCCTAGGTCACATCGACACAGGAGGATGCGCGATTATGACTCTGATACTGGTTACCGTAGCGACCAGGAGCTGATGAAGTTCCGTCGTCAACAGCAGCAAATGTACCAACAGTATAGTGACAGTGAAATTGTGCCAGTGAGTACGACTAGAGGTCGTCGTCGTGACGGCTACTCCAGCGACCTTGAGGGGTACTCTCAAAGGTCAATGGTTGCAGCGTACAGGGAACAAAATACTCACGATCATTCTGTGCATCGTTCACAGATACATCCCGCGTATGACGGTCGATCGCAAAGCAATCAGAGCATTGCAGTGAGAAACGATGAACTGTACGAACAAAATCCTATGCAACCGTCCTCGAGTCACTATCCGTCATCTCCGAGTCCCTTGCAGCGCAGGAATGTGATTGACCAATCCACGCCTGTGACCCCTACTTCTGTTAAGCGGGACTTTGGGAAAGCTGATACAGAACCAATGCTCCAAGTGTCCAGTCAGATGAACAATATGTCGGTTTTGGACCCAGAAAACAGATACATGGTAATCTAAAAGATATGTCGCTTTGTTTCTGATCATATGAAACATCAGTATGCAATTGAATTGCATTTTATAGTTGAAGTATGCTATTTTGAAGTATTTCTAATTTCAGTTTCTATTATTGACATTGGGTGATTAATGATTTAACTTTGAATCAAAAATATATCAATACAGGCAAATTTTAGAAAATCATTTCTAAAATAAAAACACACACAAAACAAAAAAAAAAGTATACCATTCAGTTTCTGTGTCATACTAATTGCAGCCAACTTCTCCATTGCAATCCCAGTCAGGCAACACGAGTGTGCGAGATGACCGGCCTGTGCCCCCCTACAAGCCAGCCCCACCCTACTCGGCAACACAAGGTCCTAGAAAGCTCCCTTCTACCCCTAACAGAACCTCACCGTATGGGGTATCACCCTATGACACCCGTCCGCGCTCTTCCCCTATGAAGGATTATCATCAACGAATGCCTGACATCCAAGAACTCAGGGACAGTCGATCTGACCTTTCATTGCAGATGTCAAGGTCATATCAGAATGGTGCTGACCATGAAACTCTCAATTACAGAAACGGTGATAATAATACAAACTATTTAGATATGCATGATTCTCCACGAACTCCTACTCTGCAGAGTGGTAACATGTTATCTAGGTCATTTCAAGGTCCTCACCTAGGTGAAGTGACCCCGCCATCTTCCAAAGACTCTGGTAACTCTAGTTACCATGACAGGACTATTGGTGAATCCCCGGTGGACATGAGGAACTCTCCTCTCTCAGGAATTAACGAAAGGCGCAACTCGAGTAGAAACTCGCCCTTTGACTTTAGCAGTGACCAACGAAGAACTTTTAATAAATATGATAGTTCATACCGTGAACCCCCTAGTGTTGACATACCACATTATGATGACATTGCACTGTATAAAGGTTCTGAACCTCCGTCCCAAGTCTCCAGTTCTACAGATAGCGGTTATGGACATAATCTCATTGAGAGAATGCTGGAGACTCAAAGATTTTCAGGTTTGTTAACAGAATTACATTTTATCATTATTGAGAGTTTTCTTGTACAGTGTTTTTGAATTCCTTTGGGCTTTCTTGTGGCAGCATATTCAGAAGTTTAACATCTTGGAGATATTTGAAACTTTAAATACTCACCATCTGAAAATGCTAGAAAACCAGTTTTACTTTCATGTTAAAAATGTAAAATAACTGACTTTAAACAATGAATACTAGTGAAGCAATGATTTGAATGTTCTTCTCATAATTAATAAAAGAACACCATCAATTGTTATGTTAATGCTCTGTAGGCAACTCGAAAGGTTCTGCCTCCCCGGACCAGTTTAATTCAGATTCCAACTGTACCTCCTCGTCCCACCATGACAACTCAAGGGGAACTACTCCAATCAATCACTCAGACTCCCAGCCTAGAGAGCTGGAAGGTCAGGGGTCAAGGCCAGAAAGGGTAGGTCACTCTTTTTTTTCTCAGATGATAAACTTGCTCACTGAAATTGTAAATCATTCTGCACCATTGTATTCACAAGTATGGGCATTTTTATTTGTTGTTTTAATGTTAGTTTGTTTGTGTTTTTGGGTATGTGCAGTGATCAGTAGATTTGATAAAATAGATAATAGTTAACAATTGAGATAACAAATTAAATCAATTACTTTACATACCCCTTTACATAATAAATTCATGTTAGATAAAATACAGTTGTTCATTTAAAAAAGGAATTCACTAGCTAATAACAGGTCATTAATTATCGGACATTAAAATCATTGACCTTCACTATAGTCTTATTCTAGTGTAACTATATAAACATTCATAAGTCACAAAGTATGTTTAAATTAAGCATTCAAAACATGTCTGTATGATGATATCGTAGATCTCTCGAATGGACGATGTAGCGACATCTCCATTCTCGGAACGGTAAGACGCAACACGTGTACTGGCTCGGGGTACTTACTCTCTTACGTGTTCTACACTTGATGACACACTTGACCCGTATACATGACTAGTTTAGCGTAAACTGTTTGGGGACATTCAAAGATAGAACTTATCCATTCTAGCTCATAGTTTTTGAGGAAACAAACCTTCCAACGATATCAACTATTAATGTTGGTTTTACAGTTTAATATTTATTTTGTTTCATGAAAGTCTGGTTCATGGTTTCAATTTCTTTTTAATTAAAGTAAAGTTTATGGCATTCAATTACTAATTCCTATGGTTAACACTCTAATAATTATAGACTATTAGGTTGTTTTTGTTGTTTTTGACTTCCATATACTAAAACATAACATCAAAAAGGAAATGTTATACTTATTCATACTTACATTTTATAGTCATCATTATTAACTATATTTGTATCTTTATTTAATTCTGTAAGATCTATAAACAATAATCAAACCTGACAAAACTTTCTGTAGTCAGTATTTCTTAATATTTCAAAGTTCATCCTTTCTAAAAACCAAGATCAGTTGATGGAAACGGATCCAAATTGAGTCATTTTACGCCAGACAGTTTTGCATGCAAAAGTGTGATTTGAAATTATATGCAGGAGGACTCGGATACATGTTATGGCTACATATTTATATTCAGAAAACATCCCCTTGCTTATGTGGGCAAATGAAATAATATTACTCGAGTGAATAAAACAATAATACTTGCAGCCTAGTTTTCACATTAATGATTGTGGTTTTGGTTTTGTTGGTTTTGTTTGTAGAAGTCGTTTGTAGAAAATAAAAACTAATTGAATGGTATTTTTAGGTATTCTTTTTAAACATGATCATTTTATAACAAAATACGATTTTGAAATAAAAAATGTAACGAAAGAAACAACACAACAATTAATCTAGTCACAATGTGTTTTCTGTGCATTTGGTGTGTGAAATAGCTCAAATATAGTCAGTTGTTTTGCACAATAGTTTAGTTTGTAAGGCACAGTCTGTTGTCCCAATCTGTCAGAATAAGAAACAGTGTTTGGTAATTGCATAATTTTCTGACAGATTAATCAGAAATTTAGCAAGAAAATATCAATGCTACTAAATTCCCACTTACCTGGAGTATGCAATTTATGCATGAAATAATGACATCTTCAAACTTTTGTCCCAAATGCATTTTGAATTTAAAAAAATTAATAATAGTACAGGGTTGTCAGTATCAAATGAAACAAGCGATTTTTATCTAAATGTAAGCGATTTGGCCAGGGGTCTAGGGGGCCCCCTTGTGATATTACCGATTACAATTTTAAAGTTCTTGAAAAAAAACAACCGATTTTCTCATGATTTAAATAATGAATTTGATCGACAATCGGTTAACAATGACGACCGTGAAAGTAATACAATTACATGTACCATAGGGACAACAGACTGTTGAATTAGCCCAGTGAAATCTAGATAGCCGGGTGTTTTATGTGCTGCGTTAAAATTTGTTTTCAGTTTCGTGTGAAAATAACTAAGAATCCGGGTTTAGGATTCAGCATTGCCGGGGGGATTGGAGCCTATGGCAATCCATTCCGTTCCAACGACTTGGTAATAAACATGTCTTCCATCACTTTCGACATATGGACCCTGTTGTACTAATAGCCTTTATTGTACAGTCAAATCTTTAATACTGGCCAAGTAGTTAATGATTTGGTAAATGTTAAAAAACACTAAAACTGTCATAGATTCTGTGCTTCCATTTATATTAATGCGGATATTATTTTAATGTTTAAAATGGCTTGAATGATAATGATATTTTGATATTCACTTTACAAGTAGGGATGTACAGCACAATAAAAATTGTCGATTAATTTTAATCTTAATAACATATTCAGTGGCCAATGTATTGAGTTTTGACTGTGCAGGACTAACAATGGGTGCAGGTCTGTTCTGATATCAAGCATTTGTGATTTGCACAAATTAAATGAAATAGGAAGCAAATTTTTCAACGTCACTTTATTGGTGTGGTGTATGTGTCTATATGCTTTGGCTTGCTGCGTACATTATGATACTTGCAACCAGAAGCTGCTTGTATATTTAAATAATTTTTAATAAATGAGGCGTGTCGTGGGAAACCCAGGCTTTATGCAAGTGCCCAAACGGCACTTTCTGCTTTTATGGTATTTTCTGTTTCAAAAAAGTATCTTAAACATAAATCCACTGTAGGCGGAAAGTGCCGTCCCAAATCAGCCTGCGCGGACTGCACAGGCTGATCTGGAACGACACTTTACGCACTTGCATTAAGTCTGGTTTTCCCACGACATGCCACAAATAAAACGAAATTTCAATTTAACAAATTTTCCTATCTATGTAACATTTTGTGTCAAGCCCATGTTGTGTGGGTTATAATTTCTATATTGTTTTTCGGTTTTAAATGGTTCTCAATGTTGTTTTTCAGTTTTAAATGTTGTTTTCATGAGGCAGAAACAATTTGAAACTGATCCTTTGTGGCTCATAACTCTTGCTGTTTCATTACAGATTACCAGTATCATTTCAGTATTGTTTGCTTTTTGCTCCATGATTTAATTTTGAAGTGATGAAACATTCTGGTTTGATCTGAGGTTATAATGAAACAATGCAATAAAAAATTGATGAGGCCATTTTACGATATGTGGCCTTTTTATGGTTGATACAAATGAATCATTTAGCTAGATGACAAACAGTGTGAACATTCATGATTTACATTTTAATGTTTCCTAAAGGAGTAATTTCCAAAAACTTGCTTAATTTCAAGTTAGGATATAGTAAAACTGCAATGTTCATTTTGTTTTGTTTCTTTGCAACCAAACAGTTTTCTTTTTTTTTCAAAATTGAAAATGACTGTAAGTTACATAACCATTGTCTCTGCAATGTTACAGGCAAACATTAATTGGTAACTCAAATATTTTTTTTATAATGTATGCCTGTGTATTTTGCAGGGTATATTTGTGACAAAGGTGCAACCAGGGGGGCCAGCAGCCACCACCCTCCAGCGGGGGGACAAACTGCTTGAGGTATGCTGTATGCCAGTGTATGTCAGTCGGGTATTATATGCATATGTTGCCAATTTGACATTTCCTAATGGTGTAGTGGATCTGGTGTCCGCCTTGTGACTGGGAGGTCCCGGCTTTGATCCCCACTCAGGAAGCGTTCTCAAGATCTTTCCATATACACCAAGTACTGGTTCTTCCCAGTAAACATACTCAAGAGTGTCTCACATACAGTGGTGTTTTATGGGGTTTTAGGCTAATTTTTACATTTATCAGAATGAGGGAAAGGTAACTGTTTGTGTAAACAATGAGGTGTTTTAATAGTGTTTGAGCCAGTTTGCAGGGTGCTGTTGGGGACTAAATGTCTGAGCTAACAAAGAAGTTCTGTAAGGGTATTCAAGCCAGTTTGCAGGGTGCTGTTGGGGACTAAATGTCTGAGCTAACAAAGAAGTTCTGTAAGGGTATTCAAGCCAGTTTGCAGGGTGCTGTTGGGGACTAAATGTCTGAGCTAACAAAGAAGTTCTGTAAGGGTATTCAAGCCTATTGGCACAGAGCTTATGGGGACTAAACATCCATTCACATGATTTTTCCACTCATCAGATCTGTTATTCTTCGCAGTAGCAGAAAAACGTCTAGATAAGATCTGTATTGCTGGCATTGTCATGGGATTTCCTTTAACTTGAAACAAGTCCATATCTGCATCTGAGCTGTATAAAATGATGAATGTTCTGTACAGCAATCAAAACAATTGCAAATAATTAACATGTATGCAACTGCTTCAGTTGTAATTGAGCTATATTTTACTTGGTAAAAACGGATACAGAATTCTCGGGAAGAGGGCCCGGAAATATTCAGTTACTGCCAACAATCTGCTTCTTGTCTAACTTCCATGTTAGGATAAATATCCCAACGGTGCAATGTAGACAATAAGGAACACTTCAACAAAAATACCACACATTAGGTTTAACTATTACAATGAATTGATTGAAGAACATGTCATTGGCAATTAAGTGCATAAGTTGCAGTCATTGTGATGTTTAAAAAGTTGCATGTTTGAACATTGTAGAGGGGGGCGTACGCTGCCTCCGCCCCCTCAAAATCCGCCAATGGTATAGTACAAAAGTTGTAAATCAGTGTTGATCTAAGAGAACAAGATGTTGTATATGCAACACAAAAAGATGAAAAGAAAATGAAGGCAGCAAGCACAAATAGCGAGCAACAAAATAATAAAAATCTGTACTGTGATTTTCTTTGTAAAGTAACAGTCTGTACTGTGATTTCCATTGTAAAGTTATTTTCATGTCAGTATTTCAGTACTTTAATTTACATATATTTCATGCCAGTAAATAAAATACAAATGGCCATGTTTGGGTTTCCTTCACAAAGTGAGGGTAATTTTGATAGAAATCTCTGCTTGCAGGTGAATGGTATTGACTTCCAGAACATCGAGCACAAGGCAGCTGTGAACATCTTGATGGCCACAGAGAGTACAGCGTCGCTGTTTGTGGAAAGGGAGACAACCAGCTGACAGGAGGAGCAGCAGGCTGTTACCTGGATATAGTCATAGCTTGATTGCCTCCCTTAGACCACTAGATGCCATTTACAAGAAAATATTTGTCCTTGGTTCAGAATAACTGTTTGAAGCAACATGAACAAAAACAGTATCATAAAAGTAAACACTATTAATTTGATCATGCTAATTTCACAGTCATTTGTTGTATATTTAGTTCTTCAAAGTTAGCTTTTACTATTTGCATCTGTGATATGTTTTACACATTTAGTGGTCCATTGGAGTTGTTGTCCTGTACCTGTATCTGGTAAGGCCTGCTGCAACTACGGTCATCTGTAAATATGTACATACATGTATCATTCATCTCAGGTGTAGTTGTCAAATTTGCTCTGATAAAAAACAAGTCCCTGCTGCTCAAAACACTTATACCTTTGTTTGGCTGGTCGAATGTTTTGTTGTAAATATTTGTTTGATTAACATACAGATTATGTGATTTGTTTGTATCCCCTTGTTAATATCAATCAAAATTGGTTCAGCAATATGTGATGTTATCATTATGTAAAAAGTAAATCAATTACAAATCGTTATATTTCAAAAATGGGCATAATTATTATAAGTTTTCTTGTTTTCACTGTATTGCATGGTTTCATTGAAACCAAACAGGTGAAAACTTCATATCAGACATTAAAATATAAATATTTCCTTATGAAATCAGAGAGTTCATGCATTGGTTGAACAGTTAAGAAGGGCTTATCTTAAATCAGTGTATAATTATAGTTGCCACAATGTAAGATTATCGTTGCCACAATGTATAATTACAGTTGCCACATTTTTCCAGTGCGTTTTGTTAATCTGCTTACGGTGTCCTATGCACAAGCTGTTTTGATCTCATTGTGTCCTTACAATAATTGACTCCTGTGGATGATGTATCTTGTATGTTTGTGTGTTGACATATATGTAAGCATAGTGGATGTTTATATTTATGATTACTTTTGCCAGTGAAAAAAAAAATTACTTTAAACATGTACGTGTAAATAATTGCTTATTTATTTTATCACTGTTTAGTTTTATGTTGGAGTAGCAGTAAAGTGCTAGTCAAACACTTTCTTACACATTTTGCATTTAATTTTATTTTTAAATGTTCACATTTTGCCCAAACTGAAACAATTAGTCCTAAGGCTATTTTTTTCTTTGATAACATGGATATTTTGCTTTCATCTGAAAACCATTTTATGTTAATCTGAAAACCGTTTTATGTTATTTAACACAGGAAAGTTCAAATTTTAAGCGAATGTATGTGGGTTTTTTTTAAAAACAACATCTAATTGTTAAACATTACAAAATTAGTATTTTCACAATTTAATTGTAAAATATTTAACATAATTTTACAAGACATATTAAGTACTGTCTTCAAACCAAAACCATTGCCCACTGTACTTTTTATATGTATTTAAGATATGTTGACCTGTTAATCAGAATTATGTGTACATTGTTTGCATCATTCAATAATGTCAATGGCAGCTGTATTTGTTTGACATTTGTGTTTATATTGTATATCTGTTATTTTCTTGCGTGTAAACGCACAACTAGGTAAACCTTGATGCAAAAAACAAATACTGGTAAATTGGTGTTTTTGTATGAAATGAATTGAGTTGTAAGTCAGTTGGAACAAGATTTTTAACAGGTCTTAAATTTTAAGCTAAATAATTTAAAAAATGTATGTGCTAATGGTGATGAATTTCTATTCCATGTGTTGGTAAGTGTTTGCTATGTTGTTCCAGTATTTTAATGTTAATTTATCATTGCAACACACTGTATTGAAAGACTCCTTACCTGTCTATTTTATATATATAATAAGTTATTGCGATGAAATTGGACAGAATGAAATAAACTGTTGAAAATGTGTGACTTATATTTAATCGTCTTTGTCCATACAAATTAAAAATACACTGCTCAGCATCAAGACACGACATCTAAGCTTGGGAATTGGTAGTGGTGTATTTTTAAGAACTTACAGGGAACTTTGAAACATACATATTTATTAAAGTACTTATGCATCTCATATATGGGCATGAGCTCAGAGTTTTTGTAATACCTTCATAAAATGCTAATGGGAAAGAGATGTGGTGAAATCATTTATTTAATTTCACATGTTTTCTTCTTTTCAACTTCACCTGACTTATATTGATACTTTCAGATATGGTGGTTACACCCTTTTGCACATTTACACATTTTGTACAGGGAGAAAAAAGTCAGTAATTTCAGGCCACTGATTTCATACACATCTGCTATCTATGGACAGTGCAATGACTTCAGTAAGTCTACATGCTTTGGACGGTTATATGGCTGAAGGTTATCTATGGACAGTGCAATTATGAATGTGTGTTACATATATAGTTACTGCAATCACTTCATGTAAGTCAAAATCTATGGACAGTCCAGTTAGAGTATATCAATATACATCACAATCACTGAAAGTCTGTTATCTTTGGACATAACATTAATTGAAAGTATGTCTTGTCTATGGAAAGTGCAATCACTGAATGCATGTATGTTATGTTAACTATGGACAGGGCAGTTATTGAATGCATGTATGTTATGTTAACTATGGACAGTGCAGTGATTGAATGCATGTATATCATCCATGGACGCTGAATGCATGTTTGTGATCTATGGACAGTGGAGTGATTGAATGCATGTATGTTATGTTAACTATGGACAGTGCAGTGATTGAATGCATGGATGTTATGTTAACTATGGACAGTGCAGTGATTGAATGCATGTATGTTATGTTAACTATGGACAGTGCAGTGATTGAATGCATGTATGTTATGTTAACTATGGACAGTGCAGTGATTGAATGCATGTATGTTATGTTAACTATGGACAGTGCAGTGATTGAATGCATGGATGTTATGTTAACTATTGACAGTGCAGTGATTGAATGCATGTATGTTATGTTAACTATGGACAGTGCAGTGATTGAATGCATGTATATCATCTGTGGTATGTGATCTCTGCACAGTGCAGTCACTGAATGTATGTATGTGATCTATGGACAGTGCAGTGACTCAATGTATGTATGTGATCTATGCACAGTGCAGTCACTGAATGTATGTATGTGATCTATGGACAGTGCAGTCACTGAATGTATTTATGTGATCTATGGACAGTACAATCACTGAATGTATGTATGTGATCAATGGACAGTACAATCACGGAATGTATGTATGTGATCTATGGACACTGAATGCATGTTTGTGATCTATGGACAGTGCAATCACTGAATGTATGTATGTGACCTATGGACAGTGCAGTCACTGAATGTATTTATGTGATCTATGGACAGTGCAGTGACTAAATGTATGTATGTGATCTATGCACAGTGCAGTGACTAAATGTATGTATGTGATCTATGCACAGTGCAGTCACTGAATGTATTTATGTGATCTATGGACAGTACAATCACTGAATGTATGTATGTGATCTATGGACACTGAATGCATGTATGTGATCTATGGGCAGTGCAATGACTGAATGTATGTATGTGATCTATGGACAGTGCAGTTACTGAATGCATTTATGTGATCTATGGACAGTACAATCACTGAATGTATGTATGTGATCAATGGACAGTACAATCACTGAATGTATGTATGTGATCTATGGACACTGAATGTATGTATGTGATCTATGGACAGTGCAATCACTGAATGCATGTTGGTGATCCATGGGCAGTACAATCACTGAATGCTTGTAGGTGATCTATGGACAGTGCAATCACTGAATGCATGTATGTGATCTATGGACAGTGCAATCACTGAATGCATGTAGGTGATCCATGGACAGTGCAATCACTGAATGCATGTAGGTGATCTATGGACAGTGCAATAACTGAATGTATGTATGTGATCTATGGACAGTGCAATCACTAAATGCATGTAGGTGATCCATGGGCAGTGCAATCACTGAATGCATGTAGGTGATCTATGGACAGTGCGATCACTGAATGTATGTATGATCGATAGACAGCGCAGTCACTGAATGAATGTATGTGATCCATGGGCAGTGCAATCACTGAATGTATGTAGGTGATCTATGGACAGTGCATTCACTGAATGCATGTAGGTGATCCATGGGCAGTGCAATCACTGAATGAATGTATGTGATCCATGGACAGTGCAATAACTGAATGTATGTATGTGATCCATGGGCAGTGCAATCACTGAATGTATGTAGGTGATCCATGGGCAGTGCAATCACTGAATGCATGTAGGTGATCTATGGACAGTGCGATCACTGAATGTATGTATGATCGATAGACAGCGCAGTCACTGAATGAATGTATGTGATCTATGGACAGTGCAATCACTGAATGCATGTAGGTGATCCATGGACAGTGCAATCACTGAATGCATGTAGGTGATCTATGGACAGTGCAATAACTGAATGCATGTAGGTGATCTATGGACAGTGCAATCACTGAATGAATGTATGTGATCCATGGGCAGTGCAATCACTGAATGCATGTAGGTGATCTATGGACAGTGCGATCACTGAATGTATGTATGATCGATAGACAGCGCAGTCACTGAATGAATGTATGTGATCCATGGGCAGTGCAATCACTGAATGCATGTAGGTGATCTATGGACAGTGCGATCACTGAATGTATGTATGATCGATGGACAGCGCAGTCACTGAATGAATGTATGTGATCCATGGGCAGTGCAATCACTGAATGCATGTAGGTGATCTATGGACAGTGCGATCACTGAATGTATGTATGATCGATAGACAGCGCAGTCACTGAATGAATGTAGGTGATCCATGGGCAGTGCAATCACTGAATGCATGTAGGTGATCTATGGACAGCGCAGTCACTGAATGAATGTATGTATGATCGATAGACAGCGCAGTCACTGAATGCATGTAGGTGATCCATGGGCAGTGCAATCACTGAATGCATGTAGGTGATCCATGGGCAGTGCAATCACTGAATGCATGTAGGTGATCCATGGGCAGTGCAATCACTGAATGCATGTAGGTGATCCATGGGCAGTGCAATCACTGAATGCATGTAGGTGATCTATGGACAGTGCGATCACTGAATGTATGTATGATCGATAGACAGCGCAGTCACTGAATGAATGTATGTGATCCATGGGCAGTGCAATCACTGAATGCATGTAGGTGATCTATGGACAGTGCAATCACTGAATGAATGTATGATCGATAGACAGCGCAGTCACTGAATGCATGTAGGTGATCTATGGACAGTGCGATCACTGAATGTATGTATGATCGATAGACAGCGCAGTCACTGAATGCATGTAGGTGATCTATGGACAGCGCAGTCACTGAATGAATGTATGTATGATCGATAGACAGCGCAGTCACTGAATGCATGTAGGTGATCTATGGACAGCGCAGTCACTGAATGAATGTATGTGATCCATGGGCAGTGCAATCACTGAATGCATGCAGGTGATCTATGGACAGTGCGATCACTGAATGTATGTATGATCGATAGACAGCGCAGTCACTGAATGAATGTATGTGATCCATGGGCAGTGCAATCACTGAATGCATGTAGGTGATCTATGGACAGTGCGATCACTGAATGTATGTATGATCGATAGACAGCGCAGTCACTGAATGAATGTATGTGATCCATAGACAGTGTAATAACTGAATCCATGTATGTGATCTATGGACAGTGCTATCACTGAATGTATGTATGTGACCCATGGACTGTGCAATCACCGAATGCATGTATGTGATCTATTAACAGTGCAAACACTGAATGTATGTACGTGATCTATGCACAGTATAATCACTGAATGCATGCATGTGATCTATGGGCAGTGCAATGACTAAATGCATGTATGTTATGTTATCTATGGACAGTGCAGTGACTGAATGCATGTAGGTAATCTATGGACAGTACAATCACTGAATGCATGTATGTTATCTATGGACAGTGAAGTGACAGAATGCATGTCTGTATGTTATCTATGGACAGTGCAGTGACTGCATGCATGTATGTTATGTTATCTATGGACAGTACAATCACTGAATGCATGAACATCATCAATGGACAATGAATGCATGTAGGTTATCTATGGACAGTGCAATCACTGAATGAATGTACATTATCAATGGACAGTGCACTGAATGCATGTAGGTTATCTATGAACAGTGCAATCACTGAATGAATGTACATTATCAATGGACAGTGCACTCAATGCATGTAGGTTATCTATGGACAGTGAAGTGACAGAATGCATGTCTGTATGTTATCTATGGACAGTGCAGTGACTGCATGCATGTATTGTTATCTATGGACAGTACAATCACTGAATGCATGAACATCATCTATTGACACTGAATGCATGTATGTTATCTATGGACAGTGCAACACTGAATGAATGTACATTATCAATGGACAGTGCACTGAATGCATGTAGGTTATCTATGGACAGTGCAATCACTGAATGAATGTACATTATCAATGGACAGTGCACTGAATGCATGTAGGTTATCTATGGACAGTGCAATCACTGAATGAATGTACATTATCAATGGACAGTGCACTGAATGCATGTAGGATATCTATGGACAGTGCAATCACTGAATGAATGTACATTATCAATGGACAGTGCAATGACTGAATGCATGTAGGTTATCTATGGACAGTGCAATCACTGAATGAATGTACATTATCAATGGACAGTGCACTGAATGCATGTAGGTTTTCTATGGACAGTGCAATCACTGAATGAGTGTACATATCAATGGACAGTGCAATGACTGAATGCATGTGTGTGAACTATGGACAGTACAATGACTGAATGTTTAACTGTTATCTATAGACAGTATGTGCAATGACTGAATGTAGTTCAGTTAACTGTGGACAGTACAATGACTGTATGTCTGTTATCTGTGGACAGCACAATGACTGACTGTATGTCTGTTATATATGGACAGTACATGACTGAATGTGTAACTGTTATCTACAGACAGTGCAATTACTGAATGTACGTCTGTTATCTGAGGACAGTACAATGACTGAATGTGTGTCTGTTATCTTTGGACAGAGCAATGACTAAATCTGTAGCTTTTATCTATTGACAGTGCAATTACTGAATGTATATCTGTTATCTATGGACAATGAATTACTGAATGTACGTTTGTTATCTATGGAGAGTACAATGACTTAATGTACGTCTGTGACCTGTAGACAGTACAATTATTTAATGTACATCTGCTATATATTGACAGTGCAATGACTAAATGTATGTTATCTATGGACAGTGCATGACTGAATGTTTGTCTGTTATCTATGGACAGAGCAATGACATAATGTACGTCTGTTATCTATGGACATTACAATGACTTAATGTACGCCTGTTATCTATTGACAGTGCCATTGCTGAATGTATGTCTGTTATCTATGGACAGTACAATGACTTAATGTATGTCTGTTATCTATTGACAGTGCAATGACTAAATGTATTATTGACAGTGCAATGACTAAATGTATTATTGACAGTGCAATGACTAAATGTATTATGTTATCTATTGATAGTGCATGACTGAATGTATGTCTGTTATCTATGGACAGAGCAATGACTAAATGTACATCTGTTATCTATGGACATCAAAATGACTTGGTGTACGTCTGTTATCTATTGAAAGTGCAATGACTGAATGTATGAGTGTTATCTATGGACAGTGCATGACTGAATGTGTGTCTGATATCTATGGACAGTGCATGAAGGAATGTATTTATGTTATCTATGGACAGAGCAATGACTGAATGTATGTCTTTTATCTGTGGACAGTGTATAACTAAATGTATGGCTGTCATCTATGAACAGTACAATGACTAATTGTATGTCTGTTATCTGTGGACAGTGTATAACTAAATGCATGGCTGTCATCTATTAACAGTACAATGACTGATTGTATGTCTGTTATCTTTGGACAGTGTATAACTTAATGTATTTCTGTCATCTATGGACAGTACAATGACTAAATGTATGTATGTTATTTATGGACAGTACATGAATGAATGTGTGCCTCTTATCTATTGACAGTACAATGACTGAATGTACATATGTTATCTATGTACAGTACATGACTAAATGTGTGTCTGTTATCTACGGGCAGTACAATTACTGAATGTACGTATGTTACCTATGGACAGTACATGAATGAATGTGTGCCTCTTATCTATGGACAGTACATGACTGAATGTACATACGTTACCTATGGACAGCACATGACTGAATGTGTGTCTGTTATCTATTGATAGTGCATGACTGAATGTACGTATCTTCAGCGCTTGACTGAATGTATGTTATCTATGGACAGTATGTACAATGACTGAATGTGCGTCTTTTATCTATGGACAGTGCATGACTGAATGTATATCAGTTATGTATAGACAATACAATGACTGGATGTGTGTCTGTTTTCTGTGGACAGAACAATGACTGAATGTTTGTCTGTTTTCTATGGACAGTGCTTGTATATTCAAACAGTTGATTGTCGCCATGCAGTACAGGCAGCATTTTATGCATGCATAACAAAACGAGTAATATAATAAAGTATATGACGGGCATCTATTGTCTACAACTTTGAATAAATCATTTTCTAGATTACATTCTCGACAATTTTAACGATGCATCAGAATCGGAGGAGCCAGCGCAGGCAAATCTATATGCCAACTCCATTTTGTATTTCATTAATTGGTGTTTTGTATCCCAAGTAAACTGTACGGTGTAGTTTTTATGATTGGGCATGCGCAGTCAACATTTTAGTGTTAGTCATTTCCTGGTTTAAATTGTTAAAATATTTGTGCATTTTTTCCCTTTTTATCCCTTTTCGGTAAGAGAAATTTGCATTGTATTTGTGCATACGGTATCTTCATTAGTAATATAATTATGTGAAATACGAAAACAAATATATACTCACAGTTCACGTTTGTTAGCAATAGTTAATACAGTTGATAAGTTCAGGGTGTGGACAGGCTTGGTAATATAACATTCCTGAATCTTTTCGTTTAGAATAAAATTTTGACATTTCGAATACTCTACAGGAATTTGTATTGGTATTTCATAATTCTAAATGCATAATAACATGATTGTTGTTACTTCTATATGAAATTTTGATCTAATCTTCAATTTTTCCACCACTAAAATGGTGTTTCTTGCGGGTTACTAGAATAACCGAAAGTTTAAAAACAGAAAGCACATTGGAATTACCGAAAGCGCAATGTTATATAGCTAATGAATGATTGAAAGGACTATCTTCTGTTAATACATTTGTTAAAAGCATAGTATTTAACTGTTCTGGGTTTAGTTTGTTCTTTTTTTAAAATTTCTGTTGCAAACAATTAACAATCGCATTTGTATTTAGCTGTATGTTTTAATTGATCATTCGTCATGTTGTAAACTGCTAACTTAGTATGAAGTTTCTACTAAATTTTGACTTGAAATATCTCATAACGTCATCAGATTTTAATTTTTTAGTTTTGACTAAATTTTGACTTGAAGCATCTCATAACTTAAGCAGATTTTAATTCAAATCTAACATTTAAAATAGATACTCAATAAACTTCATATAAATCATGTTTTAAAGTTTACAATATTGTTGTTTGCTTTACCGTCACCGTGTATGTACATTTCATCAGTTAATCCTTCTCAGATTATTCCATGTTTTCGATACTTCTCACGCTAATTTTATGTAATAGGCTATGAGTATGCATTGCGCTGTTTTATCCCGAATAAAGATTATGTCATGTCGTGTATATGCCAAATAAAATTGACTTGTCTTGACTATTATATAATTAAGTGATGTTTAATTGACTGATATAACAAACTATAATTTTAGCAATAGTATAATAATATAGGAACATTATTGATGCCCAAATAGCGTAAAAAATCGGCAATATAAAAATGAACACATGATGCACGGTTATTGAATCCTAATGTAGACCTCAAACATTCTCATACATTTTTTATGTATCCGGCAGTTTCGTGTTTAGGTTATCGTTTTTAAACGAATGTCTTTGGAATTTCCATTAAACAAATATTATTCCATTTATAATCAAAGTCCTTTTCTGTCTCTGAATAGAGAAAAATCCGTTGATCGGAACAACTTATACACATTACAGGGCCTTCCCCAGGATTTTTTTCAGGCGCCCGGTCCCGAGAGGGTGGGTTAGGGAGGGGTGTACCCTCCCTTATAATGTTGAGAAAAAATTTGCGGCATGTGTCAAATGACGTTATCTGGTGCGTTTTAGCTCTTTAAATTTAGGCAAACAGCTTTTCATTTATAGTAAACGTTAAAACGAAATAAAATAAACGAAACCTCACCGTGAAAACGGTTTACCCCAAGCCTTTTAGAAGCATCGGGCGTCAATTTTGTTGCGAAACTGAAAGTAACTATTAATTGTTTCCGGGTGTATGTCCAGTGCGCATCCCTTTCGCACAGTGATGTCATGTTCAAACCAACTATTCTTGTCGTTCTCGAATATTTAGGTTACACTCGATCTACTTACGGAGCCATTTTTTGTTTGATTAATTATTTTCATATGGGCATGCGTTTAGTGTTTAAACACTGTTTTAATCGTTAACAACTGTTGAACATAGTACTGATTTGATAATTGGTGAAATGTAAAGATCTTGATTAAAATAATACATTTATATAATTCATGCTTTGTTCGTGCAAAAATGGTGGGAACATTTTCTCGTGAACGCCGTGCCTACGCGCGTCAAATGATAGTAAAGCACATGGTACGTACACGCACGCCTTCCGTGCGTGGAACGTGACATCGTGGTTGTCAGCAGACATTTCGCGCTCGTTTGTAGAAAACGCGGGTTTTACATGGCATGCATGTAAAACAAGACAACTAATTTTACGAAACTACAACAGCAACACTGGATAGGCTTTTCATATTAGCGTATTTGAGACTGATTTTCGCAGTTTATTTTTTTTTATTGTAGTTATTAAATAAGCAAATAAATAAGCGTGGATATTATAAAATACGAAAGGGCGAGGGTTTGTTTTGACGCGAATATGAGGTTACTTGCGTGTGGATACATACCGATTGCGTCGATACGTCAGTGATAACGTCATTCCATAGCGAAGATAACCTGAGCGTTTCTATTGGCTAATATCGATTTTACTGCGTAATGAAACTCCGCCTTCAGGGGCGGGGCTTCACAGTGATTGATTGCGGCAGTGTTCATTATGGGCCGAGTTGCAGGTGGGCCAATGGCCCATCAGCCACAAAATCAGTGCGCCATTTACTGATTTTCTTTGGGGGGCGACTTACTATATCATATTTTCATGTTACTTTTATTATGTTTTTATTACAAATGTCAAAAACATAAAATTACTCTTATCATTGTACGATAACCACGAAAATTTCTCTAACAAACAGTTCTACAATTTGTGACTGTCGACCTTTGTGGAAGATTTATCAGTGTGTTCACCCAAACTTCCAGACTAAGTATGGCACTATGGGTACGGCAAGATTAATGGATGTTTTCTCGCCCTCATTCTCCACAGTGTTCTCATTTTGCCTAGGAATTGTGGTGGAAATTTCAAAAGATTTTGTCCCTCAATGCTCTCTCTTTATCTGCTTTTTGCTTCTACATCATGTTTTGTTCTTATTAAAATCAACTTAAACCGCATGTAAATTTCAGACAGCATTAAATGAAGCATTACTAATTGATTCATTGGTTAAAGAAGAATATGGTCATTTTAAAATTACATGATATCATAAACGTTGATTTAGTTTCTTTGATTTAAGACTTCAGTCAAATTAAAGTTTTCATCCTTTGCAATCATCATTAATTAAAAAAGACCGTGTTAATTATTTTCGGTGGGGGGATAAATCATTTATGTAGAGCATTTTTTACGAGCGTGAAAAACCAGTCAATTTAATTGTATCTATGAGGTGTGATTGTTGAGCTTCTTAATGTGTGAAATATTGTCATCAAATAATTTTTATGCACACATTGTGTGGGTTGTTCGTTAATAATCAGGTGTGAATAAGTGTGGCAAGTTCAAGTTCAACTGGGATATAATGCAAAATGATTAAAAGGAATCAGTACTAAGCAAGCACACACTACAACAACACATTAAATATTCATATACTTTTATTCAGTTCGATTACAAATAGAAGCAGAATATCAATCATGTTGGGTGGCTTTCGGTTATGCCAATGCGCTTTCAGTTTTTTTACCGAAAGCGTGTGCTTTCAGTTATTCAAGTAACCGGTTTCTTGCGCTAAGAAATTCCGGCATATTTAGCCCAATATCAAATTAGCACTAAGTTTTTTACACATCTCATTAATAAGATTACATGCATAAGTTGATGTTTAAATCCCAGATTATCAATCTATACACATAATGACCAATATATCATGGCATATAATCTATGTTTTTATCCAATATCCAAACTGCACAAATCGCAAATTACGCCTGCTTCAGTCTGCACTTCCGCATATTACATTAAAAACAAAACATCATCAGGGGTTCTGCTGGCTCAAAAAAAGCTGTTGCCACTAAAATTGGCCACTTTTAAAAAGTTGGAACCAGTTTTATTAGTCATATATTGACATACTTCTAATAACAGTTAATTGCATTAACTGCATTTTTATTATTAAACTTTGCAGTATAATCGTTGATTGTTGGGAATCTAGATTTTTCAACACTTTATTTGAAGTAATTTAGTAATGTTGATCATTTTGTAGGGTCACGAAAATTTGACACTATCAAAATTATACTTTACTTGCAGATTGGTAAATCCTTCTTTTAATGAAGATCTTCATTTGTTGATTTAACAACTGTCTGTCCATTCATGCTAACATTCATTATGACTGCGGTCGAACAGTCTGTCAATGTTCAGAAATATATCCAGATGCAGATTTGGTTCCTTTGTTTTGGCCTATATTTAGGTCAGCTACATTTTGGAATCAAAGTATAGGTTAGATACCAGTAATTCCAATTCCCGTACGGTCCTATTAAAAGTGGCGAACTTTCCAAGCATTTTTCTAGCCTTTCCTTTATTTCAGATTGTGTAAAGCATGGTATCAATTTAAAGATGTATCTTTCCTGTTCCAAAAAATTGCAATAAAAAAGATATGTCATGCTAATTCTAAGAAAATGCATCTCGTCTGAATACAGACACCGGTAGAAAACAGGGTTTCGGCATTCATATTTTGACAAAAGCCCCATACCATAGTCGACACACCCCAAAAGTTCACCTTCCAAGTTAGCCTCCAATGAAATACACCAAAATGTTCCAGACACACATGGGATATAAGAAATAACCACAAAAGGCATGTCAGAGATTGCTAATTGGCTTTTATAGCAGAAGAGAAAAGAAACTCTTAATCATAGGCACTGCTTTTGAATGGACCTCAGAGGGTTCACAATGATTTACTGGTATCTAACCTATATCACATGTCCCAAGATGCTCTGATTTGCTAGCAGTGTTGTTATTTTGAATTTAAATTTCACCTGTTGCAGATAAAAACATATCACAATAATAACTAGTGCTGATTTGGATTTCAACTTAAGTGTGATTGTGCCTAACCAAGCGGAAAACTGATGCTATGACGTCAAAGTTAAGCTTTCCCACAAAGACATGCTTGTGTGCAACAGTAGGCTAATTAATGATCTGATAACAAACAATGCCCTAAGGCCATGTGTGGAGACTCTGTAGTAATTTCATCTGCCCCAGTTTTGTTGCAATTGAGATTTCACATACCAGATTTTAGCACTGTCTAAATTCTGTTGTCCCCAATAAAATTTGCCACTTTGCAAAAACTGTCGCCACTTTCGCAATTTTGTCGCCTTATGTGATTTGATGAACAGCGGAACCCCTGATCATATTATATTAAAATACAAACAAAAATTTGGGTTACCAGTACGCTGGATTTGGGATGCATCAGGGAAGTATTTATAATGCATCGCACTGTTGTACGTAGTTTAATTGGTTCTACTTAGAATTACAGAAGGGGGCTAGTTTTGGGAAAAAAGGCAATAACAGTTTAAAAATGCATGTTTTTGTCCTTTCATAATCATTTTAAATAGATGTACACAAAAGTCCCGATTAATGTTTTGCCTGTATATAAGAGTCTCATTATAAAGATTAATTTAAGCGTTTCTACATCTGCTTTTAATTTACTGACAGTATAAATTGTGTTCATAACTTAATTCTAAAATATTTCAGGCTTATACCGTAAATCAAGATGTCGAGCAGAAAAGCCAAAGCGAAGGGAACCACCAAGAAGAGGGCTCAGAGGGCCACTTCTAACGTGTTTGCCATGTTTGACCAGGCTCAGATCCAGGAATTCAAGGAGGCCTTCAACATGATTGACCAAGACAGAGATGGGTTTATTAGTAAAGAAGATCTTCACGATATGTTGGCTTCTATGGGTAGGTATTGGAAGTGAAACATAAGTACATGTACTGCCTTGTGTTGCGTATATCACTAAGTTTGATAATTAACAATTACTAGGCACACTGCTACGGATATAATAATATTGGTGCATATTAAGGCAGGGTTGTGGAAATCCTATGCCTGACTTGTCCGACATGGGTAATTGTACCATCGGACAAGTAAACTTTCTGTCAAGTTGTCAGTGGAAAAGTACAATTTTGGTGTGTGAAAATGGTGGAAAGTTGGGAGTTATTATATCATTATATAATTATACTATATTTTAAAACAATATAAAATTGTGTTTCATGTAAAATTAAATGACAACGTTTATATTAGTGTCGCCAAGAATAAAATCTTTATTTTTTATTTGGACCAGTGGACGTACTTGTGGACAAGTACATTTTTGAAATAAAATTCTCTGTGGACAAGTGTACAATTTTGGTATTTCCACACCCCTGATTAATGATGTCTTTAAAAGGATTGACCACATCAGGATCTTACATGGCTCCCTCTGGCTTGCAATTGTCTTGAGCCAAATTTTCCTTTCTAAGTTGAAATTGTTCTCATTTGGGTATTTTAGAAAAAGTTGTAGCCAAATGAAAATTTCTGTAGCCAAATGGAAATTTCTGTAGCCGCATCATCCAATTTGTAGCCATTGGCTAATTTGGCGAATGGCAGAGTGAGCCGTGAGTCTTAATTCAGTTAACATTACAACCGGGTTTTCATTAACTTTTTTGAAAACTGGAAGTTTGAACTTCCTGTCCTCTGATTTTGGAAGTTTTGCGCATAATGTTTGGAAGTTTTGACGGTATTGCGCTACAGAAGTCCTGAGTATTTCAGAATTGAAAATAAGTACTGTATAAAATTCAAGCTGTTTTTAAGGCCAGTTCTTTTTCATCAAGTGTTTATATGCCAATATTTATTTAGTGGAAGAGGTTAACATTTAGATAAATTACTTAATTTTTCTTCTAACTTGTTCATCCTTACAAAGTCTTACACGATGGAACTTCCAAGGCTGACATTTTGGAAGTTCTGCAACTTCCATGGCTTCAATTTTGGAAGTCCTGTGACAAAAACTGGGAGTAAATTACTCCCAAACTTCCCTTAATTGAAGCCCTGTTACTATAAAGATAAGATTTTAAGCATTTATTGCACCAGACATTAATCCATGGATTAATGTCTGTAAGTACTGTGAATTGTAATGTTATGAAAGTCAAACCACTTAGCTCATGATGTATTGCATCACGTGTTATGACAGACTTTAACATAATCACTATGTTTTCGTTTGTGACCTAAAATATAGAATCATTAATTATTGTTGTTACTGCTTATGTTAACAATTGGTTCGTAGGCTAAATCTTCAAATCATTTTAGTGTCAGCTTAAATCATTTCAACATACAGTATTTGGCATTGAACACAAATTTATATATTTTGTAAAATGGAATGGTGGTTTTCAGGTAAGAATCCTACAGACCAGTACCTAGATGAGATGATGACATGTGCCCCTGGACCAATCAACTTTACCATGTTCCTCACAATGTTCGGTGAAAAACTCAACGGAACGGACCCCGAGGATGTTATCAGAAATGCTTTCGCCTGTTTCGATGAAAACAACTCTGGTAAGAAGCCAGCACCCAGGTTTTTACATGTCAAATAGGCATATTAATTTTGAAAACATGATAATGATGACTTTTGACTTTAAATATTTACAAATATGTACAGTGGATGTTCCCACAAATGCCATTTGTAAAGTTCATTGGGTAAATTTTTATCCAATACTAAGACTTTTTTATTCCTTAATGCTATTTACCTGTTAACCCAGTTTAGTACTATTTATGTAAAGGGCACATGTTACTGCTTGTGATGCACTTGCTGAAGAAATATTAAGCCTGAGAGGAGTCTAAATGATAAGTGACGAACATTTCTATGGTCTACAGTGTTAAACTCAGCATGGCCTGCCCCAGGCCGTTTAAGTGCCCTGGTGCTCATTTCGTTTTAACGTTTAATTTAAAACGTGTTAGCCCTAAATTTAAGAGCTAAATCGCACCAGATAACATCATTTGACACGTGCCGCAAAAACGGTAGGGTAACCCACCCCTATCAGGACCTGGGCGCCTGAAAAAAATCCTGGGGAAGGTGCTGAACTGTTAATGTTGTAATCTGTCTGTGTGTTGTAGGCTTCATCAATGAGGAGAGACTGCGCGAGTTGCTGACCACAATGGGCGACCGCTTCACAGATGATGAGGTAATGTTTGTTGCCGATCGATGTGCTAAATATAAAATATGTTTGGTTTACTTCCAATAATTGTGGTACATCTGAGGGGAGATATGCATATATTCATTTTTGTGTGCTATTTGTAAATCTATTAAATCTGGAACATTAAAATAATTTATGTTGGAAATCTATTCTAACCTTGTGACTATAATATTACCTGAACATTTAAAGTAACGGCACTTTGTGAGAATGTGGTCAAGTTAAGTAACTACCAGTATTAAGAAAAACTAGATAGTTTTCTAGAAAATTTAGCATGGCAGCAGTTTATGAGAAATTTGAACATTATGATAATAAAAATACCATACCAAGGAAATGTGCTCCTGTATTTTGTTCACTATAGGTGCTGTTCATTAGTATCATGAATCATTCAGAACGAGACAATGTCCTACAATAAAAGTAAGGTTTAGGATTTACGATGATAGACTGAGAGAGGTACACTTTTCGATGTTGCATAACGTGATGTTTTGGTTTGCAACATAGGTTGATGAGATGTTCCGAGAAGCACCAATCAAAAAGGGAAATTTCGACTACAATGAGTTCACAAGAATACTCAAGCACGGCAAGAAGGATGATGCTGAATGAATACACTTTCCATGCTGCATTGTAGCTGATCGTTAACATAACTTGCAATGTTAAAAAAACCCATTTCGGTCGAGGATAATATCAGCCTTAGAATGGCATTATTAAAATATAATCTCAAGTTGGTCCTAAATACATGCTGTTCCTAGCTCTGTACATTATGAGTGTTCAACTTTTTACTCTTTTATTGATGGATCTGAAATTAATATAATTTTTGAAAGTTGACTTACATCCTTCCATTATATAGACTTCATTAAATGCATAATAGGATAATTTTTTCTTGATAATAGATTTGAAGTATTAATTTCTTGAGCAATAGCACAACCAAATTTGTATAGGAATTATACAATTATGCATTACTGTTTTCTAGAGTTATTGATAATCTTATTTAATCGCTGTAGCTTTTTGTTACTTTATAAGCTGCATATCTTATAACCATGTCCGTTCAGTAGATATACTTTCGTCTCGGTAGTATTTAGTCTAGTATTTTCATTATACATTTTTGTCTTGCTTTTACAATTAATCACATTCCACCTGACATACTTGGACCAGAAACCTTGCACAGTAGAATTGCAGTCATTCTTCGTTATTCCTTGTAAATGTTAAAATATCGGACCAGTTATTTTGTATGTGAATTTAAGTATGTTATGTTGGCTTTCATTCCATCTGAAGCAACATTATGTGTTAAATGTTAAAATAATCGATATTCATACCATTTTGGTACTAGAATATTAGTCTAGTATGTCTTCCGCAGTGAAGCACTGAAGAAAACTAACACATTTTTAAGCTATGGGCTAAAACTGAGCTTGATTATAAAATTATTTGTATACTACAGTTATGTGATATGTGTACATACATGTGATGGTTTGTTTCCGCTTGCCTTGTCGATTGTATTGCATTCCAGAGAACACATTGGGACCAGTTTTTGAACAAGTATCTATACATGTTATCATTGATATTTAACATGCCATGGCATATGATGGCATTATGTGTTTTGCAACCGAAGTTTTAATCTTTGTACATAAACTGAAAAAAATATATTTTGGTAGTTTACGCATTATTAGTACCAATATAGAAACGTTACGTAATTTTATCAATATTAGTATTCTTTCACCAACATTCCCTAAACTACCAAGTTGATTGGTACAGTTGTTTTATTGAGTTTTGTTACGAACGACTATTCACCTACACAATTGTCTCCGTAATTTTTATAACCATAATACAATGTAACGAGCTATTTTTCGTTGTTTCTACTTCAAAGCCCCATCAACCGTGTCCTGAAGCTATTCTGGGAAAGATACTAGTATTTAAATGTTTGACAACTATTTGATATTCATATTGATGGTGTATAGAGTATAAAACAGTGATCAAATAGAGAATCAACCGTTTTTCCCGTAGGAAAGATGCAGAGCAAAACATCAGGATACCGCTCTCGTTTAGTTGAGATTTCAAATACGTGTATCAGACTTAGCAGTGGCAAGATTATTTTGTCGCCAATAAAAGTCGCCACTTTGAAAAAGCTGTCGCCATCTTTATGATCTTGTCTCATTTGTTGATCTACAGCGAATCATGATTAGTGGTTGCACTCACAAATAATGCAACCCAGAAATGGTGAATATCTCGCAATCGTAATAGTCTGTGTTACACATTTCGTTGTCAATCATACAATAATTTACTGATGTCACGCACATGAAACTTGAGACGCGTTTGTGTTTGCCTCTTACTGGTTATTATTTTGTTAATTACTTAAATTTGAAACAAAACATTAATGCGCCTAGTGCGCAGCCACAATAATGATAAATTCCAATGTAATGAATAATTGCATAACGGTGGGAAATATTCGCAGGTCATAATGGCGCATGTTCTCTCTAATTTAACCGGAACAAAACGCTATAGAGTTGCATTTTTTAGTCGATAGCGGTGCATGCAGTGAGCGAGTATCGGTAGTCTTGCTCCACGGTACAAACATGTTTCACATACATGGTACAAAACAACAGTTGTCACACTATGAGCATCTAATTAATACACCGAACAAAATTTATAGGCGTGACACGATTGCGCAATAATCAAGAACACAACACATTGGAACAAAAATAAATAAGTAAAATGAAACTTGAACCAAGAATCCAATAATAAGGAATACATGAAGAAGATCGGACTTGTGCCCGATTGTATTTGCATTTTCATATCGCACGATTATAAATAACATTCATCTTGTGAAACCTCCCAACTTTGCCATAGCCTGGTCGAAATTAGTGTCCGCTTCGAGCACTCTGTATTTCATGTAATTGTTCCGGTTGCGTGCGTCCCAATCGCGAACAGCGTTCACCGCCGTCGGCCGGTTAAACTCTGGGTTCAGATAGTTCGTTGCGTACGGTAGCGGCTGATAGTTCATCCACGTTTGTTTGTGCGACTGATTTGCGAGGTGCTTAAGCCGGATTTCCTCAGGGGATGGCTCCTTGCGTTGCGCCCTTTGCCTTTGCAAGTGCGCGTACATAGAGTTGGGGAACAGCGTTGTGTCCGCTTTCAGTTCGTCGTCTTTCGTCGGTTTTATCGAAGACTTGTGGTCGTATTTGGTCGGCGCCAACGCATGAGTCGTGACCGGGTTCGAAACGTTTTTCGGGAATCCTAACAGCGTTCTTACGTTTTGCCGGTTTCTGTCCGTGCAACACGGACACGTGGTGGCGCTGGTGCCCTCGTACACCGGGATCACGTGACCGTACCTCGAATAGTGCAAATAGTCCGCCACTAGACCGTCCACCAGTGTGTGGTTCAAGTCTTTCGGCGTCAGATGTGACGCCATCTGCATTCTGAACACCTCCTTCTTAGGTTTTTGGCTCTCAACTGGCGACGGCACTCGTTCTCTTCGGACCGGCTGCACTGGCGCGACAGGCTTTGACCTGAGCGGCGAAAGGCGCGAAAAGAACCTATCGCCGTCGTCGTCGCCGTTAATGTAATCTGATAAAACGTTTTTACGCACTCTGTGTATCGTCGGCTGTGGTTTAAATGCGGGCGTCGATGAAACACTGCCCTCTTCGTCGATAACCGGAAGCTTCTTCACCCGTGCCATCGGCGCCTGGAAGCGGTTCTTCTTGGTTGCCATGACACCGCGCACTGGCGTCATCGACACGAAGCGACCTCCGTAATCTTGCTGGCGGCTCATACTAAGAGGCTCGTACCCGAGCAGCGTCCTGAGAGGCATTGTTGTCACTTCCGGTACTTACAGGAACGCGCAAGTTCATTCTGAAATTAAAACATACAGTTATGGAATATTTAATTATATGAAAAAAGTTTGGTGACAAACGCTCTTAATCGTGTAATAAGGGTATTAAATCTAACCCTTAGTACATGTAAATGATATTTTTAAAATAATGCTTTTTAAAAATTCAAAACAAAAACTAAGCATGCTATATATACATTTGTTTTGGAATGATATACGTATGCTTATTTCTATTTTCGTGTTTATCGTGGTCATTTGGCGTTTTGTCCAAGGCATCGAACGATTAAAGTAATGCGTTGCATGGAATTAAGAACCCCCAGGAAAGCTTAACTCATATACATGTATATAGTATTATGTTCAAAACGGTTACAGTTGTCCGCGTCATCGTTATCGAACACTTTCTTCGTCAATAATACACAGTGATGATTTTGTATCCTGTCGGTCGTAGCTAGATTCGTGTCCCCGGCGAAGGAAAATCTTTTCTTTTTTTGCATCTGTATATAATTAACATTTGTTTTCGGTTAGTCCTACTGCTTCAGTTTTTGTTAAGATATTAAATGACATTTTCCAACAATATGTACATCTGTGAACGAGTCCATTTAATGTCCCTTTAACCCCCTTAAATTTAACAGCATATGCACAACGAAACGATCTAAGCGTTTAGTTTTCACCGCAAAAACTTATGTTCTTTTCGTTGAGAATTTTTGAATCATGTTCCACTGTCCAATGGTAATATAATCGACAATATGATAGATCTATATAATTCCTTGCATCCATTGGTTTGCGAAATGGGTGAACAAGCGCCTTTAAAAGTCGCGGTCATGTTATCACATGTATTTTACGATGTTTGTTCTCCTTCACGCTGTTTACTGTACTACTTTCAAACCCATTAATAGTGCAGACAAAAACTGCCCAACTCCAAAACCTCTTATCATACGTTGCGCCGGACGGATAACGAACACTTCAATCCCAAACTAACAATGAAGCCCCGCGTCTGTCATGTTTATTTTACCGATATGCCGAATCACAAACAGGATTATTCAAAATGAAAAACGGATGACACATCTTATTATAATTCCATAAAAACTTGCGCATATTATTCACATTTATTGAAACTCACTGATAACGATTTGGAGAGAACTCTATATACTTCGCTCGATGTACATATACTTAATCCAGGTTTTGGCAACGAACATTAATAAAATGAATGGTTTTCTTAATCAAATCTCGACTGATTTCAAAATGATATTAAACTTGTATAAACGGATATAGCGCCGATTTGTGTTTATGATCGGTATATAATACATGCACTCGATAGTATCTGATCGATAATTAAATAAGTACTTTGAGATCTGTACAAAAGCGACACGGAACGATTACATTAAACTGACAGGAATCATTTCTTCACATGACAAATTTAAGTTGTAGAAAAGGGAATGGTTTCTTTTCAATAACTGCATTCCACGTAGCGATCTTCGCGTGCCCTGTTAGCCGTAGATATTCATAACTTTATTTCAAAATATCACCGAAGGTCATTTTTCTTAAATCACTATATAAACTCTACCTTTGTGCATTTATAGAGCTGAATTTCAAAGGTAATATTAAGTAGGTTCGTGAAAATGGAATAAGTTCTCGGTACGCATTAGTAACACGCACTAGCACAAGTCCAATTGATGGAAGATCACCGTTTGCCAATTGTTGGATGCCACCGCATACAAGTCCATGCAACCGCATGCGGCATCTACAGAATGCATACATTATTAAGTACATGTCATAAAATGGGAATTGAAAGCAGAACATCCGTTATGTGAAATCGAAGCTGATGAAAGGTGTCTGTCTACCGGTATACAATTGTGTTTAAGTTTAGTTTCAGTTTGTGGTATGCGGTCGAAGCTACATTACCCATTAAACCACTCAACAGTACGGGCAAAATATATTTGAGGCGCGTCGTGGAAAAATCGGTCTTAATGCATGTGCGTAACGTGTCGTCCCGGATTAGCCTGTGCAGTCCGCACAGGCTAATCCAGGACGGCACTTTCCGCTTTTGTGGTATTTTCTGTTTCAAGGAAGACTCTTCTAAACATAAATCCACTGTAGGCGGAAAGTGCCGTCCCGGATTAGCCTGTGCGGACTACACAGGCTAATCCGGGACGACACTTTAAGCACATGCATTAAGTCCGGTTTTCCCACGACATGCCTCATTTTATTAAAGGTAAAACCTCATGTAGTTGGTTATTTAATAGTGAAAACTGTCACCTTCTAATAAATATTACATGTTATGTGTGTGTGTGTGTGTGTGTGTGTGTGTGTGTGTGTGTGTGTGTGTGTGTGTATTTAATAGTAATAAGCGTGTACATGAAGTATTTGAACAGTAAATTAATTACGGTGTATACCTGCCCAGGATCTTTAAAAATTTAACGACTACATAAAACACAAGAATATATATTTTATTCTACTGTGTACTCGATACAAACAAACTGAATGAAACATGCACAACTATATAACGAGTAGACAGTTTTGTGACTCTCATTGTTTTAAATATATCGTGCGGTGAAATTTCCAGAGCTCGTCTATACAGCTTAAAGTTTGTATTATAATTAAGATGTTTTTCCCGCATGATTTTGGTATACATTTATAAGAGGTGAACATACATGTATTATCGATTGTTGATCATACAGGCAGTATTGATTTGGTTTTGAAAATATTTTACATTCCGCCAAACAATATTTATGACAATATACATGTAATGTAATTATCTGCAAATGCATGTACATATATTCAAACCATTAACAATTACGATTTTAATACGTTCACATTTTCTTTTGAAAAAAAGTACCTCTTTAAACTGTATGACCATATGGCTTCTTAAAATACATTAAATATTAGGCGTGTCGTGGAAAAACGCTTAATGCATGTGAGTCAAGTGTCGTCCCGGATCAGCATGTACAGTCCGCACAGGCTAATACTGGACGACACTTTCCGCTTTTATGGTATTTTCTGTTTCAGGGAAGTCCCTTCTAAACATAAATCCACTGTAGGAGGAAAGTGCCGTCCTGGATTAGCCGGTGCGGACTGCACATGCTAATCCGGGACGACACTACGCACAAGCATTAAGCCCGGTTTTCCTACAACACGCCTCATATGTATATGTTAATACATTCCAGATTGAATGACTACAACAATGACTACGACTATTAAATTGGTGTAAGTACTAAAACTTAGACAGCGTACATGTCGCAATGTCACTACAAATTTGATTCAAAATGACAATGTTCTGAACATGAATTGACAAATCATAAATAAACAACCGCTGGTATTGTTCCGGATTGTTTATTTCAGTGAAGAAATAAAGTAATATTAATGCTCGTAACTCCGACCTAGCTAATATAAATTGAGATTATAAAATATTGAACTATAGCTAATTATAAACATGTACATAGTTACATTAATTTAGATCCGAATACAAACATGTATGCTATCTAGAAATAACTTGAAGCGACATATGAAAATCGTGGATTATTGATTTAATAAAGAAAGCCAAAATTATACATCTACCTGAATGAATAAGTCTCGTCTCAATTAAGCACACACAGAACAGACGCTAGTAAAAATAACTTTTAAATCCGTACACTTGTTTTACTATAATTCTACTGTAATTAAAATATGGTGCCAAACGCACCCGGTATCTTATTCTATGATTTTAATATTTTGACTACCGTTTCGAACACGTATATTAATAGCTACTGGATAATTTGCTGTCAAAAAGTGCGTGAATATCCATTTTAAATCTTTTAGAAAAGAAACGGGGAAGTATTTAAGTACTTACCAAAACATGACCGTGTATGAAAAGATTAATCCCTGTGCATAAATCCGCTTTCCTAACGACTAGATCCACTTCAAACACCTCGGTATATCTACAAATTCGTTGTTTTATCTGCCATACACCAATCCAAACAGACAACTTCAACTAGTGGTCATTTTAGTTAAATGGTGTTGACCTGTTTAATTATATAGAAATTAAGGTCGTTATTCAGAACGCGTTTTCGCCGTACGGATTAAAATCACGACTGTGAAATGAAAACAGTCACTCAAATAACTCCGATAGCAAATCTATTTGAACAACTTTTCAATGCTTTATGTAAATACGATCGCCATACATATACATTGATATCTTTTCCAATAAGTGAATATACGTTTTCTCTAGGTTAACAATGAAGTTTTTGAGAAATCTGATAATGCGCTTTTAAGGAACGGGAGAAAAGCGGTTTTAGTTTAATTTAGAAAGTTTCTGCAATAATTAAAAAGCGGAAATATTTAATGATTATGCTGACTTCAGAACTTAAAGCGAAAACCAATATGTACTTTGAATGATGTATATGTACCATTATATAGTCCCAAGATTTATCTACTGATGTGAAAGCGCAACATGACTACAACAAAAATAATAAATGAGGCGTGTCGTGGGAAAACCGGGCTTAATGCACGTGAGTAGTGTCGTCCTGGATCAGCCTGTGCAGTCCGCACAGGCTAATCCAGGACGGCATTTTCCGCTTTTATAGTATTTTCAAATAAGTCTCTTCTAAACATAAATCCGCTGTATGCGGAAAGTGCCGTCCTGGATCAGCCTGTGCGGACTGCACAGGCTGATCCGGGACAACACTTTACGCACATGAATTAAGCCCGGTTTGCCCACGACACGCCTCTATTATTATTTTTGTTAACATACTTTGCGAGTACTCTTTGTTTTAAATGATCTGACGCGAAATGTTGTATTATGTCGTAGCCAAGAAGAAACATTTAATTGATTTATAAAAAAATGACATTTCTGGTTAATTTAGCCACGTGTTAATAGACGCTGTTCGCGTAATTCACTTTAATTTCTTTTATTGATTACATCATGTCTTGGTGCCAGCAGACAGACATGCAATTTATGACGTACATATAGGGTCCGAAATCATTAGGTAAATAACTTAAACCACTCAACAACAGACCCTATAGATCTCCATTTTAGAATTTTTTTTAGAGTTTTGCAGTTTGCACAAACACTTTGAAATAATATTCTTGTTAATATAAAGAACATCGTATATGTTAATCACTGTTTGTATATTAATGGATTGAAACAAAAACAAACACGTGTTTGTCGGCCTAAAATATCTGCCGGTATACGCTAATCTTTAAACGAATACCAAAGGTATTGAATTACAGCCTACAGTAATTCGTCAAATGTTAGATATTGGGACATTTTCTTTGTGTATGCAGTATTTACTTATGAAATCACATGATTGACTGTTCACCTTTGCTATTAAACATGAAACTGGTGATTAAAAGCGTTTAGATGTGTCCGAGCGTGTGTGATTGCGTGCGACTACGTACGCATTCTACTCTTATAAATATAAAAATCCGATATTGTTTTACATCATTTAACATTCAATGCGTAATGATTTTTCATGTTTTAGATTTTTGTCCATATATGTGGATTCTGCCACATATATAAAAAAGCGTAGAATCCACCGCTTAGGTCTAATCATTGGACGAGTACGCATTCCAGTACTAGTATTGCAGTTTTCCAGCACCACTGTAAGCAGTGTGTTTACGTTTGACCAGACGAGGTTTAATAAAAGCCAAAAGTGTTAAATGACCGGGCGATTTTCTACGCTAACCTGTCAGACCTTGACGTTCACATTATTGACCATAAATCCTATATGCAGACTTATGCAATTTATCGATATTGCATAACATACAGATATAAACACGGAACTCATTTGAGCAAAAACCAACAGAAAGATATTAAAAGTTCGGTTTGTGAAATTATATTTTCGGACAATGATTTTTGAGATAAACAGATAAAATAATACGTTCGAATAAAAACATTTTAGAATCAGTACATGTACATGTATCATTGAAAACAAGAATATGAACGTGAACGCGGCGTATATACATGAACGCGCCGCGCTCTTTACATAAGCCACACGTGCATTTTAAGACAGCGAACTTGCAGTCATAATTGTAGAACAGACGACAGACGGTGCTTCTGCTGCCGCTAATTGGAAGTTCTATTCTCGCCTTCACGGGGTGTCAAAGCATTCTTTGACTTTCACGACGCAGTGCATCTTCCAGTGTGTGTCATCTGTGATCAAAAATCACCGGGTAGCATTGGTAGACAGAGCTCCTGATGGTGTTCATTCTGGTAAGACTCAGTCCCTGTTTTTTGCGTTCCATTGCGTACAAGTTGTAATGAAACTGGAGGCCTGCATCAGTAAGCAGCTTCTGTGTTAAATGAGCAGCACAATTCCCTGCGTTGAGAGATGTGTCAAAAACTACAGGAAGTTCATCCTCAGCCAATCCCACATGTGGCGGTAAAAGGACGTTTGTTGAAGCCTGTGGCGTCACAGCAGGGGCCGGATGTGCACTGGACTGCGCCACTGCAGCCATCTGGACTTTCAACTCGGCGTCCTCGAGGGTCAGCTCAGTGCTGGCACGCCTTTTGGCCTAAACCTCTCCCACACAATATTTTATTGGTATTTCAATGTGATTTACATCCGAGATTTACATTTCCTAGTATGTAAAGGATTTTTCCCATAACATTTTTGTATTATTCATTCCAGTTGGGAAAAATAAACCATTATGGGGGATTGACTGCTTGTATTTAAACCTATCAATTAGACATTTTTAACAATGTAGTAGTATGATAACTAGACTTCTGAAAGGGGCAGGGTGCTGTCAACAAAGGGGCAGGATGCTGTCAACAAAGGGCAGGGTGCTGTCAACAAATGGCAGGGTTCTGTCAACAAAGGGCAGGGTGCTGTCAACAAAGGGCAGGGTGCTGTCAACAAATGGCAGGGTGCTGTCAACAAAGGGCAGGGTGCTGTCAACAAATGGCAGGGTGCTGTCAACAAAGGGGCAGGGTGCTGTCAACAAAGGGCAGGGTGCTGTCAACAAAGGGCAGGGTGCTGTCAACAAAGGGCAGGGTGCTGTCAACAAAGGGGCAGGGTGCTGTCAACAAAGGGGCAGGGTGCTGTCAACAAAGGGCAGGGTGCTGTCAACAAATGGCAGGGTGCTGTCAACAAAGGGCAGGGTGCTGTCAACAAAGGGCAGGGTGCTGTCAACAAAGGGGCAGGGTGCTGTCAACAAATGGCAGGGTGCTGTCAACAAAGGGCAGGGTGCTGTCAACAAATGGCAGGGTGCTAAGAAAAATAGGCAGGACAATCTAGGAACCTCAACCACTCCGCATCTTCTGGTTCGTTCTCGATTAATGGAGCCTAGACACAGCGTCAGGTCTCGACTACATAACCATGGGCGGTGGTCTGATTGGGGTTGTATTTAGAAATTATTGTTGGGGAAAGCTCCAGCACAAAATAGCTGGGCCGTTTTGTTTGCCCCCCCCCTAGCTGCTGCCGCTCCGGGCTTGTCGAAACAGAAATGTTGAATATCCTTTAAAATTTCATATATTTTTGCAAACATTCAGTGACAAATGAATAGACTATGCTTAAAAACCTTAATTACAAGCATTACACTAATAAATACCCTGGATTTAGCAAATTATTATAAAATGTTAGCAGACTGGTCCAAATGTCCACCCTGCTCCTTTTTAGCAGCACCCTGTGCCTCTAGATCTTTCCCTAACTTGATTATATATTTAAAATATTAATATTTATACTTAAATTATTATGTATTGATTGGTGTGTCCACGAGTGAACATGATACTATATTAAAATAAATCCCACAAAACAAGCGTTTCACATAAATAATAATTTTATTGCACAATGTACATGGAAATCACATAAATAAATCATAATTTTTAATACACAATAATAAATTTAAACTTCATAGTTAAACACATTTCGAGGGTTGAGCACGAAACTATTGTATCTGCTTAACATTTCTATATCAGATACAATAGTTTCACGCTCAACCCTCGATTTTTTAACAACAGCTACACATAGTTTTTCTATTTCTTAGCATATTTATATTAAATGCATCTTTATGACTGAGGGTACACCTTCTTATTGCTAACTCTCCTTGTCACTTTCATCACTAGACGAGTCAGAGTATGGAATATTGAATACATTGTTTGAAAGCTGTCCATGTTTTCCTAAACCGCAAACACTATTCTCTTCACAAGGCAGTACACTTGTTTCCCCAGCCATTTTACTTCTTTCACTACATCTATTAGTATTATAATCACTTTTACCAGAATGGTCACCTGAGAATTCACCTTCTTTAGGTAAACTACCTGAACCACATGTCAGCATGTTTGTCTGAACTTTAAAGGGGTTGAAATCTAACGCAGCATCGACTGTGTCTGGGTTAACATTGAACATCAGTTCAGGAGGTTCTGTGGAGACAACAGATTCACCAGCAAACAGCTCACATTTTTCTGAGTTTTCAAGAACTGGTGTACTCAATGGCACAAACTCCCCTGCTTTTGATTTTTCATTTGGTCTTCTAGAATCATCATCTGTAATCAAATAGTAAACAAGAGATGTTTGTAAAATTTGTGAATTTGTGCAATTGTTAAAGAGTTTTTTTAAATATGCAAGCCCAAGCGAGGTCTCGATATATGGTATCTATGTATGAAGTTTCATTAAAATACCTCGATGAGTTGTCAAGTTATTGAGCGGAAATCGTTTTTCTATTTTTAGTAATGGTGACCTTGACCCCACCCACCCCATATGAAATCCCAAGAGAGGTCTCAATATAAGGTATCTATGTATGAAGTTTCATTAAAATATCTCGATGCGTTCGTAAGTTATTGAGCGGACACCGTTTTTCTATTTTTAGCAATGGTGACCTTGACCCCACCCACCCCATATGCAATCCCAAGCGAGGTCTCGATATAAGGTATAAATGTATGAGGTTTCATTAAAATATCTCAATGCGTTCTCAAGTTATTGTGCTGAAACCGTTTTTTCTATTTTTAGTAACGCTGACCTTGACCCCACGCATCCCATATGCAATCCCAAGCCAGGTCTGAATATAAGGTATCTATGTACGAACTTTCATTAAAATATCTCGATGCGTTCTCAAGTTATTGAGCGGAGACCGTTTTTCTATTTTTAGTAATGGTGACCTTGACCTTGACCCCACAAACTCCATATGCAATCCCAAGCGAGGTCTCAATATAAGGTATCTATGTATGTAGTTTCATTAAAATATCTCGATGCGTTCTCAAGTTATTGAGCGGAAACCGTTTTTCTATTTTTAGTAATGGTGACCTTGACCCCACCCAACCCATATGCAATCCCAAGCAAGGTCTCCATGTAAGGTATCTATGAATAAAGTTTCATTAAAATATCTCAATGCGTTCTCAAGTTATTGAGCGGAAACCGTTTTTCAATTTTTAGTAACAGTGACCTTGACCCCACCCACCCCATATGCAAGTTTCATTAAAATATCTCGATGCGTTCTCAAGTTATTGAGCGAAACCGTTTTTCTATTTTTAGTAATGGTGACCTTGACCACACCCACCCCATATGCAATCCCAAGCCAGGTCTGAATATAAGGTATCTATGTACGTACTTTCATAAAAATATCTCGATGCGTTCTCAAGTTATTGAGCGGAGACCGTTTTTCTATTTTTAATAATGGTGACCTTGACCTTGACCCCACCAACCCCATATGCAATCCCAAGCGAGGTCTCAATATAAGGTATCTATGTATGTAGTTTCAGTCAAATATCTCGATGCGTTCTCAAGTTATTGAGCGGAAACCGTTTTTCTATTTTTAGTAACGGTGACCTTGACCCCACCCAACCCATATGCAATCCCAAGCGAGGTCTCCATGTAAGGTATCTATGTATAAAGTTTCATTAAAATATCTCAATGCGTTCTCAAGTTATTAAGCGGAAACCGTTTTTCTATTTTTAGTAACAGTGACCTTGACCCCACCCACCCCATATGCAAGTTTCATTAAAATATCTCGATGCGTTCTCAAGTTATTGAGCGGAAACCGTTTTTCTATTTTTAGTAACGGTGACCTTGACCACACCCACCCCATATGCAATCCCAAGCGAGGTCTCGATGTAAGGTAACTATGTATAAAGTTTCATTAAAATATCTCAATGCGTAAGTTATTTAGAGGAAAGCGTTTTTTATTTTTAGCAACGGTGACCTTGACCTTTGACCTCAAAATTTATAGGGTCCTTCCTTTCCTCCCAAGTAACCAGCGTACCAATTTCATGATCGTAGGTCAAAGCGTTATCAAGATATCGTGCAGAAACGAAATGGTATACGGACAGACCTACCGACCGACCGACCGACGGACGGACAGGTGCAAAGCAAGATACCCCCACTTCTTCGAAGAGGGGCATAATAATAGAAACAATTAGTATCATATTTGTCAGAAAATAATCATATATGGTAACAGTACATAAACATTATGAAATACGATTAAGTATAACCTGGTATGCACAGGAACATGCAATAGATTTGTCAAGCAGACAGAATGCCATTGTTGTTCTAAAGCTAAAGACATGGGATAATGTCACTGGAGATGATTTGACAAAAGTCACAAAAGAACATGTTACCAACATATTATGTTGGTAACTTGTTCTTGTATAACTTTTAAAAGTTGGCACTAAATCTGTATGAGGCAAAATCTTAACACTGGCATGAGTAAGGATCAGAATGTGAAAATAAACTTATTTACAGATTTAAAAGGACATAAATGGATGGTGTACTTAAAAATAATGTTTCTTTGTAAAGAACTCAAATATTACACAGGAAACAAAGTATTACTTGGTGCTGTACATTTCCTGATGTACGGTTTGTCAGTCCACGGCACATGTTGGTCTCCGGGACAGAGCTCTCGGTACTTCCGCAGATAGGCCTTGTACTCACGAGACAGCTTCGCTATCTGCTCCGAGAACTCGGACAACTTACGCTCGGGGTAACATGTCACCTGTGATTGCTGTAACAGATGCACATTCATTGTTCGGGACATAAAAAATATCTAAACTGTGTCACTATCAAGTTGTTATTTTATAGTCTGCAATGTTTACATTTTTTTCAAAATTTTAGGTTCAGAGTAGTAAAAGCAGTAAAAAATGAACGACATTTGGTTTTAAGGAAAACACATTTTAAGTTAGAAAGCAACTGCACTTTAATTGCATCATGAAAATCTATGTTATATACAAAAGATCGTTTAATTTGCAACATTGTTTTTTTTCCAATAATTACAGGGATACAGATTAACCTATTTTGGATACTAGCCACCCTCACTTTTGCAGTCTAGGGACCCACTTGAAAAAGTTTTAACCCAAAAATGCATCTTCTTAAATTCATGTAATCACTAATCAGTAATCAAATATTTGCCACGTGTAACTTCATGTGCTGTTAGCCTGTTTATTAAGTTTTTTTTTCTTTCTAAATCCATTCTTCATTTTACATATTTTTGAAAAAAAAATGTATTAGCAAGCTGGACGACTAACTTTAAAATTGCAGTTGTCCACAATATTTTTAGTAGCATTGGGCAACTGGGCCCCCTTGAATCTGTATCCCTGAATTATTAAAACTTAGTCTAGCTTTCAGGTTACGATGTTTCAGACATATTTTTAAGTAATCACTTATGTGACCTTAACTGGCTTTAATAAGTTCTAATTTCCAAACTACTTTATTTATAAATACCTAATCAACACTTATTACTATAACATAAATTTACAAAATGTGTTCCTTTGTAGTTGAAGAGCACTTGTTTCGATCGAATTAACCTACCTTCAAATAAAAGTCAATGTCATTCTTGATGCTTGGAATCCATTTCTTGACTTCAGCTGCTGTCTTCAGTGAGCCCTGAAAGCAATAAACATTAACACCCTTCATCGGCCTTGGTAATGAAAATTTCATAAAATGAGACTCCCAGGAACCCCATGTTGGTTATGAATTGAAATACATTTAAAGTTAACAAACTGTAATTAAAAAAAAACCATCTATATTTTATTTATAAGAATGTTGATGAAAGTAATTATTAAAACTAAATATCAGTAACATCACTGAATGCATGTACATGTATGTTAAAGGGGCATACCAATGGTATCTTGCATAAATATAAACACATAGTAACAAGATAATTCCCAATTTTTCTCGAAAATATTTTTTTCATTTAGTAACAATATATATAATTATTGATGGAATCATTAAGAAAAAAACATATGCAAAGACATAATTTTTTGGGAGGATACATGGTTACAGTGCTCACGCCTACAAAATAGTGCACTTGATTGAAAACTTTCCTATGCAATGCAATGTTTATAAAGGGCGAGCATGCGCATAATGGTACATCATGTTAATTGTATTCATATCAATTTTACTACCACTAACAGTTTTCCCACACATCGACGACCACTCGTTATATAATACAATGATATATTATTGTAAAATGTTAATGGAAACAATACTTATATTTTATCATACTTCCGTATTAATTCTCTGTAAATGAACTTTAATTTTGCAAATGTTATTGTAGACCTGCCATAGCAAAAGCAAAAATAATATATAACAAAACACAATTACCAATCCTGGTCGAGGTGGATTTTTCTTTTCTTTTTCTGCAATTAAATATTTAAATAGCACTCATTTACTATTTTTTGTGTTTCTTACCTACTAAACTTCATTGCATTACAACCTACATTATATTAAGTGTTATGTTTTGTAAGGTTTGGTCTACTTCTCAGGCAAAGCCGATTTAAATAAATATGTATTAACTATATGTGATATGATATGTCTCTGATTTAAGACAGAAAATGGAACATTATCGTCCAGTTACCTGTTTTGGTGACTGACAAGTCTCAGTAATCCATTTCAATTTTTGAACTTGCTCTTTTGTTATGAGCTCTTATATGATAATTCCTTGTGCACATACATGTAATGACCAGGGTTTCCCGCAGGCCTGTATAGCTTGTCGGGCCCGACATGCCTTCAAAGCAGAAAGTCGTTTGCCGACATGCTTAAATAACACCCACAGGGCATGGCCACCTTGTACCCCAGGGGCATAATTTGAACAATATTTGCAGTGGACCACTTTTCAATGTTACATACCCATTAAGATTCCACTGGGCCTCGCGGTTCAAGAGGAGATTTTTCAAGTCATTTTGCTATTTAAATGCATATATACCATGTGACCCCCAGGGGGTGGCCAATTTTTACCTCAGGGACATCATTTGAACACTCTTTGTAGAGGACCACTCCACAATGTTTCACGCAAAACATAAAATCTCTGGGCCTTACGGTTTCAACAAGGGCCCACTTGCCATATAAGTCTATATAAATCATGTGACGCCCCGTGTCATGGCCACTTTTTACCCCAGGGGCATAATTTGAACAATCTTTGTAGAGGACCACTATACAATGTTACATATCAAATATGAACACTGCGGTTTCAGGTGATTTTAAAGTCATTTGGCTATTTAAGCCTATATAAACAATGTGACCCCAGGGCAGGCCCAGTTTTGACCCCTGGGACATCATTTGAACGATCTTTGCCAAGGACCACTATAAAATGTCACATACCAAATATGAAACCTCTGGGTCTTGCAGTTTCAGAGGAGAAGATTTTTAAAGCCATTTTGCTATTTAAGTCTATATAAACCATGTGACCCCTGGGGTGTGCCCAGTTTTTACCCCAGGGGCATCATTTGAACAATCTTTATAGAGGACCACTATACAATGTTTCCAACCAAATATGAAACCTCCGGGCCTTGTGGTTTCAGTGGAGAAGTTTTTTAAAGTCATTTTGCTATTTACGTCTATATTACAATGTAACCATGTGAGCCCCGGGGTGTGGACAGTTTTGACCCCAGGGGCATCAATTAAACAATCTTTGTAGAGGACCACTATACAATGTTACATACCAAATATGAAACCTCTGGGCCTTGGGGTATCAGAGGAGAAGATTTTTAAAGTCATTTTACTATTCAAGTCAATATAAACCATGCGACCCTTGGGATGTGGCCAGTTTTGACCCCAGAGGCATAATTTGAACAATCTTCGTAGAGGCCTTTTCCCAGGATTTTGATAAGGCACAGGGGCAAATAACCGCGGTTGGGGGTGGGATGTACCCCCTTCTACATTAGATTTAAAAAAACTTTTTATGTGTACTAAATCAAAAAATCTACAGTACTTCAGAGCTAACAGAAGCACAACAATAAACAGCCTTCTAATATAGGTTTTTTCCCTCTGTTTTGTTTCCCAATGACATAACATAATCATAAAATTCACACACTTTAAAATTATCAAGGAAACAACAACATAAGTGGAAAAGTAATGTAACCTGGAAATAGATAATAACACGGTTTACCTATATGTATACCTCTTTCAATGAAGTTATTGGCATATTATCACAAAATTATCAGAAATGACTTAAAACAAATCTTTATTTTATACTTCATTTCATGTCTGAAATGTTCAGGTCCACCCACATGTTGATGAGGCATAGTGTTCATGTCCAATATCTGGTACTAAAAAGTTGTTCTTCTGAGAAGAGGTCCTTGGGTGGCTGCTGCCAACAAAGCATTAAGAACTTTGTTGGAGAGACATGATCTGTGTGTAGTTTTTTGTGTGCTGCACACAATTAATTAAACTGTACAAATGAAAGATTTAAAGTAGATGACTAAACTCTATGCTACGTGTTTCTGTACATGAAGGTGAAACAGACTGCAGTGTCAGAGTCACAGACTCGATTGCTGCATCATTTTCCCCTACAAAAAATTATGCAGTTCCACCTAAGTTAGACTAGATATAGATCTAATGCTATCATTTCATATTTGGCATTTCATTATTAAATTAGAAATATACACTTCGCTAGCCTTATTCATGAGATGGACGTGCTGCGAATTTAGTGTTACTTTTTATATAATGCTAAATTCGCTGGAACGTCTCATCGCCGAACGACCATTTATGTGGTGGAAACCTAAAAGTTTAAATTTTCTTAAATTTCCATTATTTGCAACAATAGAGTTATCTATCAACATTTTATACTTTAACAACACCTAAACTGATTAACATAAGCCGAAATTTACCTAATACAAGCATTTAAATCCGATTTAAACTTGTGTATAAATCTATCACATGTATGTAGAAATTCCCAAAATTGCAGCATCCTATAGCACTCAAACCAATCAGAGTGAGGCTATCCTGATACTGACCAATAAAATGACGTAACACTTCTACAGCGTAGCAGAATATCGATTTAATTTTACACAGTGGAGGACAGCGAGATTATTTACAAATGCAATAGTGTGTAGGTTTAAATAGCTCAGGCATGTAATATAAAAGTGTTTTCATATAAATATTTATGGAACATTAATTAGGAATGGATTATCTGTCCAGGTATGTAACTTTTATTGCAACCGTTCACAATAACTATCTAATTTCTGGACCTGAAAATAGCGATCAAACTCCTGTCGGAAAAATATAGACAAAGAAGGAAAACTTTCCACCTCAGAAATGGTCGTTCCCCGGCACAACCCGTCAGCAAACATTGCCATTATAAAAAGTAGCTCAATGTTTGCATAGGGCTTACAAGTACAGCTAACACTTCGCCTGTAAACAAATTCAATGTAGTTGATCTAAAGTGAAAATGTATGATATAAGACGGTCTTATATACTAAGACTGATTGACTACATTTCTTACACATTGCCTAAACATTACATCCAGCTAATTTACTTACACAACATGATTGACCATGCTGGTGAATAATATTTTTTATGCATTTCAATGGTCATCTCCAACAATTCTCTAAAGCACTCTCACACTGTGTAACTGGCTTAGCTGGTTTCATAAGATCTAAAAATAGAACACTGTATACACCTGGCTGGAATGTGGTCTGCTCTATTAATTTTTGAGTGTTACAGGCTGATTGAAATTACAGTGCTGCAGTATAAACAATGTAGCCAGTTTTGACCCCAAGGGCATAATTTGAACAATCTTTGTAGAGGACCACTATACTATGTTACATACCAAATATAAAACCTCTGGGCCTTGTGGTTTCAGAGGAGAAGATTTTTAAAGTCATTTTGCTATTTAAATGTATATAAACCATGTGACCCCCAGGATGTGGCCAATTTTGAACCCAGGGACATCATTTAAACAATCTTTGTAGAGGACCATTATACAATGTTAGCAATCAAATATGAAACCTCAAGGCCTTGCAGTTTCAGAGGAGAAGATTTTTAAAGTAATTTGGCTATTTAAGTTTGTATAAACCATGTGACCCCCGGGGTGTGGCCAGTTTTGACCCCAGGGGCATGATTTGAACAATCTTTGTAGAGGACCACTATACAATGTTACATACCAAATATAAAACCTCTGGGCCTTGTGGTTTCAGAGGAGAAGATTTTTAAAGTCATTTTGCTATTTTAATGTATATAAACCATGTGACCCCGGGGCGTGGCCAATTTTGAATCCAGGGACATCATTTAAACAATCTTTGTAGAGGACCTTTATACAATGTTACCAACCGAATACGAAACCTCTAGGCCTTGCAGTTTCAGAGGAGAAGATTTTAAAGTCATTTGGCTATTTAAGTTTGTATAAACCATGTGACCCCCGGGGTGTTGCCAGTTTTGACCCCAGGGGCATCATTTGAATAATCTTTGTAGAGGACCATTATACAATGTTACCTACCAAATATGAAACCTCTGGGCCATGTGGTTTCAGAGAAGAAGATTTTTAAAGTCATTTTGCTATTTAAGTCTCTTTAAACCATGTGACCTCTGGGGTGTGGCCAGTTTTGACCCCAGGGGCATCATTTGAACAATCTTTGTAGAGGACCACTATACTATGTTACATACCAAATATAAAACCTCTGGGCCTTGTGGTTTCAGAGGAGAAGATTTTTAAAGTCATTTTGCTATTTAAATGTATATAAACCATGTGACCCCCAGGATGTGGCCAATTTTGAACCCAGGGACATCATTTAAACAATCTTTGTAGAGGACCATTATACAATGTTAGCAATCAAATATGAAACCTCAAGGCCTTGCAGTTTCAGAGGAGAAGATTTTTAAAGTAATTTGGCTATTTAAGTTTGTATAAACCATGTGACCCCCGGGGTGTGGCCAGTTTTGACCCCAGGGGCATGATTTGAACAATCTTTGTAGAGGACCACTATACAATGTTACATACCAAATATAAAACCTCTGGGCCTTGTGGTTTCAGAGGAGAAGATTTTTAAAGTCATTTTGCTATTTTAATGTATATAAACCATGTGACCCCGGGGCGTGGCCAATTTTGAATCCAGGGACATCATTTAAACAATCTTTGTAGAGGATCTTTATACAATGTTACCAACCGAAAAGAAACCTCTAGGCCTTGCAGTTTCAGAGGAGAAGATTTTAAAGTCATTTGGCTATTTAAGTTTGTATAAACCATGTGACCCCCGGGGTGTTGCCAGTTTTGACCCCAGGGGCATCATTTGAATAATCTTTGTAGAGGACCATTATACAATGTTACCTACCAAATATGAAACCTCTGGGCCATGCGGTTTCAGAGAAGAAGATTTTTAAAGTCATTTTGCTATTTAAGTCTCTTTAAACCATGTGACCTCTGGGGTGTGGCCAGTTTTGACCCCAGGGGCATCATTTGAACAATCTTTGTAGAGGACCACTATACAATGTTACATACCAAATATGAAACCTCTAGGCCTTGCGGTTTCAGAGCAGAAGATTTTTAAAGTCATTTTGCTATACAAGTCTATATAAACCATGTGACCCCTGGGGCGTGGCCAGTTTTGACCCCAGGGGCATCATTTGAACAATCTTAGTAGAGGACCACTAGAGGATGTCACATATCAAATATGAAAGCTCTAAGCCGTGCGGTTTCATTGGAGAATATTTTCAAAGTTTTCACTTATTAAATCTATTTTTAGCTCTGTCGACCTACATATGCAGAGGACCGGAAAGATTTGAACAACTTTGAATGAAAAGTTGATGACGCAGACATGCACGCACGATCTCAATGGGGATGGGGGGTTTAAGCCGACTTTTTTTTCGCGGGGTGGAAGGGGAGTGTCGGGGATGCCGATATGCCTTCAAAATATCCTGCGGGATACATACATTAATTATCACAGTTTATTCAGTGGCATAATTCACATGCTAACTGAATAAAAATGCATAAAAACTGCTGATTTTAATTACGGAGGGGTATTGTTGATTCACAGTTTATTTACATACTTACTGATTAAAAATGCATAAAAACAAATGAGTGCTGCTGATTTTAATTACTGTGGGGTATTTTTGATGTATTACTTTTTCAACTATTTTTACCAGCCCCTCAAAATATGGTAAATGTTAACAGAAAGTCCGTTTGAATCACTAGTTAGTTAAGTCAGTGTTTGTTCTATCAAAATACAGGGATAAAGAGACATCACAGTCAAGGTTTTGGACACAATATGTGTTCTAATGGTGCTTCCGTGGTTAGATGATTTACACTGACTTCAGCTAAAATTATGAGACATCACTGACATCCTGGAATCAGACAAAAATGAGTGTGTCACATAAAATTAAATTACTAGTCTAAATAGCTCACCATTTGTATTTCATTTGTTTTTGCAAAATTAACAATAGCTAACATATGTTGATATTGGTCATATGTTGGTACTGGTCACATCACATTTAATGGAATACAGAAAAGTGTAATTTAGATAAAAAATTATGTCTACTACCAATGAAAACAAAAATAGTGCAAATTTCCACATGCCACATTTATCCTGTAGTAAGTGTTCTTTTTTCCAGATGTTTTAATAGTTTTAACAGTTTTTGGACAACAAATTGTGTTTCAACATGTACATTTTATAATCCATGGGGGTCACTGAAACTGGTTCTATTAACAACTTAGCACCTTAAGAGAGGCATATAAAACAAGACTCCAAACACAACATTTACCTAAGTAATTACATGTTTCTTTGTTGCAAGAAAGCAGCAAAATGATCTGTTTGAACAAGTATGTACACAAATTAAATAATAAAGACCTTTTAAATATTAATTGTGACAACCCTTAGGTCACCAAAACTGGTACCTCAATGATACTGAACACATTATCTAGGCGAGGCATTGTTTTAGAGTTTTAATTAGTTATTATTTGGCCGACTGCGAGGTATTGTTTTAAAAGTTTTAATCATTTTTAATTTTCTTAAATAAAATTTCAAAGACATCAACGTTAAAGTAAACATTTTAAAATACTTATTTACGAAAATAATTGTTAAAAACTGTTTGACTGAGGCACTAAAATCAGTAGTGTGTAACCTATATTACATTCGCAACATAAACATTGGCATCACAAACCACATCAATAACCAGTTAAATAACATTATTGTTGTGACATATACACGCGATTAGCTATTAGGACATTGGTTTAATAGCTTAAATAGAAAGATACCCTCATCCAATCGCTGCAACCATAATCTATTTAGTCTACCAGCATGTTTTTCTTCGTTTCTGGCCATCTTTAAAAGACGCTTGCCGTGTATTCGTATTATTCGGCTAGACCGACAAACATCGAATGCTAAACTCATATTTTTTTATTACTAAATACATGTGAAAGCACTCAGAAAATATCTTGAACTAATTTAAAAAGTATTATTTAATTTGTAAAACAAAAGAGAGAGAATTCGAGTATTCGGTCTTCAGAAGTGGAGCTGGTTTAAATTGAAAATGGCAACAAATGTTCAGCAGGTAGTGTTTCATTCTATAAATATAATGTCTAGAATCGCTCGACTGTATTCAACTAAAGTGTTAAAATAACAAATACCTATAATAATGGTTTAGTAGAGTGCATGTTATTATGACTATACTATAGTTATACCCAGTATGTTGATATTGGGATATTCCATCATATGGTCAAAACGTACCAAGAGGCATGACCAAAACGTACATCATCAAAACATACCAAATTGTTGTCAAAACGTACAGTGTCCTTGGTCAGAACGTACCTAATATTAGTCAAAACGTACCTTTGACAGGCTTTGTTTATCACATTTTCTCATTATGTTAGATCTCAGAACGCATATGAAAAAACATTAGCAGTTTGTTCCGGCTAGCTCAGTTGGTAGAGCGCTGGACTACAAATCCGAGGATCACAGGTTCCATTCCCAGCCCGGCCACATAACTTGTGTGGGGATTGGTCATGAAATTATTTATACGGCCATTCTCCCCCTACCTCTGATTCAAGTAGGGCAGTTGTCAGTTACTGGCATAAGTATGTGCACTTAGTACTGGTAAACCAGCTTACGCAGGGAAAGTGTGAGTAGGTTAACTGACCGCCGTTATATATGACTGAGATACTGTTGAAAACGGCGAAAAATCCTAACAAACAAACAATTGTTGAAAAGCAAGAGAAAAAAAAAAACAACATTTAAATAGGATTAAAAAAGATGTAAGAGCTAATCATACCTTTCATTATTTATAAAATTGATAAATGTCTTGAACATATCAAAGAAGAGACCGCTAATGATTAAACAAAAATAATTATGAAATAACAAATAAAAATATGTTGACATTTTGTATGGCATGTTTGTATTGCTTCAAGAGCAAAGTGAAAAGGTAACATCAAAGTTGCCCAAATCCCAAATATCATCGATATTTGTAAGCAAAAAAAAAACAACCACAACCATCATTTCTATTATGCATTACACGATATATGTAGATAAATACTTTATTAATCTCATCTCATTTATATAGCCAACATTAAAATATAAAAATAAAATTGTTACATGGCTAAGAATTACCAGAGACTATATACATTATTTTACACAATTTAAAATACATGTACAAATAAAACTAAAAATTACAGAATATCTTACATTAAAGGCACCAACATATTGGATTATAAAAAGCAAATGTGTAGATTTATTATACAAAGTTGTGTGACAAAAAAATGCTGGTTCATTATGCAACAATGCATATATTTATGAGTAGAGTAGTGTCCCCTTACAACATGGACGTATTTTATAGTCTCGTGCAATTTATCGCTATTTATTGACAATGGGAATAGACACCGCGCTATGGAGAATGCGAATCGGTTGTTTTAGCCAACCAAAGAAATGTGCGTGTAGAATAAAAGTGCTTGTACTTCCAAAAAGTGTAAAATGCGGGATTGTAACTAGTTTTCGCCTTGCCACGTGCATTGCCGCCATAATTCTTGCATGCGGCGACGTGGAGTCTAACCCCGGTCCGCCAAAAGACGGAGGTGTTCGACGCAAAACCTATCCCTCCAGTCAAGTTGTATCTGCGGGAGAGCGGGAGGGCGAGATTCCGAGTCGTCCTATGACTCGTGCACATGGAGCCTCTGGGGCGGCGCCCGTCGATGGTGCTCACAGTCGAACCACCAACCAGCTAACACCTGACCCCAAACAAAGACGCATATCATCGTACGCCACAAGCATCAATTCGCCACCCAATCAACCTAACCCCCCACAAATTATGAACACCGGGGACGAAAATAGGTCAGTAAATTCTGATATTATTGATATGTTGTCGTCAATAAAAAGCGATATGAACAAACAACTTCGCCAAGTTTCTTCTGACATCACAAATTTAAATTCGAAAATGGACACTATTATGTCTACTATAAGTGACCTGAAATCTGACAACGAACGTCTGATGCAGGATAATGTGATCCTAAAACAGCAAGTAAACTCAATGCAACAGAAGTTAGATCAGATCGAAAATCAATCACGACGAAATAACCTTAGATTTAACGGTATATCTGGAAGTATTCATGAACAGTGGGACATTACTGAACAAAAACTTCGGAATTTTATGAAAATCAACTTGGGTCTCGGCGATCAAGCGGATATCATTGACATAGACCGAGCACACAGAGTCAAGTCTCGTAACACAAGTGCATGTACAATAATAGCTCGTTTCCCGAGGTTCAAGGACTGTGACCATATTTTCAACAAAGCTAAATCTGTTTTTACATCAAATTCACCATTCTCAGTGCAGAGGGATTTTTCAACTAGGGTTAAGCGACATCGACAAAAGCTTGGTGAACGCATGATTACTGAAAGGAATAACGGCAATTATGCATCTATGCGATTTGACAAGCTATACATAAACAGTGACATATATAAATTCAACGATGAAACGCAGTCTATCGAACGCATCGGTACACGTAGGAACTTTCAACCACGTGCTCACCAACCACGTGGGTTTGACCAAAACAACGATGACAGAAATCGATTGGCTGTACACCAGAATGGATTAGCACGTGGTATTTCCGAAAGTGACAATTCGCCAGTATTATTCGTCACCGAAAATGATGGAAACGCCTACCGAACGTCCGGATTTGAATCGAACAACTCCGATGACAACTACGAAAATGACGTCACGCAGAGCCAATCACTATTCGGGTAGGAATTAGGCCAAGGTCAACACACTGACAGTTTTGAAAGGTACAGTATTTTCTCGTGGAACATTGCTGGGTTAAATAAACACCAAGACAATAACGAGTTGAGATGTTATTTACAAGCTTTTGACATTATTAATTTGTGTGAAACATGGGGTAATTCTTCAGGTGAATTTAAAGATTTATTAAATGGATTTAGCTGTTACGATTATGTTAGAAAGCGTAAACCCAATTCAATTAGAAATAGTGGTGGTATAAGTGTGTTTATACGCAATACATCAGAATCGCTTAACATTGTTAAACAGATTTACTGCGAATTTATTGATTGTGTGGTACTTTATTTTTCGTTTTCAAGATTGTACAATATGAACGATGTTATTATGTATTTTACCTATGTATCTCCTGAAGGGTCACCGATCTACATAAATAGCGATTATCACGACGGTATAGCAAAAATTAATGATGATTTAGAAAAAATCAGATTAGATTATCAAAATGCATCACTTTTTCTGACCGGTGACTTTAATAGCAGAACCAAAGATTATCTCGATTACATACCATGCGATAACTTGGATTATATTTATGGGGATACTGAGTATGAAAGAAGCAATTTTGAAATTCTAAGACAAAATAAAGATACTATCGGAAATAATTTTGGACGATCTCTTTCTAATCTCTGTAGTATATTCGATTTCCACATATTAAATGGTCGATTTGATTCAGATAAAATGGGTGAATTTACATGTTTTTCCAATGATGGATCAAGCGTAGTGGATTATATGCTTGCATCGCCTGAACTTTTTTATATCATCATAAAGAACTTCACTGTACTAGATAGGGATGAATCGGATCATTTTCCTATAACTTGCAATCTTGAATTACCAAAAATATGTCCCAAAGAACGCACAAATATTTCATGTATTAGTACCAACCATTTTACTCGTCTTAAATGGTGCGAAAGTAAAATAACTGAATTCCTGTCAAATTTTAAACGTACGCTGTATACAAATGGTGATATTATAAGAAATTATATTAATGCTAATATTGATGAGGCAATAAAACACATAACATCATTGTATATGAATGCAGGCGAGCATATGAAAGTTAGATCATTCGCATCTAATACATCACAACCCGACTGGTGGGACTCAGAATGTGATGAAAAAAAAAGTATTAAATACGTTGCGCTACGCAAATTTAGACAATCTAACATAGAAAACCACTTACGTGAGTATAAAGAAAAAAGAAACGATTTTAAAAACACTTGTAAAACAAAGATAGTAAATTACCAAATTCGGGAAAGAAAAGCTTTATATGAAACTAGAAATAATGCTAAGAATTTTTGGAAAATGATTAAACGTGCTAACGTAAAGCCTTGCTTAGATTCAGTTATTTCTCCCGATGAGTGGCAATCACACTTCTCTAAATTACTGTTTGATGAAAACGCGACGGGAATTGATATCAATTACAATAATGACTTCATCGACGAAACTGCTGGAGAACTAAATGAACCTTTTACTTTGCAAGAAATAAAACAATCATTGTTAAAACTTCTTAATAATAAAAGTTGTGGTATTGATGGAATACCATCGGAATTTTATAAATATACTGCTACAGATATTGCGCCATATTTCTGTGTACTATTTAACAAAATTTTAGAAAGTGGATATTTCCCACAGTCATGGGGTACAAGTGTTATCTGCCCCATATTTAAATCGGGATCACTTAACGACGCAGGTAACTACAGGGGCATATCAATTACAAACACAATGTACAAAATATTTTCTGAAATTATTAATAAACGACTATATACATGGGCCGAGAACTACAATAAATTTGATGAATCGCAAGCAGGTTTTCGACATGGGTATTCGGCAATCGATAATATATTCTGTCTACAAGCTATGATACAAAAATACCTATCCAAAAAGAAAGGCAGGTTTTATTGTTTGTATGTTGACTTCCGTAAAGCATTTGATAAAATTGACCACTTTAAATTATTTAAGTGTTTGGAAAGAAAAGGCCTACATGGCAACTTCTTAAGTACTCTAAAAGCAATGTATAGTAACTTAAAATCTTGTGTTAAATTATCTAACAAAAATATTATGTCCGATTGTGATAATAAAAACGGTGAGCACGTGGTAACTAGTTGGTTTCCATGTAACATCGGGACCCGTCAGGGAGATAAGACAAGTTCGACAATTTTTGCTCTTTTTATCGATGAGTTATCTACCCTTTTACGTGAAAAATGTGGTACCGGCATCTTTATTACAAATGAAATCCCCGATATTATTTGTTTAATGTTTGCTGACGATATTGCTAATTGCGCAGAAACTGTACAAAAGCTGCAACAGCAGCTAAATTATATTGATATTTTTTGTCAGGACACTGGTATGGAAGTTAATTTTGATAAAACTGAGATAATAGTTTTTCGCAATGGTGGACCACTTAAGAATATTGAAAATTGGTATTTTCGTGGAAAACATGTAAAAATAACATCCTGTTATAAATACATGGGACTTTTGTTTACTCCCTCCCTATCATGGACCTTAGCACTTAATAAGTTAGCTGTTCAGGCACAAAAGGGTATCTTTTCAATTTACAAATTTCAAAAGCCATTTGGTCATTTTCCACTAAATGAAATGTTTCGATTATTTGACTCGATGATTACGCCAATACTTTGTTATGGGTCACAAATATGGGGGTTTGAATATGAACAGACTGTCGAATCTATTCACCTTATGTTTTGTAAACGGTACCTTAAACTAAAGAAGACCACAAACAATTGTATAGTTCTGGGTGAATGCGGTAGATTACCACTATGTGTAACCTATTATACAAATTGTATACGATATTGGTGTAATTTACTTCAAATGCCCTCTCATCGTTATCCTAGAAATTGCTATTTATTACTTAAATCTCTTGATGAATCTGGTCGGACATGTTGGGCAACGAAAATTCGACATTTATTATTTATATATGGGTTTGGATATGTTTGGATTAGCCAGGATGTTGGAGATAAAAACATATTTCTATCAAATTTTAAACAACGTGTAATTGATTGCTGTACACAAAAATGGCACGATGATGTATCAAACTCAAGTCGATGTCATTATTATAAACATTATAAAAGCTTACTTAATACAGAAAAATATCTAACAATTGATACACCAAGAAAATATAAAATTGCTATGTCAAAATTTCGATCTTCAAACCACAAGTTATCAATCGAATTGGGCAGACATAATAATATACTAAAAGAAAATAGAATATGCAACCTCTGTTCAACCGATGAAAATCATGTTTTGGATTGCGAATATCATGTCTTTTTTCATTGCAATAAATATAATGAAATAAGATTAAGATATTTATCTTCATGGTATAGAGCTGGTAATTCGATACATGATTTTTTTAATATAATGGGTTCTAATGACGAAGCAAAAATAAAACAAGTATCATGTTATATATATCATCTCCTACAAATTGTTAACTCTCAAAATACTTAATATTTTGTTACTATTTTTCCTATTCAACTGAAACTGTTTATTACATTTTGATTGTATTGCATTATACATGAACGTGACACAACTCTCCTACTTATCGTATTATGTTATTATATTGACATGTATTTTGGGCCGGAGGCCTTTGTTTACGAATGGAAATAAACTTGTAAAAACTTGTAAACTTATGATAAATCAAAAGACGTGTGGACCCATCATGTGTGATTGAGAAGTAAACTCGGAGACATTCTCTCCATTGGAGACCATATCCCCAATTGATTACTGCGTTAATTGGTATGTATTTGATACTTGGTGTTGACAATAAACAAGATACGGGTAGGTGTTATTTGGTCCAATACTGGGGTAATTAGACATAATCTATGGATTCTAGATAGAATGTTATTTGTGTAAGAAATGAATCCATGATATTGACAAATGTACACAAAGTATTAACAATGAAAAATAATTAAAATGAATGTAAAATGATGAAAAAATAATAGTGACCTCATATTTATAGCAGTATGTTGTGATTTAGCGGTTACCCCCACAATATACATGTGCGATGGAAATAAACTATATTTCTAAAAAATTAATTTGTAACTACTTCACGAAACTATCCTATCCATTGGCAGAATCTACTTGTTTTTATAAACAATCAAATGAAATTAACAAGTACAGTAAGAAAATCTTCATTAATTTTCGTTTTATTTGTCTACATATGTATAAAAACTTCTGCAAAATGCTTTCCTATACAGTAATCAATTTTTAGAAATTAAATACAGTGTACTGACATTTAACTTACGGAGTCAACATAATAACCATTCTGATCGACAAAAATTAATTATTTGCCCTTAAATATATGACATTAAATTCTGTTCCATGACATTGTACGTTTTGACTTCTATGTGTGTACGTTTTGACCATTTTTCGGTACATTTTGACCAAGAATGTTTCAATGTTCGGTACCAGTAAATCTAAATGGCCCATTTTTCCAATAAAATTCGGTAATTAAAATACAAATTTAGAATATTTTTGATAAGTTATTAAGTGTATTTATTTATTTATTCAATCATTCAGTACACTACTGCACTGTTTCAGGTAGCAGTATCAAAACCAGGAGCTTCTTCCGGGAGCCAGGGCAATGCCAGTGAATATGTTGTCAGAGTTCCCAATGATCTGTCAAAGAAGTACAGCATGATCAAATTTGCCTCAGGGACAGATATTGACTTCTTGAAATTGTCACATGTAAGTATTTCATTCTTGATTATTTCTTTTTATTTTAAAAAAAGATTATTATTTATGAATATTCATCAATATTAATATTTTTGAAACATTACTATATTATATACATTTATATTCTATCATAACGTTTGTTCCAACATTGAATGAGGAATAATAATGCCAATTTTAAAATGTCCTATGAATGGTAACAATGATATCCGGTTAATAGTTTTATCGACTGTTTATATATTATTTTTTTACATTAATATTAAACTTATTACAAGTTATTGCTGAAAATATTCATTAAAAAAATCCATTTTGTTTTATTCCTAGGCCAAGGTCAAAATGGATCGAGAGAACAATTTAAGGGAATACAAGACTGTATATAATCTTGACACAATACCCAAATTTGGTGCGGGCAGTGAATATGGCAGGGAACAGAAAGAAGAAGCCAGACGAAAAAAATATGGCATTAATATCAAAAAGTACAACCCCAACGATCAACCCTGGCTTATGAAAGTTGGTGATGGAAAAGAGGCTAAAAGGTACTCTATTAAAAAAATGACATTACTATTTACATACAAATGTAGGTACCTGTCCCGGAATAATATTGATTAAGATGGACTTGTTCACAGATTTTCTGATTTTTGAAAAATGCCATTTAATGTCTTTAACAGCAAAAAACAAAAGCAGTTGAACTAACCAAAAACAAAAATTAAAGAAATTTTTTTTTCGCCGGGACTTGAACTGCCGCAATAAAAAATCTGTCGCACTAACAACTCGCCATTCTGACTTTCATTCATAATAGTGAATTGTTAGCGCTATGTAAATGACACACGTGTTTCCAAAATACCGTTGAAAAGTGTTACAAACGCTTTATAATTTTATTTATTTCAATTGACGACTTTTCATTAAGGACACTGTATTTCCAATGTTTTTTTTTTGTCAATAGTGTTTTTATGCTCTTGGCATCTTGATGCAGGAGGCATATAGTGATTGTCCTGTCCGTCCGTCCTTCTGTCCGTGACAAGGTTAACTAGATTTTACCGTTTCGTCTAGCACCAACACCACTGGCTACACTTGTTTCCTTTTGGGATCAATAACAAAATTGCCAATTTTCCAGTCTGTGAACAAGTCCCTTTAAATCACATTTTTCACTGAATTATTTTGATATTGATCATAGGACCTGAACCGATTTACCATCGTTGACAACAACACATCTCTCATTCTCTGCCATAAAGCCCCATTACATGTATATAGGATTTAAAGTATGTTTGTCATATGCCAGTTTCATGCCAGTTGTTGTAGTCCTGGTGAATCAAGAATCTTGGCAATTTAGCAAAGCAAGCCTACATTCTTTCTTGGGCTACAAGCCCACCTACATAAAACTGAGAATCCCAGCAAGCCCAGCGCAAAATTCACCAGTGCAGGACTTGTGGGCTTGTTTAGCCACTGTTTTTGTATTCCTTTTGCTTAATGCTATGTTTTATATTTTACCATGATCTTATTTTTAATGAACAGATTTAAAGGGGTGAGAGAAGGAACAATCAGTGAGAATACGTCCTACTATATTTTCACAAAATGTGCTGATGGTGCCTTTGAAGCATTCCCAATTGAAGAGTGGTACAATTTTCAACCAGTGGTAAAATATAAGTACTTGAACTCAGAAGAGGCAGAAGAAGAATTTAGCAGGTTTGTACGCTGTTGTTTAGATATCATTACCTTATCAAACAGTGCATTATTTCTCAGTCATTTGCATTTTTTTTAATTTTCATACTAGTAAATACAGTTTTTTCATTATGTTTAAAGGCACTAACAAGGTTATACACGTTAAGCTAAACATTAAACATTTAATAGTGTGATAACAAACATATAAAATAATGCATTATGAGCTAAGGACTTATACACGTTTATTAAATAAATGGAATTTGAACAGCTCTAAGTTCAGATTGGTGTTTGCATTTTCAACATTATGAAACTAGCCGAAGTTTCTCATGTTTTATAAAGAGTATCGTGCACCTTGCTGAATGTTAACTGTCAATAGTCAGATTTAATCCGCATGGCCATGAAATCGGCAGTAAATAAAGTTAGTGTTTGTTAACAGTTTTACTTGGAGGATCAGTGTTTTTGCAATAAACAGTAGCCAGCAAACCAAATGTTTCTTACGTATGTTATATACTAATGTAAACACATGCTAAGACAGACAATACAGGAACATTTTTATTTTAGATTCTGAACTTGGCCATGTTTACCTTTTGTGCAGCTTTAAATGGCACTTAGCTTTTAGTTGTTGCACCAAATACAGAATCATGACTAAATGACTACCTTTAACTTAGCCGTGCTGCTAAACTAATTCTTAAATAAAAATATTTGGAACTTGAGTTATAGTTGAAATCAGCTTTTTTTAGACTAAACCCTCACTGATTAGTAGCATTTCACAACATATATGGCTTATTTTAATTTTAATTGTGTCCTTGACAATAGCTATGTGTACTTATGAAATTGTTGGGTTCATGTCTATGTGACACAGGCGAGACAAGACGATGAACCTATTCTCCATCATGGTGCGCAAGCGGATCAAAAACGAGGAGGAGACTGAGGAGAAACCTGAGGACAAGAAAGAAAAACAGAAAGAGAAGAAAAGCCTGGTTGGTGGAGCTGTTGTATAATATATATGATATCCGCTTAATATATTTTTAAGATGGCATGATTTTATGCAGATATAATGTCCACGGTTTTTCTTTGGCTGAAAAATGTTGAGGTTTTAAAATTTGGCCTTTTTATTATTTTCGGACATTCTGTTGCGTGCAATTATTCTAGTTAAAAATATATTGTAGAAGTAAGCAAAATCTAACATCCTGACATACAGTATATTGAAGCATTTTATTGAAACTTTGGTCAGAGATGAGAACCATGGGTCTGTTGTAATCAAGATGGTTTATTTCTGCACAGACACAGTTTATTGTTTTAGTTTTCCAGTTTCCAAGAATCTGAAATAAAATCTGTACATATATTCTGTTATACTGAGAGAGCTTTACGTTACCTGATCAAGCATTTCTTTACAAAGTCACCTGTACCTTGTACAAGTAACTGTATATTTGTTTACAAAAACATTTGCAATACCAGGTACTCACAACTTTCCTCTTTTGCGCAAACTGTTTTACAAACCATTGAGCAGGGGACTGTTTTACTAATAAATTTTTTACTTATTAATGCTAGCATTAGTCTGTGATTTTGTAAGTTTTGCGTATATGTGGAAATTTTGCGTAAAAGCCTTTTACTAAACTTTGCATATGTACATTTTCCATAAGTTTGTACATAAGTTATTTGTAGTAAACAAAAGTATGTTTAGTGAAACAGTACCCATGTGCTAACAAACCAAACTTGTAATACTGTTGACATGAATACTGCAAGTTCCAGCATTTGTTACTCAACTTTCAGATCCTAACAGACATGGAGGATTGGATGGATTCTGATGATGAGGAAGAGGAGGAGGAAGAAGAAGAGGAAGGGGCAGGTATGTAAAGTTGGGAATGATCTGAGGTCAAAAGAGCAGGTATGGTAAGTAAGCAAAGATATAAGGTCAGAAAAGCAGGCATGTGAAGTAAGGAAAGATTTGAGGCTAAAAGCGCAGGCATGTAGAGTTGGGAAAGATCTGCGGCCAAAAAAGCAGGCATGTGAAGTAAGGAAAGATCTGAGGTCAGAAAAGCAGGTTTGTTTAAGTAAGGATAGATCTGAGGCCAGAAAAGCAGGCATATGAAGTAAGGAAAGATTTTAAGTTAGAAAAGCATGTATGTGAAGTAAGGTAAGAAATGAGGTTAGAAAAGCAGGTATGTTAAGTAAGGAAAGACCTAAGCTCAAAAAAGCTGGCATGTGAAGTAAGGAAATATCTAAGGTTAGAAAAGTAGGTATGTTAAGTCAGTAAAGATCTGAGGTTAAAAAAACAGGTATGTTAAGTCAGTAAAGATCTGAGTTTAAAAAATGGCAACAAATGCTCAGCAGGTGGTGTTTCATTCAATAAATATAATGTTTTAAATCGCACGCCGGTTATCAACTGAAGTGTTAAAAATAACAAATAAGGCTCAGTGTAACAAATAAAAATAAGGCTATAATAATGGATTAGTATGAGTACATGTTATTATGCTTTTATGATAGTTGTACCCAGTATTATGGTGAACATATTTGAATGTTTGTTACCAGTAAATCGAAATGGCCCATTTGCCAATAAAATTAAGTAATACAATTATGAATTTATAATATTTTTGATAATTTGTTTAAGTGTATTTATTTATTCATTGAGTACACCTCAGACGTTGTGCCATTAATATAGTGCAGTTGATGTTTATGTATAATAATGTCCTCAATTTGATCATTGAATAACACACATAATCAACAACTCTAAGCAATAAACTCTATGCCATATTTGTTAATTCTTTCCCAATATAAACAGAACATGCTGTCTAATTTTTTTTTATTGATTTGCAGAAAAGAAGCCCAAAAAAGAAAAGAAAAAAGAAGCTAAGACAAAGAGGCGGAAAAACGCAAAGATCAACGATAATGATGAGGCAGTGGAGGAAAGCGACGAGGGCGACTTTGATGATCGGGAACTTGACTACATCTCAGATTCTGTAAGGTAAATGATATTGTTTTGCTGAATTTATAGTTTTATATCTAATAACCTTTAAAGTTCAGTAATGTAAATACGTGATACCATATAGAGATATAAATTATATTATAGGTGAAAAATAAATTGATAATAAGTTTTGATGTTATTGTATTGTAATAACGGCTTCAGAAAAGTACTTTGTTGATCTACAAATTAATTAATATGTACACAATTTTTTTTAGGGTTCCTAATAAACATTTATTTATTGCAATTTATATGTGTAATAATATATCCAGATTACGGCATAACCAGAATCATGTTTTTCAAAAACTTGAATATAACTGCAACTCAGTTTGTTCTTAGATTGATGTTTTACCCATAAGTGATTCAAGCCAAGATGTGAAAATATAACTACAAGCCTGTTTTGTTCCCAGATTGATAATATGTTTTACCCCATTAGTGAGTCAAGTCTGGATGAGAAAGCGAAGGATGAAAAGTATGATGACCAGGGAGTGGACCAAGAACAGGGCCTCAAGAAGCTCATAGACTCTGAGGAGGAATCCAGTGAAGAGGTAAGTAGTGGATAGAGTTACCAGGGAGTGGACCAAGAACAGGGCCTAATGAAGCTCATAGACTCCGAGGAGGAATCCAGTGAAGAGGTAAGTAGTGGATGGAGTTACCAGGGAGTGGACCAGGAACAGGGCCTCAAGAAGCTCATCGACTCAGAGAAGGAGTCCAGTAAAGAGGTAATTGGTGGATAGAGTTCCCATGGAGTGGACCAGGAACAGGGCCTAAAGAAGCTCATAGACTCCTAGGAGGAATCCAGTGAAATGTAAGTGGTGGATAGAGTTCCCATGGAGTGGACCAGGAACAGGGCCTCAAGAAGCTCATAGGCTCTGAGGAGGAATCTAGTGAAGAGGTAAGTGGTGGATAGAGTTACCAGGTAGTGGACCAGGAACAGGGCCTCAAGAAGCTCATAGGCTCTGAGGAGGAATGCAGTAAAGAGGTAAGTGGTGGATAGAGTTACCAGGGAGTGGACCAGGAACAGGGCCTCAAGATGCTCATAGGCTCTGAGGAGGAATGCAGTAAAGAGGTAAGTGGTGGATAGAGTTACCAGGGAGTGGACCAGGAACAGGGCCTCAAGATGCTCATAGGCTCTGAGGAGGAATGCAGTAAAGAGGTAAGTGGTGGATAGAGTTACCAGGGAGTGGACCAGGAACAGGGCCTCAAGATGCTCATAGGCTCTGAGGAGGAATGCAGTAAAGAGGTAAGTGGTGGATAGAGTTACCAGGGAGTGGACCAGGAACAGGGCCTAAAGAAGCTCATAGACTCCTAGGAGGAATCCAGTGAAATGTAAGTGGTGGATAGAGTTCCCATGGAGTGGACCAGGAACAGGGCCTCAAGAAGCTCATAGGCTCTGAGGAGGAATCCAGTGAAGAGGTAAGTGGTGGATAGAGTTACCAGGGAGTGGACCAGGAACAGGGCCTCAAGAAGCTCATAGACTCTGAGGAGGAGTCTAGTGAAGAGGTAAGTGGTGGATAGAGTTACCAGGCAGTGGACCAGGAACAGGGCCTCAAGAAGCCCGTAGAGTGTGATGAGGAAACCAGTGAAGTGGTGGATGGCACAAGGGGGAATATAATTTTGATTTTATTTGGGTATAACACTGCTGCACCTGTCTTGTGTACTTAATGGGTGAATTTTTTGTATGGCTCCACTGGCAAGTGAGATTATGCCATGCAGAGCAACAGATAAGGATTCTGTCAGAATTGGGTATTACCCCATCATATTTTAAATGATTGAGTACTGAAAAAATGTATTTTAGTACTTGAAGTTATGTTACCCCATTAGATTAAAAATAATTGAGTATAAGACGAAGATGATCTCCAAATTTAGTATAACAAAACGCAAATTGTGTGAGTTTTTCTTTTATTTAACACAAACATAGCCATTTGTCTTTTTACAACACTTAATCAACATTATTGTTCTCAACACATTAGTTAACTCGAGAAAAAATCAAAAAATAATTTAAGCTGTGTTTGGTAAATTAATTATTGCACTGTTTTCAAAGCAAAATCAGGTAAGTAGACCCGACTTGGACACAAAACATTTGTAAACATTTATAGTTTAATTCTTGTCAATTTTTGCCTGTTTGTATTTTTGGCCTTTCAACTTGTTGAGAGTTTTCATTAACAGTGGTCTAAATGAGTTCAGAAGCACTCCTTTATGCGAATACCCTGATATGTCCCAAGTTCGATGTAACCGTAATTCAGCAATGTTTTGATGTTATTTAGAACATCAGATGTCAGTGTATTTATAAATATAATATAACACTGAACATTTCAATGGTTTCTTAACTATTTTAAACTGAACATCTCACCTAATTTCACATATAAAAATAACAAAATATATGATATCGTTGAATTTAGGGTACATCAAATTCAATTGCACTTAATTCTGGGTCGAAGGCAGAAATTACCGAAATAATAAGGAAGCATTCAGAGAGCATTGAACAGAAACAAAGAAAACATAAGTTGCAAAATGAGGTCATAAACGCTGACCATTACGGAGATACTCGATGAATCTCATTGGACAGTTGTGGTTTACGTTGAAAACAGCATCCAATCAAACTGATTCGTATTATACGGGTGTCTGTCATTTCCTAACATAATGAATTTGTAACCATTCATTTACGCTGTACACATCTTTTGGTCATTTCGTGCCAATGTCAGTCTCTTTACACACTTGAGTTCGCTATTTATTGCGTATTGGGTATTTTAATTGAGTTTTGTTACTCATTAAAGTTAAAATTAATTTCGTAAAAGGAGTTTCAGCCTTGCGTATTTACACAAATACGTGCCTTATCTGTTGCTCTGGCCATGTCATTTCTTTACCAAAGATGTTCAAATAGGGTCGGTCTTTTGCACAGCATGGCCACCAGAGCTGAAAAATTAAATGCCTTTAAATGACATCACCTCAGAAACCAAAGACCCAACTTTGATGCAAACTTCACAGAAATTTCCTTGGGTGGTCGTTTGCCAAAGTTACTCAAATGTTTCTGGTACGCTGCAGAAGATGGTGGCTATTCAGAGTCATTTCCCTTCTGACACTGCCCACTTCATTCAGTGGAGTGATACAGGTCTTCTTGTGCGGCTTATCTTTATTTTATTAAGATCATATGAAGATTATGCTGCACAAAAATGTGTTTCCGAACCCAAATATTCTTGATATTTCTAATTTTTGCAAGCATGTTACGTGGGATATTATTTTGAGCACACAACACACATAACATTAAACAATGGTCTGGTTTCCATGGTAACTGAGTGCAGTTTGCAACTGAAAATCAGGTTATAATTTCTATATGATCAGAAACATGTTAAAAGATTTATATAAAGGATAATGTAATTATCTTGAACATTGTTTGAAAGGAAAATAAAGAAGAAGATGAAGAAGATGAGGAGGAGGCAGAAAAAGAGTCGCAGAGTAAAAAGGAGAAAAAGAAGAAGAAAGACAGCAAGGAAAACAATAAAGAAGGTCAGGGCTGGTATTCACAGAGCTCCTTAGGGAGATCTTAAAATTTTAGATCAAGTTTTGTATGTGAAATGCTATGATTTCTGTTGACAAAAGGGTAAAATACTAAACATCCATGCATTGTTTACTAGTTAAAAACATTTTAATGTCAAAAAAAAATTACAGCCACAGACTTAAGGAATTTTATGAATTTTAGAAAAAAAAAATTCAAAGAAGCTTTGTGAAGCGGGCCCTGGTTCATAATTTGGGAATCTTAGAAATATCTTAAACACAGGGTTTGACAATCAGTGCCTATTTGCTCTACAATAACTTACGTTCTTTACTTATAATTTTCGATTGCAAATGTTACAAAACGGTTTCTTTCTTTACATTAAAACGATGCAAATGCAATAAATATTCTATCTTGGGTTATTTGGTTATACGGCTTACTGTTATTTGTAATCCTCAATTAAATTATTTAAATTGTTCCTTATTTCTTAAATGCAAATGCTGAAAATGTTTGCAAAAAAAAAGAATGTTAATAGAATCTTATTTTGTTATCAGGTGGAGACAGTGACAGCAGTAGTTCTTCCTCAGACAGTGATGACTCTGACATTGACAAAAACGAGGACAAGTTCTCATCCGTTCTCCTTATGCAGGTGGGAGTTTACATTGAAAGTACACTGCAACTCCATTAAATTGCCATTTTCGGGGTCCATGGATCGCGATATAGCCGAATCACTGTATAACTTGCACCATATCAGGTCAATCATATACCTGCTAGCGTGTTTTCATGACCCCTAAATGTAAAAGCAATTTACTCACCTTTTTAATGGCGGTTACCATCCATTATGATTTAAATCCATTAGCATTAGCATTGTTGCTTAACAACATAATTGGAATGGGTGAGATTTCAGGTAAATTGATTTCAGTATTTTTGAAAGTTTTGGTCTAGTAGAAACTATAATGGAAGGAAACTGATCTCAGTATGTTCAATGTACTTTTCATCCACGCATGAATTTGTCGCTTTGGTTTGACAGGCATTCAGTCCATGTATATTTCTGAGAGGATAAGGTTGAACATGTTTGTTGTGGATCATTCATATCAGACCTTGCAGTGCATGTCACTGGCAAGATCTTCATGCATTACAATTAAAATAATGGTACAGATAATTGTCTTTGTTCTCCCCAAGGAAACAGGTAAATGGAATTGGATGAAACATAATGAACATTTATATAGCCTAGTTTTAGAGTATTTTAATCTCTGGTCACATGGTAAACATGATCATGTGGAGTTTCCATTGCTTCATTGTAGGAAAGGAAGAGAAGTTCCAGACCTAACACTCCTACTGTAGAGAAATTGGAAGCCAAAACAGAATCTAAAACAGAAGGTATGAATGATTCACAAGACATTTATAAACTTTCAATGAAAAACATTATTCTGGAACCCATGTGTTTTTAAACAATAGATAAAATATACTAGCAAATAGTAAAGTTATATATTTGTGTGTGTGCAAAGTATTATGTTGGACTGTTACGGTACTTATACTGTGTTTTCAGGTGGGATGAAGAGGAAGTTGGATGCTGAAGATGGCGGAGTGGAGAAGAAAGTACGCACAGAATCTCCAGCACCAGGGCTGACAACTTCCTCGTCGAGTTCCTCTATATCTAGCAGGTAATGGGTGAAAGATCAAGCTTACATCATGTATCAAAGGTTTATCTGAATGATATCATTGACTCCTTATAAGTCCCAAATATTTTGGAAGTTTATCATACCACTATAGCGTGGTCCGTCAAGCCTCACCGTTATATTATTCTATGCCTCACCTGACATGTAACACAAGACCAGACAGTACCCTGTTTTTCTCTATTTATGATATCGGAATGCTTTCTTTGACACATGGATAAGTCCCAATATACTGAAAGTTTATCAGAATGCTTTCTTTGACACATGGTAAAGTACCAATATTCCGTAAAACACTGTGTATATATTTTTTTTAAAGCAAAAAATCGGGGAAAAAAGATCTTATTTGAAATTTATAAAAGCTGAAAATAATCAGCAGCTGTGTGCTTTGGCAAGTGTTTGTTTTAATAAAAATGCACAAAATTGCACAGACAATCATTCCCAATGTAATGAAAACATTTCAGAAGGCTTTCTTTGACGCAGTGTTCAGTGCCAATATAATGAAATGGCACAATGCTTGCCACAAATGCAGCTTACCAAGGAATGAGAATTCTGATAGCAGAAGCCAACACTTAGATGTCAAGCTCTAAGTTTATGGTTGCAGTGGCTAAATATTGGTATTTTAGATGTGTGTTGTAAAATTGCTTTTGCAGGGTTGGGCGATAATTTTGCAAGTTGAGTTTCCTTGCCAGAGTAGGTATTCATTTGTTTAAACATAGCTTGTCAAGGTAACTGTTAAATATCTCGTCAGTGGATGAATGATCATGGTCTTGATAATCATATATTAATGGCATTGTATGAATGTTGAATAATATTTGTTTTATAATGTACCTAGAACTTGATATTGGCAACACAACCAAAAACATGGACTATTGGTAAAATTAATGTGTTGCACATATTCGGTGATTTTTCTAATCTCGGTACATCAGGTAAACTGTTAGGCAAGTTTACACAACAAAAGCCTGTACTGGTAGCATTGTTCATAATGACTTCACCAAAGCAATGGAATGAAAAGCAGTAGCTTGGTATGAACTCTAATTACTAGTGGCAAATGCCAGAAATGTCTATAGCATATTTTTGCAATTCAAAACCTCATTGCATTACAAATTAAATTTTAACCCATTGACAAAATTATACCCCATTAGATAAACTTAGCCTTATTTCCACACTGTGCGATGTAGCAGACATGGCAGTAATGACGTCATCTTGTCCATTTTAGTTACATTTTTATATGTTTTTGGGGTTATTTTCATTTGTCTTTCGATTTTTTAAATTAAATTGCTAAAACAGAAAATGATAAATACAATACTAGATAAGTGTTGATTAAAGATGAGTTTATTTGCTCGGCATGAAAACCTGAACCACTTGCTAAATAAACAGACTTTTATTCATCATTCTAACACTGCACGTGGCTAGTTGTCCATAGATAAAGAAACAAAATCAACCGTGGGTTATCTGCAACAAATCATGGGCGGAGCCTAATGTTTTGAAAAGAGTTCCAGAAATCCGAAGAAATTGTTCCGTAAAATGCACGTGCTTAAACGCGCGATAGCAAATTTGTGACAAACAAATCATTTCTGCATTATGTAGTGCAATAAAACCACATTTGTACTACATATTTTATATATAAGTTCACATAAAAACTTTTGCGTTTTGCTAATATCACTTTCATTTGCAATTGTAAGCTTATCATTTTCACTGTAGTTATCAACAAGTATTACGTCAGTTGCTCAATGTTTATCAATAAAGCTGACGTAATTTTGAATTGTTATTTATTGACGTCACAGAAATGCATGAGTGAATGTACTTTGCGGAAAATGGGCGGAGTATAAATTAATATAGGTCTCATTCATAACCTTTAAAAATACAGACACATTTTATATAATATCATGTTAGAATCGGAATAATTGACGGGTAAGCATTGGTTATTGCGGTAATAACCAATGGTTTGTCGTTCTGATGCTTGTTATCAAACCACTCTGGCTATCGCCCTCGTGGTTTAATTTCTATGCATCGGAACTCCAAACCGTTGGTTATTACCCCAATTACCAATGCTTACCAGTCAATTATTTCTTAACTAACCTAGTATTCTCTATGTTGTTTTTTTATCAGTGGAGAGATCACAGAGGAGGCTATACGACACTACCTCATGCGGAGGCCAATGACCGCTAAAGAACTGGTGCAGAAATTCAAGAAGTCACAGATGTCAAACGAGCAGCTGACGCAAAGAATCGGACAGCTGTTGAAGAAAATCAACCCCGGCAGGAAATACATTAAAAATGTCATGTACTTGTCACTTGAGAAAACTGGATGAAGAGTCTGGAAGCTGTAATGCAATAATTTACGGAGTGAACTAATTTGGGTAATGCAATATTTACAGAGTTAACTACTTTGGTGGTTTGATCTCTGTATTAAGTCATGAAAAGTTATCAATCACTATGTTAGAGGACAGATCGCCAGTACCTCTGATGGGGCAACGCATGCATACCCCATTGGACATTTGATGAGCTTGTGTTAAAGTTGGCATGATTTTGCCAATTTATTATGTCTGATGTATTAAGATTACAAAAATGTACAGGTTTTTGTATGCAAGTTGTGTTTATTATTAACAATTTCAAAACATGATTTCATCAATAATCACAAAATTAATTATAACAAGAGATTTAGTAACAGAGATTTTGTTACAGTAATTTACTATTATTTTACCAAATATTTGCTGGTAAATGCGTGACTTTACATAGTTATTTTTTTTAGAAGGAAACAATTTACCCTATATCAAAAGTAAATTTGTGATAATGATTTTATATAACATGCATGTGAATTAAATGAATTGCTATAAGTTAAGGCAAATTTGTGTGAATGTATATGTTCAATAGATGGTTGACTGTGTATAGAAAAGCTGTTAAAAGATCTGTGATTATTTACCGTATTTGCTTTTCTGAAACATGTATAGTTTAACAGTGCTACATTCGAAGTGCTATGTTTGGTTAACCTTATGGTGCCATGTTTTGTAAAATAATTCTTTGTTTAGTGTTATTTTTGTTCAGGAAACCGAAATGTGCTATTTTAAACATCATACTGTATATATTCTGTAATAATGTTGTTTGCATGTACAGAAATGATATCAAAAGATATGCAGTTCTGAAGATAAATTTTATTTAATAAAACTAGTAAATGTGCAGTTAAGTTAGGATAACAGCAGAAATGCATATATATGCAAATTAAAAATGCTTTAATTAGGCCATGATAATTAAGAAAATGATAGCTATACTATGTCATATGTTTTTCAATGTTGTGTGCATGTGCAGTAAAGCTTGTGCAACACACACAAAAATAGATGAGGCGTGGCAAATCCAGCCTAAATGCATCTGCATAAAGTGTCGTCCCGGACTAGTCTGTGCATTCCGCGCAGGCTAATCCAGGACGACAATTTCGGCTTTTATGATATTTTTGGTTCCAAGGAAGCCTCTTCTAAACATAAATCCACTGTAGGCGGAAAGTGTTATCCCAGATTAGCCTGTGCGCACTGCAAGTCATTTTAATTTGGATATTAAGCCCGGTTTTACCACAACACGCCTCATATGCATTTACAGTCATCAAAATTAGCTGTTTGGGGCAAGCAAGCTCCAATTCTTAATTATGACTTGAGGGCAAGAGATTCTACAAGCCTACCTGTATATTAATAATTGAGAATATGTGCAAGCTCATCTCGAAATTTACTAGTGCACGTCTTACGGACTTGTGTTAATTACGACCACTGCATGTACATCATGGATTAGCAAATAATTGTAGAAAAGTTTCCATAATAATGTAATAGGTAACCATCATTATATACCTTGCAATCAATTGACATATTAGTAACTGTATTTTCGTAGTGTTTTGCAGATAATAAAATGGTTCCATCCAGTGAAAATCTGTATGGTGGTCCGTATAAACCTAAAATTATGAGCAAGTTTTTTTTATTTTAATTTGGATGTTAGATGATCCATTGTACTGGTTTTGCAGATTAGTATATACCAAGTTTGCTGTCGTGAGAAGTCTGTATTATAATGTCATTGTTGTCTTTAATAAAAATATCACACATATTTGAATGTAATCATTTTTTTTTTTTATTAAATTTGTTTGCAGTACGCAATTTGTGGGAATGTAAAAGGTTAAAAAACTACAGCTGCATGAGCTGTTTCACTTGTCATGGTCTAATATTTAAGGCAAGTGACCAAATGCCTATGCATAAAACATATGGAAATTACATTACCAATTTTAGGGTAAAATGTGAGTGTTATTCATGGTGCCTTAAGGTACTAAAGCAATTAAAAATAGTATCACTACTGTGTTTTCCTCACTAATTTTGGAATGGTACTGGTACCGGTCAAATTGGGAAAATTACCGTCGTTTTCAACCAAATTGGGAATTTTATCACTTTCAGCAAAAACTGCAAACAAGAATTACCAGGTAGAAAACAATAACTTGCCATAAATAAACTAACAACAACTTTTTCATTAATTCTTTCTCATGTACTCGTGTTTCCAGGAGGTAAAATGAAAGTTAAATATAAGTTAATAATATTTGTAGGATCGTTTTGGATTATTTTTCCAGATATTTGGGATTTCTTAAACTTCAAATTTGGAAAAAATTAGGTAAATTGGATTGGGAAGGTACCTTTTTAGGGTACCAAGTTTATATAGAGGCAAAATGCTGCACTACTTTTCGAACGGTGTAATTGCATGGGTTAAAGTTTTCAGTATTTGTCACTGATTCAGCATTTTTGAAAGTTTTCATCCAACATAAACTAGAATTAAAATGATACGTTCAGTGTCGAATTGTTCACAAAGCAAATCACTTGAAAACGAGTAATGGGTACAAAATTTATATATTTTATTTGTATGGATATCAACCGGATATACATAATACAGCAACAATATATCTGTCAAAACAAAAGTATTAAACAAAGCAATAATTATAAAATCATGAGTATACGTTTAAGAAATTGTTCACAGAGTTTTGTATAAAGTTTGGAATGTTAATTCTACAACCGACACCTCCCAACATATGCATATTTAACCATTTGATAAGTAACTTGAGACTTTCTCGTATTTGATAGTATTCTGGCCTTTTTGTTTATAGAATGGGTTCTTCACTGTGATGAAGTGTGTTGAATCAAGACAATACCTCTTCCAGATATTGAAAAATTTGACCTAAAGCTAAAATTCTAAGTTGAAAAAATGGCAATAACTCCACCAAAATCCTTGATGTACTTACCTCATCTTGTCTACAGAATGGGTTCATAACTGTGATCAAGTATTTTGAGTTTCAAATCAATACCTCTTATAGTTATTGTGAATTTGACCTAGAGTGAAAATAATAAGTTGCAAAAAGGGCAATAACTCCAACAAAATCCTTGAAAGAGTTACCTCCTCATGTCTGCAGAATGGGGTCAGCACCATAAATACATATTTATAATGTCTTTGATATTTATTGAGAAATTTTATATTAAATGCAATGTCCAAATATTCTAAGTATTCTAAAAATCACCCTTTTGATAATGAACAAGTATTGAAAGTTTCAAATGGATACCTTTCATAGCTTTCGAGAAATGGACTCTTACAAAAAACTTAACCAAAAAGCTTAACAAAAGCAGATGCTGACGCAGAACAGAGCGGTGACAATAACTCGACTTTTTCATCGAAAATTCAAGCTAAACATGCAACTTAAAAACGTCAAATGCTAACAATGCAAAAAATGTATGATTAAAATGTATTATATAATTACATAATATTACTGAAAAGCATAAAGAATCAGAACATTGTATAATCAGAGTTAATCTCAATGAACCATTTTGGTCATGTTTACACCAACAACCATGAAACAGAATTTGTCCACATTCCATCAGACAGCCATGTAAAACTATCACAACCTATGTTCTCATCAGGTCTGCTCCAACAGCCATATTGTAGAACATAATCCTATTGTGTACGTGTCTGATCTGCATTTTGTGTCTGATCTGACATTGTGTGTCCAATCTGACATTGTGTGTCTGGTCTGACATGAACCTTGTAGAACAGAAACTTGGTATCTCTGTGTCTGTTCAAACAGCTATGTGTCTGATCTGACATTATGTGTCTAATTTGATATTGTTTGTCTGATCTGACATCGGCATTTTAAGACAGCAACCTACTTTCTCTGAGTCTGCTTCGTCAGCCATGTTGTAGAAGATAATCTTATTGTTTGTGTCTGACCTGACAATGTGTGTCTAATCTGACATTGTGTGTCAGATATGACATTGTGCGTCAGATATGACATTGACCTTGTAGAACAGCAACCTACTGTGTGTTGGATCTGACATTGTAAGACAGCAGCCTACTTTCTCCGAGTCTTTACCAACAGCCATGTTGTAGACTATGATGGTATGTGTATGTGTCTGATCTGACATTTGCCATGTAAGACAGCAGCCTACTTTCTCCGAGTCTGCTCTGTCAGCCATGTCAGTCCGTCCTCTACTCCATTCAGAGTTTCAATTGAGCAATTCCAGACCTTTGAAAAGAAAAAAAAAGTTCAATATATTTGTAGGCAAAAAATAAAGAGTCACTTAAATGTTTCGCATCATCATGTAGTTCAGGTTGTAATACAACAATTTTAAAAGGCTAGTATGTAAACATTTATTAATACTAAACCATCACTAATAAATATGGTTTGCACCATTTTTACTTGAGGTAGTAATACAATTGTTTAAAGTCAACTAGGTAGTTTTATATCTCGACTAATCCTGAAATTGTTACATGCACTCTTCTAGTATTAAATAGGCCTCAAGACAGACAGTGTGATATTTAACTTCCAGTCTGTCTTTACCCTCTTACATTCATACATTTACATGGTATAATAATATGTCAACGTTTTCATGTGCTTATAATTGTTTATATCACAGATCACTTGAATATTGGTACATAAATTATGACTTAAAATGCAAGGATGATATTTTCACATATTCACAGTTGAATTCAGTAACTACTTGATCGTTACGCTCACCTGCCAAGGTTTGTTTAACTTTGACAATGACAGTCTCTCAACAACCTCGAAACAAGAAATTCTTGGGGAAGTCTGGTCACAGGTTGTTGATAACACTAGGACAGGGACATGTGTGGCTGACCAGCGCTCATTCACCATCGCCAACAGCTCACTTAGGCCAGACTCAACTGAAAGTTCAATAATAATAATGGTATATTTATATACCACATTTCTCAAATTAGTGTGCTTTGCACATTTTAATCTATATAAGACATTATATATAACAAGAAATACTACAAGACTGAGTGTCGTCTAAAATTTCAGTACAATGAAGGAAAAACTCTGCTGAACATTAAACACATCAACCTACCGGCAGGAGATTCTGCTGTTGCGTCGACAATGTAGATGAACCCGTCGACAGTCTTACAGAAATCTTGCACCGCAGAAACCAGTTCATACTTGTCATCGCCAGAAGCATCTTCCTTCACCCGCATCATTTTGTGTTGGCGACTTGGGTTGTTTTCCCGTTCTTTCTTGGTCGTGGAGTATAACACAGACAGATGGAAGAGTACACCACCTGGGCTCTTCAGAGTAATGCCACCTCCAACACCTGGTTAAGGAGACTTTACACTTACATTTCATTGAAACAATTAACAAAATGGGAAACAATCACCGTTTTATTATTTATGTTTTCATTCCTATCCAAGCAAATCAAGTTACATGATAACTGTAGTTAAATACTAGGTACTAGTAATCCAGCAACAACATGTTTGTAGTTGCAAATTTTGGTAGTCTTTTCTAAAAGGATAAACTCCTGGGTAGAACATATTAAAGATGTTTTTGACAAAGTTCATGAGAACACTCTTCAAAAGCTATAATCATACCATTGATAGGAATTGAAACTTCCATAATTTATATGACCTAAAGCCTAAACAAATAGTTTTTTGGCCATGCCATCAGAAACACAACTATTTTTGTTGGCCTAAAGATTCATGTGCATTCATCATCAGGATATTAAGTATTACTAACAAGAAAAATAGTCAGCTCAATCATTAAATTTTATCTACAGGGTATGCAAAAATAAATGAAGAAATTACCATCAAATCTTCCAGGAAACATTGCCATTTTCTTGAAGTCTGACTCGTGTATTAGCCTCCTTACAATGCTGCTGGTCTGAGACTCCAAGCCTGGTCCAAACATGGCAAACATTGGCGTCTTCTTCGGGAAAAAGTACCACAACATGCTCGTTACGTTGCTGAACATGGTGTTGTTTTGATGCATGAGCTTCTTTACTTCTGGTGAGCACCTCAGATATCTGGAATGTATAAAAATGGCTGCATTAAAAAAGACTATGTTTTTGTTGTGGAAAATAGGGAAATTACTTGCAATGCAAATTTCTACAACCAAGTGTTGATCATGTTTATAATTTTCTTAGTACAAAACTGAGTTACTGAAAACAATACCTATCAATATCAACAACAAAGGAATTTTTACCATCAAAAAAACAAACAAATGCCTATTAACATTAATTTGAGTCTTCCTTACATTTCCTTATTTGACCACTCAGATTCAACTTCTTTGTAGATGGCAGGATTTGTATTGTGTCCTATCACATCCCACTGGTGTATGTCATGAGCTAAGAGTCTGGCCCAAAGAAGATTGTCCTCTGTGATGTCATACCAACTGCGACAGACTGTAGAAGCTCGGCATAGTTCAGTGGCAGTTAAAAAGGAAAATATGTGCAGCCGTACATCGACCTGTGAAGAAAAATGAGCAGATAATGACTCAACTGAATGAGTTAATTCAGTGACTGCCTAATTTACAACAGAAATAATTCATTTTCTATATTTAGGATGACATTTTCTTATATATATTATATGTTTAAAACTAATTGTCTGAATACTTTTGAATATATGTTAGTTTTTTATTATTCTTTTATTATTTATTTTAACCTGATCAGTTTTTAATTTAACTACAAAATTACACATGTGACATTTCTGGCATAATTAAATAAATTTTTAGCATCTCTGAACATGGCACAGCCAATATTCCTGCAAGCAATAAAATATATAAAGTAATGTTAACTAAACTTGCTTATTATTACAGTAAACTTACCGGTAAACATTCAAATCTGGACTGCTGTTGGCTCTGGTCTTCTTGGTCCCGTCGGAGTTGCACTTGCCGCTGTCTCTCTTTTATCAAGTACTGCTGCAAACCGCCCGAACACACACTCTGCGAACCCATTTCCTCTCCCATTTGTTTCTTGTACTTCTTCATCAAGAGTCTGAAATATATGGCGCTGCTATGATCAATCAATGACACTTCTGCAGCATGTTCGCTGCTTGGAAGAGTGCAGTCACTACTTGACAATGCTTGTGGTTGTGTTGTAAATATTCCGTGAGTGTAACTCATTCCAATTCCTGATCCATTTTCAGAACTTGGAAGTGACTGAACAGCAATCATTTTGCCTTAAGGCAGTTAAGGATTTAATTAGACTTGTGTGAATGTCAAAGCCTCTAACAGAATGATGTTCAATTGCGAATGCACTACCCATTTTATAACAAGGAAAACAGTGGTTTTATTTCTAACGCGTGAATTCATGCAATGTCGAAACTTCCAACGTGTCCCGGAACAGCTGTCATCGCTTTGTTTACATTAACGACGTTTGTACTTCCGGTTTTATTTTCGTTTCAAAACGAGGCAACTTCCTTTTAGTTGTCGAACTGGGCCATAATGGTGGGTTAATAATAACATTCACATAAAGCTGTTGACATCCATTTATCTATGTAACAAACATGCTAATTTATACAATATTCATGTAGTTAAGATATTCAAAAACAGTTAATAACCGTAAGTTTATAAATATAACATTAAAATGGGTTGAATTGTATTGATAGCGCAGCTGCTCGCTTTGAAAACAAGCATTTATTTGAGCAACAAATCTGAAAATGTATTGACCTTTATAATAATTGTATGCAGTTATTTAGCAACAATGACAATGTATGAACTTGGGTTTTTGTTTTAATAATACATCACCTTTCCGTTACTTTGATATAAATCATTGTAAATGTCACGAAATTATGTGACACTGTCAACATTTACAACTGTCATGTACTAAATCTTTCAGCAAGAAAGTGTATGTCTATGTCCATGAATGTTGCATATGTTTAATTCTTTTGTGACATAAAAGTGAACATACCGCCTTTTTATGGTCATCTATTCACAACTGCATATTGTCATTGCAAGCAATAGTTCAGTATAAATCTATATGAGACGTGTCGTGGGAAACCCGGGCTTAATGAATGTGTGTAAAGTGTCGTCCCAGATGGGCAGTCCGCACAGGCTAATCCAGGACGGCACTTTCTGCCTACAGTGGACTTGTGTTTAGAAGAGACTTCATTGAAACAGAAATAACATAAAGGTGGAAAGTGCCGTGGGGGATTAGCCTGTGGAGACTGCACAGGCTGATCCAGGATGAGACTCAACGCACATGCATTAAGCTTGGTTTTCCCAAGACACGCTTTTAAGTAAATAAATTGATGCATGTCAAAATTTGTATGGCTATGCTAGCGATGATGCTTGGTTACTGGTCTACTTATAGGTACTTATTTTGTAGACCAAGGGAACATCCAGTTTTGGTAAGCGCCATAACAAGACGCACACACAGTGTCGTCGATGTGGGCGTCGTGCCTTTCACATACAGAAAAAACGATGTGCATCATGCAGCTATCCAGCAGCTACTCTTAGAACTTGTGAGTTGAATATTTGTGATCATCTGAAACATTTGACATCGTTGACATGTGGTTTTTTAGATTAAGAAAATATTCTTTAGATCTTATCAAAACAGTAATAGTGTAGCAACAAGATATAGTACAGGGCTTTCAGGGAACTCCGGGTTTTCATGCTCATAAATTTGGTTTGACTCGATTTGACGCCCCATAAATGACATGCATGACTTGCGAAAATTTGGGACAAAGAGTCAGTCAAAGCTCATGACCTATCAATATTTGCATATGGTGTAGATTTCAGCCAATAGTAAAGCAGCAAACAGCTTGCTTAAGATTGTTTCTGACTATCCAATAAATGGGGGGCGGAGCTACAGCTCAATGTACATCTAGACCAGTATACAGCATGGTTATACAAATAAAGAGATTATATTGACTAATTAAATAATTAAGTTTTTCACACCTGTACACTAATTAAACTTATAGTAGTGTGTTCAGGTGCAAAGCTAAAAAGAAAGTGGCGGACATAGTGAATGTAATGTTCATTGTTTGCTATTTGCTAATTGTTCAACTGAAATGAAAACACTGTTTCCTTTCATGAAACAATGATATTCGAGATAATTATTACCACAAGTTTACTGAAATAAATCTTATGATGTAAATTACTATTTTTGTCAGAATGTGAAAGAAGAGAAACTGAAAGTGAAAGTACAAAATAATTGACTAAAATAAATCTTTAGATATAATATCTTAAGTGAATATAAGTGGTTTTAATATAGATTGCCTTATTCAGATAACTCAGGTTTTATCTTCTGCATTTGGTATAAGGATGCTAGAAGTAATATATTGTAGTTGAAGGTATTAAATTTTAAAATTTCAAGACTACAAGAGTATGCTATTGTTTCAACATTTCTGAAAAATAATTTATGAGAAATCTCGAGTTTAGTTTGTCTGCAATGTTGACACTTCTTGAATGGATAATATTAATCCGCATACTATGTTAAAAAAAAGGGTGAAACCAATTTATTTATAGTGTGTCATGTGAATTTGGAACAAATTCAAGATGGCAGATTTAAGTTACAACAAACACATTTACATTGACATGTTTGCATGACAAAATCACAAGCATATGGTTGTAATTGACAGCTAAATTATTAATATTTTGATACAAATATATATTATTAATTTTTGAAGTCCACTGAAGCTCTATGAATTGATTAGTTTCTTATATCATTGGAGTGTCTGTGAATTTATTAGTTTCTTATGTAATCAGGATATGGACACACTTGGATAAATTATTAAATGCCGGTACATTTAACTCTTGAAATTTTGAGCTCAAGAGTCATGACTCTTTGGATTTGAATCCTGTTTAAACCCCGGACAGTATTTTGTTTAATGCTTTATCTAGTGTATAGGAAAGTACAATATTTTTGTAGTATTTATTTTTAGCTCAATGCAGAAATGTATGCTTAAATGGCATATTGACGCCTATTTATGTATGTGAGGCATACAGAATTATTGAGAAAACTGACAAATTCATTTTGATAAATGCATAAAATAATTGACCTTGAATTGTTAAACAACTCTTGCTCATTTATTTTGTATCGACCGTAATGACATTCATGATTCAAATTATTTTTAGCTCGACTATTCGTAGAATAAGTGAGCTTCCCTACTACCCCCGGCATTGGTGTCCGTATCTAAATTTGGTTAAAGTTTTTATTCAGAAGTCTTAAAACGTAATGCCCCTTTTTCACATAGATTTTCTGGTTAAATTTTATATTCAAAAGTTTTGCAACTGCAGAACTACATAAGTTGTTCACTTGAAACTTTAAATATACCTTTGTCATCAACTCCAGTGTCAGGGGCAACATTCCCTATAACTCCAGTCTGCGCGAAATGCCACACGCCCGACGCCCGTGGCGTATAGAAATCGTATCGGGCGTGTAAAATATTCGATGATGAACGCCCGACGGGCGTGTACGTTTTGTAAATTAAAAAAAAAAGTATGTTTGAAAAAAAAAACGTTTTAATTCACGTAAACACTTCACAGTACTCTGGTTTCTGTTTAGAAAAGTGTACTACGATATAGCGCATGCGCGACCTTTCTACGTCACCGATATACATGTTAACATCAACCATGCGTCTATTGTCCGGAGCCAATTTCCCGGTGTTTTTTTTTCGGCGTCCTCTTGTCTAACGGTATGCATTCATCACCTTATTTGAAACACAATTGTAGTAGGTATATAAAAATATAATATATATATTGTTTTATTAACGACAAGAACTTATCATATCGGTTTGAAAGCTATTAAAAATGTCATGTAAATTTAGGATCTTCTTCAACTGTTAAATGCTCCGTGTACCGGGTTTTACCCTTACAAGTTCATGATTTGACTGGTTTACCGTTTTCATTTTTCGATCGTATTTTGGGAAAAACAAACTGAGTAGCAGTCCATTGTTTACATTAGCAATGTCAAAATGTTGAACTTGAAGTACATTGCGGGTGCCAAACCTGGAGTAAAAAATAAATGTAAAACGCAAACACCAGCTGACTATGAAAAAAAACGTAAAAGTGTTCTGTCTATTGAAATACAGGACACATTCAAATTGAAATGATTGTTGTCTAAATGAACATAAAACATGTTAATCCGTTGTTTTATGAATAAATTTTTCAAAACTGCTTCGGGCCTGTAGATTTTCATTCGGGCCTATGAAATTTCTTAACCCACAAGCCCGAATGGCCTGTACTTTCAAAAGCATTTCGCGCAGACTGTAACTCTGTTTTGTATTTTGACAGAGTTATTCCTCTTTTTCACATACATTTTCTGGTAAAAGTTTACATTCAAAACTTTTGTAACTTCAAAACTACATAAGTTATTCACTTGAAAATAGGAACATACCTGTTCCATGAACTCCAGTATCAGGGGCAACCTCCTATAACTCTGTTGTGCATTTTGACAGAGTTATGCCCCTTTTTCACTTAGATTTTACAGTTAGAGTGTGTCGTCAAAACTCTTATAACTTCAAAACTACACAAGTTATTAACTACATAAGGTTGATTGAAACTTGGAATAATTTGGCAAAGTAATTGCCTTAACTCAGTTTTGTATTTCAACACATTTATGCCCATTCCACTTTCCAAAATATGTACCAACTGAAATACTTCGAATAGTCCAGCGCACTGTCCTCTGACAACTCTTGTTATGATTATAGACCGATACATTCTGAAAAACTACACATTCAAACTTCAGTTGTATAATATATAATTTCATGTAGTGTGTGATACATAGGGGAAGACCTAGGATCACAAAAGGTACAGGGTGTTGCTTACAAGGAGCAGGGCGGAAAGTGGAAAGCCGAACCAGTTTGTTGAGATGTTTCATTGTTTAATGCTTCTGTTTAAGGTTTTTAAGCATTGCCTATTCCTTTGTCATTGAATATATGAAAAGATATTTAACATTTATATGTTGACCAACCCAGAGGGGCAGCAGGGGGGAAGCAAAAAGGAGCAGGGTGCTGCGCCCTGCTATTTTGCTCTAGATCTTTCCCTAGATATGTTTTGAGATAGATGACCATGGTCACTATTCATATTGTTGCCTGCTTAAATAAAAGTTGAATTAAATCTTTACCAAGTTATACTTAAATAAATATAGTTGATTTAATTTTCAGACAACTGGAGTGAAAAGGCCAAGCGCAGGAAGACTACAGGAACTGGTCGTATGCGATATCTGAAGAAGGTGTACAGGCGTTTTAGGTAACCACAATACACTTTGCTTGTACAGGGCCCGCCAGTCTTCACGCTAACCACTAGCCCAACAGCCCCGGGCTAGTGAAATGTTATACGTGCTAGTAGAAATTCAGTAATGTATTTTGTCGGGCTAGTGGAAATATCACCTGTTTACTATGATTTCATAATGATCGGGCTAGTGGATTAAAACAATTAATGTAAAGACTGGGGCCAGTAAGGCTTTTTTGCCTTACGTAGTAGGGGCCAAATATGGGCGTTTTCCCCAGGCAAAATATCTTTTAAATCCTGCAGTTTTCCACAATAATTGACTTTACCCCTGGATTTTTGTTCCCCTTTACCAAACTTGTTATGATTATTTCCCCCCAAAACCTAGGGCATGGGCCTCATCCCCAGCCTCTGAAAGAAAGCCCTAGCCCGTATTCACCAACCCATTCTTTAGACTTAAGATTAAAAATATATCGATATTCTCAAAACGGTTCTGTTCTAACAACGCTGTTAATTTGAATCTTGCTTGGTACTCGCCAACTCTAATTACATCAGTCTTTATTTGGAACGAATTGGTAGTGATATAAGCAACATTGGTGTCCAGCATATCTGAAAACACACAAATATTATTTCTTGAGTCTTAAGTCTATTCTTTGTTCTTGAGACTAAGAATGAGTTCTTGAATACTGGCCCAGAGCCAATTAATTCCCAGTAAAATTTCTTCTTGGTCTAGATTTAATTTAATTTTTAATAAACAATACAAGTTTGACTTGTTATTGTTAGTTGTATTAGGGATGTTCCAGGAAAAAAGGTGACGTGGGGTGGAACGCTGATGTATTAAAATTTGGTGGGTGGGGGTAGATAGAGGGGATAAAACGCCCCCATCACCTTTTTTCCTGGAACAGCCCTTAGTGTTAATATGTATTACTGTTATTATGTGCACCACATTGGATACATTCTTTTTAACATAAAAATTTTAACATAACCAACAATGTCTTTGAGAATAATCCGATGTTAGAATCCCATCCAGAGTTGTTTATTCTGTTTATAGGTGAACATGTAATCCTGCTGGAATATAACAGCATGCATGCTCATTCTGTCTGAAAATGGTCTTAAAGCCAAAAGGAACCTTCTTTAAATGAAAGTTAACGTTCATTTAAAGGTCAAAAGGTTATTTTTGTTGAATACTGGTTGAATCTTTTAATAAAGAAAACATTGTTGCAAAATATCGTTCTCTTTAGCCAGATATTCAAATGTGTAGCTAGTGGCTAATTTGCTGTTATTTGTCTTGTGAATTTCGGATGTTGATACTTGGTAATGCCATTAAGAAAATTGTGCACTGTGAAGTGTTATCAATGGTGCTTTTTGAAATGTTTTTCAGGAATGGTTTCCGTGAGGGCACACAGCCAAAACCTAGACGCATGGGGGCCGCTGCTCCATCAACAGCTGTAGCTAAATAAGTTGTTCTGTATATAAAAAATAAAAGAGAAAAATAAAACAACCAATTTGTATTCAGTAATTCACCCTGGATCAGTTGACCTCAGTGTCCACAATTGGTTAACACTTGTTCCGCATTAAATGTCGGAGATGACCGGTCGTGTGGGGTCAAAAATGTTGTCTCTAAAGTAATTAATGCAAAAAAGATTGATGGTTATGATGCAGTTATAGTTTAACAGCATCTGACTGAATAAAAATTTGATAAAAATTCAAAGTTTAATTGTGGAACGTGCCTCGTCACCAATCCTATTTTGCGTTTTTGGACATGGATTTGTTTGTCACCCAATTAATGTAACATTTTTTATAACTAACCAGATTTTAACCATAATCTTTTGTGGCCATAGTCTGAAGATTTGGTCACAAAAGAACATGGTTAAACTTTGGTTAGTTCTAAAAAGTGACGTATTCACTTTAAGATTTCGCAGGGCCTGTTAGCTCAGTTTGTAGAGCGCTGGACTGTCAATCTGGGGTTCATGAGTTCGAGCCCGACCACATAACTTGTGTGTGTGTGTGGGGGGGGGGGTCATGAAATAATTTCTAAGGCCATTCTCCCCCCACCTCGGACTAGTAGGGCAGTTGTCAGTTACTGGCATAAGCACGTGCACTTGGTACTGGTCAAACGCTTAGGTTGGCTAAGCTTCCCCAGGAAAAGTGTGAGTAGGTTAACTGACCGCTGTTATATGACTGAAATACTGTTAATTACGGCGAAAAATCCAAGCAAACAAACGAAACAAGTCACTGGAGATTTGTTTGTTTTATTGACTTATGGCCATTTTGAGTTGATTAATATTAATGTGTGTGACCATTATGACTTATCTGGTATGGTATTTAACCAGTTAGACTTATAACCATTGACTTGTTACCAATTATGACCATTTTGTCACGTATAAATTTTCAACCTCCGCGCAGAGATTTCACTGGTTCCGAGCATAGCTCTAATCAAATCCCTGCCGTCATAACAAACCACGTGATCATGATCGATTTAAATCTTCAAGATATTATTTATGGTTTTAATTAGTTATTTTCTTTTTCCGTTTTCATTGTTGACTGCAAACAATATATAAAAAGTCCAATTATGTAGAAAAATGCATTGAGTTGCATTGAATAAGTAAAAGTTACAAACACGTAATCCTTCCAGATGTGGAAGGATTTTACTTGCGATGACAGTGGTTACCGTTAACCGATAGGGGAGGTAACCGCTGCGAGGAGTTTGATCTATTTTGTGTCAAAAGACTTGTCCATATTGACTTAAACCTGTGCTGATTTATGCCACCATTATGACTTGCGTGACCATATTGATTTGTAACCATATTGACTTATGTCCATTTTAACTTGTGTGATCGTATTGACTTGTGACTATGTTGGCTTGTTACCATACTGACGTGTTTCCATTTTGACGTGTAACCGTATTGGCTTGTGCCTGCCCATTTTGACTTGTGATCATTCCGACTTGTGTGGCCATTAGGACCTGTGTGACCGTATCGATTTGAGTGGCTATTATGACCTGATTTGAAACCTCATTGACTTGTAACAATTTATTTGTGTGTTCATTTTGACTTGTGTGATCTATTCGGCTTATGACTATCATAGCAGGATCTCAAAATAATTTCTTACAAATGTCCTTTGGATGAGCTTACCAAATCAATTCGTTTTAACAAATGGCCACCATTTGGTCGTGAAGTTGTCCTTATTTCTACATGGAAAATTCCAAATCGCCCTGTCAGAAAACACTGGCTTGATAATATTAAAATAATTTCACGGTCATGCTCCATGGTTGACACTTTACCTTCAAATAAATAATTTTCATTCGTTAAAAACATGGCCGTCTGGGGAAGTCATTGTTTAAAAAAAAAAAACATTATAAAATATTTCCAAAAAATTGTGATTAACATTCTACCAAATTCCTTCAAAATAAATGTATTCGTTAAAACAATACCGCCTTTGGGGTGGGGTAGTTTGCTCATACGACTGAAATGGCAACTTTGAAATACTCCTGGCCGGCAAATAATAGACTAAGTTTCATCATATTTTACAGAAATATTCCTTCTGCCCATTTTTTGGAACAAAAAAAAAACGTGTACACTATAGTGCTAAATTACTTTTTCTATGTATGTGATGTTTCACTGTTTTTTTTCCTGAACAGCATTGCATTTCAACAGTATATATCCACGTATTTTTTTAACTTGTATCTTACTGGAACTTCTTCAAATGTAAAGAACAACAACAACAACAGCACAATTTCACAGAATGTATGCTATATTTTATACAAAGTTTAAGAAATAGAACCAATATCGAAATGTAAACATTTATATACATGTATTACGTTTGGACAAATATTTATATTACATAATAAACCTCATTTTCACAGAAAATGATAAATCGATCTGTGCCATGGTAATTTACACATACCTCGCACAATTGAATTGTAATTTTGTTTAATTCTGGAAAGCGTTATTACAGTTGCGAACACATAAGTCTATTCATTTCGTCTGTTCAGGATCTCCGTGTTTGGTGTCTAATCATTACAGGTATGCACGTCATACAACATTGTTCTACCCGGCAGGCGTGGTTACAGGTGTGAATACCGGTAGGTCAAATCAAAGCATCATAGGTCAATCACAGCATTATTAAGGGGTTACAAGTATTCTTGAGACAATAGTATTCGTGAATTCGGTGTCCGGAAGGCATCATTCGAGGTGTTCATCTACCCATTCAAAGTCCTGGAAGAGACAGAAGTATGCATAAACAAACAAATACAATCCCGCTTCGCAAGTAGATGAATATTTAGTATGTCAGCAAGAAACTTTCTGTCAGATTAAAATCTGTTGTATTTCTTATATATTTGGAAAGACTCGGACACCATAATTTCGACCAACCCATAACACCGTCACATACAGGTTTTCGGTGACAAGGCAGAGTTCGATAGTCGACCAGCGTATCATGTAGTAAAGCCTGATGCTTGACTCTGTCAGTGTAGGAATCATCTTTGTTATATACCAAATTATACTGAGGAAGTGGCGTTCTGTATAGTATGGCTGTTGACCTGGGCAACGGCCCGCCGCTAGTCCATCCCCGGACTTGGAAGTAGTAGGTCGTGTTGATGTTCAGGCTTGATACAGTCGTGTATTTGTTATCATCCAACACTCTTTCGACGGACCAATCCCAGATATACCGGCATGTTGAGGTTTGGGTAGAGTATAAACATGGTAACCTTCGTACAAACAGTTACTCACTCATATTACTAAACTGCAACATCACTCGATAATTTCAAACAACATTCCTGCGTTCTGCTATGGTCATTGTTTGTGTGCAATTTTTGTGAATGCTGTTTTTTGTGTGTGCACTTCTTGATGTTATTTTCACTCGTTACGCTGTATTAACATGAATCATGATTAAATATTATAAATGGTAAACAGACAATGATATACTCGTATTATGCCGAAATTACAATTATAAAACATGGGTGCTAAAGTAATTAGTAAGTAAAACGCGACGGTACACTTGTTACATCGTTCGATCACAGTTTCATTAGGTATGGCTATCTATAACAAATACTGGTCTCCGATGCCTTACCAAGCACTGGAAGTGGTTGATACCGAGTAGGATTCCATCTGAGATTTACAGACAGAGGATTTCCCCTGTCAGGTTCAGCTGTGATATTCCATGAGGACAGACTTGAAGCTGGAAAATGTGTATGCCATTTCTCAGTGTCATACGCACACCATTCATATAAATGCACACTTATCTTTATCCCACTGAACTTTATATCTAACTATCTTTACAAATAGAGACATCAATCATTACATCACATCAAGATAATTAGGTCTCCATGCCAACGGGTGTCTTGATTGTCTTTATTGTAAGTAATGTTCCTGCCACAATGACGGTAGACCAAAATGCACGTCTAACTACATGTAGGTGCATGCATATGTAAGGCGTCATGTCAATTAAAATTTCCCTGTCCGGTCCGGGTTTACTATTTGCAGAACCATGCATCGTTTTGTTAATATGTGTAGTATATTAACATCTGTTGAGAAACGACGAAAAAGCATAGGCAACAAAAAGTGTCGAACAAACAAGCGGTAAAAAGAATGATTGTTGAAAAGCTCATAACTCACAGTTCTTGTTAACTCTTACCGTTTATACACTCGATAGCTACGATATGCAAAATTGTGCATTTTAAAATCATGCTCTCAAAGTCAGCTATTAAATGTTACGTTTGTATCAGGAGCATGCACATATAAAGATATATGTGTGGTATCTACCTAACAGCAGTGCAAAACAGCAAACATTGGTTTACTAACTTAAACCTCTGAGACGTTCGCGAAGTATTAGTCAATGAGATATAATGAACTACAAACAAGGTGAAACATAGTCATCTGAAATACATTAATATTTCATTTAAATGTAAAAAAAACAATATCGCTTTTGTAAGGCCGTTTGCACTTACAATTTCATCACGATATGAAAAGATAAAATACTGACAAATGTAGAAAACTTTACAATATTCAAATCATTACTGTTATATATCAGTTTACTTACGCAGTGGCGTTCTGTAGACTATAGTGGATAACATTGGCAGGTATTCATCATTGGTTTTTGCCTGGACTTTAAAGTAGTAGGCCGTGTTCGTCTTCAGACCTGGTATGATTCTATCATTTTCTCTAGCCACAATTATCTCGACCTCCCAATCACTGTCACCTGTGCTGTTTTGTGTAGAGTAGTAAACTAAGTACTCTAAAAAGTTGCAACAAACAATAATTCTCTCGTGTATTTCAACATTTATATTGTGCATTTCTTACATCCTTCTTATGTTCTACTATAACCATTGCAAGTGTTATGTATTTTTGTGTTTTATTCTTCATTTTGTTCTATTTAAGTTACTCCTGAAAATATAATTCGAGCTTATGGTTAAAACGCCAAGGCTACGTGGTCAATGCTTACGATGATACTACTATACGGCGCCAAAACATGAATAATATACTGGTTGTAATTGTAATGAAATGGCACGAATAGAACAAGGCAATAAATAACGCGTTCTTGTTTGACATCTTCGTTTGTGAGTTTACACACCATAATTGTATATACACAACTAGTTGATATTTATTTAAACAAAAGCAAATACTTTTGTCGAAAGGTTTACAAAATGTTACAGGAAAGATATCCTTTCAATTTCCATGACCTCTGGAGCCATATTCCAGAAACATCTTCAGTTTATCTTAAAAGTATTTTCACTTAAGTTCCAATTGTTGTAAAGCGATAATTGTTAAACTACATATACATAAATGATTCCAATTTCATTTGATTAAAAAGTAGTTAATAATAAGTCGATAAGTAGCGAACACTACGCAGAATTTCATGTAAACATGGAATAAAATGCTAAAGAAAAATGACACTCTTAAGGCTAAGGATAAGATGTCACTTAAGATGTTTCTGGAATACGGCCCCTGATGCCTTACATTCAACAGGAAGTGGTGGATTCTGTGGAGGATTCCAATTGAGATATACAGCAAGAGGATCCACGATGCCAGGCTGAGCTGTTACATTCTATGGGGAGAGACTTGGAGCTAGAAATAAAATAAAATTGTATAATATATTACTATAAGGCTGTGATTGTTACGCATCATTTCAATCATTATCCAACTGAACTGTTGATCCAACTGGTTGGTTTGGAAAATTATATCTCTACTAGACAAATTAATAGTTCTTACATAAACATTAAGGTTATTATGGCCTTCCAGTTTAATAGTCTACCTACACTGTATTACTTGATTAGGCATTGCTGTTCATGGATTTATACAATACATTTTGTGATAAAAATCCAGTTGTAATTTCTAACAGACCAAGACTTCAACGTTATTTTAAGTTCAAATGATTTGTAAAGTCATTCAGCATTTTTCCATTTCTAAATATATTGCACATTAACCAGCCATATTCATACAAACATTGTGTATTATTATAATAATTTATGTTGGAAACAAACTAAGTAATAATAGCTACATTACGCGTGTGTAATAAAATGGTTATCAAAGAAGCTTGCGTGGAACAGCAAAATATTTGTGTTATAGTTATAAAAAGTGGTCACCGTGACACTTTTCGCGGGCGCAGGAAAATCGATATGAAATGTGCACGAAGTATCGCTACGCGCATGCGCACTTTTGATAACTGTAGTGGAGCGTAGGAAAGTTTTCATTGATGTTCGAATCCTGCTGGAACCGTGTATCGAAAAAAAAATTACGCTGTGATTTTTTTTCTTTTCGATTCCATCCACATATTATTGCTACTAGAAAAATATACTCGTGCAAAATGGGAATATATATTGTTTTCATACGTGTCTATATTTATGGGAAATACCGTCGATATGCACTTTTAAAAGAACGTCGTTATCAGACTGTTGGAGGAAGCCAACGGTCTTTTGAGAGGGGAATTTCCAAAACAGGTATCGCAGAAAAATACTTCTTTTCTTTGCAGGCTAATAAATTACTGCAATGCATTAATTTTAATCTGTAGTGTAGAAATTGCGAGCACGCATCGTATGACCTACTTTTGACTTATTCGGCTACGAATCATAACAATCGCTGCTCCTAAGGACTAGGCAAGCTTGATCGGCTATTTTGCATTGCCACGCTTGATCGGCTATTTTGAATTGCTCGTTGCAGATTTTCTGGTTAACTGGCTTGTAAATAATTCCGTTTGCATTAGATAATTAGCTTGAACAATATTTGATCGTTACTTACAAATTAATATTTGTTGTGATGTTGTACACCATTGAACACGAAGTTCAAAGGTTGGAAATTGAACTTCATTCAAACAAATGTTTCCTTTTTATCAAAATGCACTCATAATTCACATGTGTTTATTTTCTTTTTGTTGCCAACAGGCTTTCTTTGCTGTCAGCGTTTTTATTTGCTGTGTGTCAGTATTCAATAAATTGAAGATTTATTGCTCAAAATGATATGACATATAGTTTAGCACAAGTTTGAATTTGTGATCACAAAACTAACGTTATTAAATATATATTCAGAGAACGATTTAAGGGCGTAGAATAACGATAGCGTTGAACAGACAGCGAGCCAAATATACTGATCCTTTTAAAAGGCCCATAACTCTTTAATAACACTATTCGCGTTCACTCGTACCGTAACATCTTTGCGAAATGCACATTACAATTTCTAAAATGCTCTCAAATTCAGAAAACATCTATAAAATGATGTGAAGAACATGAGAAGATATGATGTGGTATGGAAATGACGGAGGAGTATGCAGAGATAATGACTAATTTATACCATGGAGACGTAAGCATAGTCACGTGGCATTCAATTATCCATTTCATAACATAAGCATGATACGTTTGTACATATATTTTTGTTTTATGTAAACTGTAAAACATTGTTTTTAGGTATTGTTAAGTGTTGTTGAGCCTCGGCCAAACTTATTGTATACATGTACGATTCTACTATTTAAAATAATATATTCGTTTGCGTTAATATACGTATTATTGCTTATAACGCGGATATGAAACCCAAAATACCAGAACAAGAAGCACGTTTGGCAATATACCAATCATTTCCGTTATATCCCAGATTACTTACGAAGTAGCGTTCTGTAGACTATTGTTGTTGACATTGGCAGGAGTCCACCCCTAGTTCCTCCTTGGACTTTGAAGTAGTACTTCGTGTTACTTTTCCAATTTGAGATTATCATGTAAGTTTCCGAACCAGACGTGAAGGCGAGCTCCCATTCCGTGTCATCAGGGCTAAGTGAGTGAAATAGGAGGTAACCTAAAATAGTTCAAACAAAAAATTAAAATTCACTAACTAACTCAATTGGTATCTTTCGGCTAGTTATGTTATAAAGACACTAGCGGATCCAGGGGCGCGCCCCCCCCCCCCCAAAAAAAAAAAACAACAACGAACAAACTCCCGGACTATACATATATGGGCATATATAAAACGGTCAAAACTGAATAAAGTATGCTAATTTTTTTTCGCTAGCTACGCTCGAACACGTTTGCAAACATTATTTACA